>QNQO01000872.1:0-476308 GCA_003290165.1 Berberis thunbergii | reverse complement strand
CAGCTCAGTATACAGAAACTTCTAGAAGAAAATGCTTTTCTGAAAGCGGTATTAAAGGTAATATCTTCACTTCGAAATCTAGCTACTTCGTTTTTATTTTTCCTTTTGCTGATCTAGATAATCAATTTTTGTCTCTACTAAAATTAGTACTATCAAATTTAAAAACTAATTTTAGTCATTCTTATTTTAATCTTCATGTTATTGCAGACTATGATTGCTATGTTGAGCAAGATGAGGAGTAACATATATATGCAAATGTAGATTTCAAGGAGCCACCCCATGCCAGTGCAAAGTGGTAGGTATCGATTGGTGTAGCAATCATAGAAAGAGCGTTTCTTCGTTAAAAACTTGTGTTGGTTTTGAACAGAATGTTTGTCATGGTAGAGACTAGTTAGTAGTGTTTGTTGGTAGTTCAATACTGATGATGAAGGGAAAACTATGTTTGGTTTAAATAAAGCAGTTTTTATGTTATCATACAAGAGTTTTTGGTTTTGTGAGCTTGTTGGTAATGCCCCTTTAAACGTTATGACTGTCTCGATTTATTGAACCATCTTTCAAAGGGTGGATGGAATAGTTTGCTAGGAGGACATATATATAGCAAAGATTTCATTGCAATTGTTAACCTTGCATTTTTTACGAGTGTAATAAATGACACCGTAATACTTGCTGAATCCCACTCATGATGTGGGACTAATCAACCAACCACATATGTCCAACTATCTCACCTAGGACTGTTGCCTACGCGTGTGCAAACACCTCTACGGAATGGTGTAACACACTGAGGCTAGGAAGACCGGAATAGTGTCTCGCCCTCTGAAAGGTGGAATCAATAGGAATTCAGTGTCACTAGATATTGGTGGTTAGGTGTTCGAAAATGTATTGAAATACAGATACATCACTTTGTAATAATACTAAGAGAGTAGTACGTGATGTTTAACTCCTTGCTAAAAAATATTTAAAACTTCTAAAACTTAGGGGTGTGTTTGGTTTCATGGAATCCTGTGCCATGGGAATCAATGAAGTGACCCCTATATTTAGGCTAATTTAAGGTATAAGTCCACATGCACTATTGGATTTTGTTATCAATGGTGGAATGAAAGTTTCATAAACATGGGACTTTCATTCCCACTATTGATCACATTAGTTGATTCACAAATAATTTAATGTCCAAGAAGTTGATAGTTTAAACATGGGATTCCTGTTAATCATCTCCCACAATAATTGTTTCAAACTACAAACATTCTTTTAACATTGTCAAATTACTGAAAATTTAGACCAAATGATAATAATAATAATAATATAATAATAATATAATAATAATAATAATTAATAATAATAATAATAATAATTTCAGAATTTTTTAAGGGTAAGCAGGGTTTTTAATGGATTCCATAACTATTAAACGCCTTTGGTAGGAGTATTAAGTGTGCTTTGTTTCAAGGCTTTGACATAAAAGAGGCATAGGTTGTGAGGCTAATGTGCTTAATGGACCGCAGTAGGCTCCATGAAGTAGCATTTTTCCTTCTGACCTCCACTTAAAGGCCCTTCCATAAGTATGCATTGGTATCTACTCTCCGCCACCTAGACCGACAACGTGGTTTCGCTAATCATAGATATCCGCGACTTAAGGACACCACCATATTACCCTACTTCCTAAAAACACCACCACCTACTGAAGACACCACCAATATTAAAAAAAAAAAATCGCTACCAGCTCTCTTCTATCGCTTCTCTTCTCATCAAGTGCCACCACCACCCCGCCACCGCTACCATTGGCAACACCAACTCTCCCTTCCATAGCCGGCCTCCACCAGGCTTCCACCGAAACATCCCTCCCAGTTCTCGCCTGCTTCTTCTCTTCTTTTGTTATTGTTCTCATTTTCTTAAGATTTATATATCTTGGTGTTTAAATATCAATTCTCGTTCACAGTCGATTTACATCATGACTACACAAACGGAATGGTTAGTTAAAATAAACAGACGTTCATAAGTTAATTTATATTCATATTAATATGACCCCTATTTGCAAAAAATAAAATAAATCAATGTAATTAATTTTTATATTGATTAATATTAAAATTAAAATTGTGTAGTTCTTGTTCTCCTTTTGTGAAGATTTATATATCTTGGTGTTAAATATTAATTCTCGTTTCATAATCTATTTACATCATGGACTGCTCAAATGGAATGGTTAGATAAATAACATGCGTCCATAAGTTTTTTTTTTTTTTTTTAACCAGACTTGCATTAGATTAAGACAAAAACTAAACATCATGACTACACAAATGGATTGGTTAGTTAAAATAACAGACATATTCATATGTTATTTTTATTTTTGAACCAGACTTTGCATTAGATTTAAAAAAGAAAAATTACACAGCAGAAACGCCACGTGATTGAGTGGCTTATTACTCCCTTCCCCTTTGGGTATCGATGCCTAGAAATTGATGGCATATCTTATGTAGGTCCACAGAAGCAACCGCTCAGTTGCTAAGGGACACAGACATAATATTATTATTCATTAACAATATATTCTGCTTTGTATTACTTCAATTCAAACTTGTTGTAGCTGCTCCAGCTCGCAAAAGGTGAAGTACTTTCTTTTCAACTTGGAAGGATTTGGCAAGAACATCATATGGAATGGCCGGGTTTTGATCCAAACGCCACAAATCATTTGCTTGAACCTTTTTTGGGTCCTTGCAAACAAATCCATTAACTCTTACTGCCACAAAAACACAGCATCCATTTAGTCAAGGATACAAATTTATCAAGAAGCTACGGGACATAAGCTAATGAAAATAAAAAAATATATATGGATCAAAAGTTTACTTGTGCGCTTAATATGAATTACAAATACCTGAGCCTGTTAAGGTCAGCTACGCAAAAAATCCTGAAGGGGACCTGGATCAGTGGCACAGGTTATGAGAGCAGGCCAAGAACACCATGGTAAGCGCCAACAAGACAATTTGGTTTGCCATTATAGAATGAGCAGAAATCAATTAAGCTATGCAAGGTACGTAGAAGAGCTAGTTAAGTTTGATTTGTGGAATTAATAAGATGCTTGAGCTGAGTATTTATACACAAGTCTTTCACAACAAAAGATTGCAAGAAAGTATAGTGTATAGTGTGGGAATAAGATTGTTAGTTTGTCTAATGTTCTCACTAGATAATGACATTCAAATTGAACATGTTTATAGTGGTGGGAATAAAATTGTTAGTGTGTCTTTTGGTGATTTTTCTTTGACCACACCAAAAAGAGTAAATATCTAACACTGCCCTATTTTGAATTTTGAATTTTGAATTTTTGAATTTTGAATTTTTGAATTTTTGAATTTCAAACATGTTTTTATTTTTATTGTTAGTATTGCTAGCTCTCATGGTAAACGGTTGGCATCAGTAGTTCCATAAACCCTTTAGATTAAATAGTACGGAATTGCTTACCTCAGCGACTTGGAGTCTGTAAATAGTATGGAAATACCAACAATTGCTACCTTTGCGACTTGGAGTCTATAAATAGTATGGAAATATCAACAATTACTACCTCTGCAACTTAGTGGCGGGGCGAGGCAATGTGATGGTGGTAGTGCTCCCTAAGAGAAAAGACAGGTGGTGTTGGTTTATATATATATATATTGATGGTGTCCTCCAGAAGTGTGGTGTGCTTCAGAAAGAAGGTGGTGTGTTTCATAAAGGGGTGATAATGTTCTTCACCTAAAATGACGGTGTCCAAAAGTCGTCAGCCTTTCTGATTATCTTCCAGAGTAATAGCAAAGCTCTTGGGGGAGCCTTGATAATCAACAATTAGCCATAGAGAGGTCTATGAGGTAGAAAACCATGAAGATTATAAAGGATACTCTGTGCCTTATAAGCAAGGAGATGCGTTCTCCATCATTTTCTTATTTCATGCAGTTTTGTATCCGAATTATAACTTCTGAACAAGAAGTAGATTAGAAATCATATATTTATTTTTAGTGTCTAGTTATAGATAATAGTAGGAATTTGTTATTAAATTATCAGCTTGGGAGAGAAATTTTTTTTGTTTTTTATTGTCTTTGCCACTACACCAAAAGGCTTGATTAGCTACACGGAGATGGCCACGGCTCAAAACCATTAGTTTATTTGTCACGACCCAAAACCGTGGCTACAGACTAAAACCGTCACTACACCAAAATGCTTGATTAGCTACACAGAGATGGCCACGGCTCAAAACGTTAGTTTATTTGCCACGGCCCAAAACCGTGGCTAGAGCCTAAAGCTGTCACTACACCAAAAGGCTTGATTAGCTACACAGAGATGGCCACAGCTCAAAACCGTTAGTTTATTTGCCACGACCCAAAACCGTGACTAGAGCCTAAAACCGTGGCTATAAAAAGAAAATGCACATGTGTTTGCTTTGGCGCCATTGAGAAAACCGTTTCGCGGTCTTGCGAAAAAAAATTGGTGGTCCCGCCTCCTTCCATTTTCATTTAGGGAAGGAAAACAGAGGAGAGTGAGGAGCAGGGAAGGAAAGTGAGAGAGAGGGAGTGAGGAGGAGGGAAGGAAAGCAAAGAATTGCTCCATTTTCGTTTCAAATCAGGGTGAGGAGCAGGGAAGGAAAGCAAAGAATCGCTCCATTTAGGTTGGGTAGGTTGTTTTTTCTTTTGGTTCGACTGTTTCTTTGTTTTATGCTTATCAAAAGAGTGGGTTTTGGGGTGCAAGGGTTAGGGTTCAAGAACCAACGCTACTCTCTCGTCCACAGACCCAATCGATTGAGCTTCTTCACTCAGATTCAGTGAATTCAATCAACCCATTTGTTGCAATCGATAATCTTAAGTTCTATAAGAATTTTAAATGTTCCTTAGAAAGGTTGCTCCTCCCACTCCATTCCTAGCTTTCTGTCTTATGACGAGGCAATGCAGTTATTGTTTGGTCAATGTTGAATAGGCCCATAAATTTCTCTAGAAGATCATTAGGAGTGTATTTGAATAAAGTATGATAATCATAACCAGTCAACGAAACAAAACTATTGTATTTATAGGAGTGACTAAAGAAACTACTATCAACAGCCTGAATAGTGTCAGTAGATCGTCATTTGGATTTTTTGATAGAAAGATTATCTGTTATTGCATTAAAGTTTCTTGATTCATCTTATTTATATTTGTTTTCTGCATACTCTTTCAATCTTAGCATTTTTCTTCATTAGCAAAAATAAACAAATTATATTTGTTATTTGCATTTATATTTGTTATTTGGATAATCTTAGCATACTCTTTCAATCATAATCTTAGCATTTATATTTGTTATTTGCATACTCTTTCAATCTTATTTCAATCTTATTTATATTTGATTATCTTGTTAACTTATTTATTTTTTCTATTAAGCAGACGCCATTCTCCCTCACACTCCTCCCTATACTATGTTTAAACCATTGCTATCTTACTCTCTGTCCCTGCTTTACTATGTATAGATCTGAATATCAATTAAGTTACTATTTTCCAGGGAAATAAGATCGAAGGGGGAGACAAATACCTTTATGGACAGATGCTCTCGTTAGATCAGGAAAAAGGTGAGTTTGTAGTTTTATGTTTTTATAGCTTTACTAGGCCTATTCTTCTGGACAAAACTGTTTTGATGTGCTATGCATTAGCATATGAAATAAACAAATGCCATATTAGGTTTGCTTTGGCTTGTTAATTTAATTTAAAGCCCCCATATATGGATTTACATTTACCATGGAGATGGTAAAGATATCATTATGTCTCATCTTTTCATTCTTATACTGCAATGACTTTGATGTTGATGTCTTAGGTAGAACCACATATTTTATCTAAATAAACCACTGTCTGTTGTTGTTTATTCATTTACCATGGAGATGGTAAAGATATCATCATTTCGTTATCTTTTCATTCTTATACTGCAATGACTTTGATGTTGATGTATTAGGTAGAATAACTTATTTTATCTAAATAAACTTGTCTGTTGTTGTTTATTCTAAATAAATACTGTATGTAACTAAATACAATTTCTTTACTTCATTTGGGGTTAAAAATGCAATTAAGATTGGATAATCAACAAAAGAACACATGGCAAAAATTAAAGAATGGTTTGGAAAGAGGGCAATTTTATATTGTTAAGGTTGAGGGAGTTGACACCGAGACTATCTTGGAATGGAGGGACACACCATTTTGATAGTTTCTACTTGCCTTATATGGCATCCATAGCTTGGATTCAAGTAGCCAACTTCTTTCAAAATAAAGCTAAAACAAGTGAATAATATTTAAATGGTCATTCCACCATTCAAAACAAGAAGTTTTGCAATTAGTGAACTCATACATGCATATGCAATTATTTTCTTTTTGTTCAGTTGTTGATTGAGAAGCTATTACTTCAACAAGTTAAGTTCTGCAATTGGTTAAACTGCTACACGCCTATGCAATTATTTTGTTTTTGTTTTACTTTATGATCTTCAGTTGTTGATTGATAAGTTGTTACTTCAACAAGTTGAAGTTAATTGCACTTTTGGCTACATATCTATCCTTCTTTGGAAAACAAGTTTTGCAATTATGCTATAGGTTAATCATAATACATTTTACTCTATCGGTGTCGTGATTGCTAAATGCTATTGTAGTTTATTTATCTGTGTTTATGTTTATTCAACTGTAGCTGTATGCTCTATTATCTGCTTTTCTTATCATTCTAAGTAGGATTACATGATTTGTGGTGTCGAGGCTTTGCCTTCGGTGTTCTACTTCTGGATGAATATTAATGAGTGGGATATTGACGTGTAATCAGTGCCTTCTTATCATTCTCAAGAAAGAAAATTAAGTATTATGGATATGAAAAAAAGAAAAAGAAAAATGGAGTGTTTTCAGTGACAAACAGACGCATCAAGCTGCTTTTATCTTGGGGTGTCATTAGGGGACGTGAGAATAAAAATCAAGTCAACTTGCAATCATTCTTCTTGTAAATCGATTTGATTGTCTACTCAAATTTATTTCAATGAGTAAAGAGATGTAACAGTTCTTTGTGTGATTGAGTATATCATGCATTTTAGTGTTTGGTTTCGTTTGTATTCGCTTTGCTACCTATGTTTGAATATTATAAAATTTTCAACCACTGTTTGACTATCTACCATTGTGAACGGTTGGTGATCTACAAGCTGAACTTTTAACCAGATTGACAAACGATCTTTATATGGAGTTTGTTCCTATTAAGTAATCTCTTTGAATGTCTATTGTTTGATGTATGATTTATTCTTTTCGCGTACAGTTTTCACTAATTAGTTCTCTCCGTTGACAGATATACTTGGGGTCTAGGAACCATGGGCCAGCTAGGGCATTGTTCTTCAATATGGGATAAAAAGCTAGTGCCCAGAAGAGTGGTTGCCCTCGATGTATAGCTGTGAAGGATGTTGCATGTGGTGGTGTCATACATGCTCTTTAACCATGAAAGGGGCTCTTTATGCTTGGGGTAGTGGATCATCATCATGTATAGATCCTACCAGATTCGACTCGCCATTTTTCTCTTCCTTGTTGCCATTATCCTTCCTAGTAGGACAATCCCTTTTGAAATGACCCTTCTTGTGACAAGTATAACACTCAACCTTTGACATGTCTCTTTCGCGAGACTGTGAGCGGCCTCTATTCTTCCGACCATTGCCTTGCCTGTTATTGCCCTTGTTATTACCCTGATTCCGGCCTCTGACCATAAGACCATGAACTTGTGCATCATCAGCCATATCCTTCTTGTGAGCAGCTTTCGTAAGCACCACAGAAACCACATCTGTATAAACTAAACTTTCTGTCTTATTGGTGACCAACGTGTCGACCAATACTTCCCACTCAGGCAATAAAGAAGTCAATAACAACAAAGATTTGACATTATCATCATAGTTTGCACCTAAACCGATGCAA
Source organism: Berberis thunbergii (assembly GCA_003290165.1). NCBI lineage: Eukaryota > Viridiplantae > Streptophyta > Magnoliopsida > Ranunculales > Berberidaceae > Berberis > Berberis thunbergii. The sequence goes on along the minus strand of QNQO01000872.1, from coordinate 468,416 downwards.
TCTGAAAATAAACACTCAAATTCAGTAACATGATCGGTCATGAGTTTACCTGGTTCAATCTTGAATGTGAAGAGCTTTTTCTGAAGGTATAGTAAACTCATCTGATCCTTCCTGAGGTAGGTATTCATCAACTTATCCCAAATTGACTTTGCCGTCTTTTCATCACGGTAGTTATACGCAACTCCCGTATCGAGACATAGCCGGATAGTACTACATGCCTTCCTATCCATTGCCTTGAACTTATTTGCATCCCAACCAGTTGGTTTCACATCTGGTTCACCTTCTATCGTGTCTGTCAGATCATTGTTAATCAGTATATCCATCACCGTTGTCTGCCAACTGCTAAAGTTGTTCCTTCCATTGAATCGAAGAACATCGAATCCATGAACCTTTGCGTAGACTTCACCTTTCCTTTCTGACATATCGTCAAACCTTGTAGACACCAACCCTGGAGCTCTGATACCACTTGTTGTATGATTATCCTCGAAACACGCCCAAACCTAATTGGTACTTGCAAGTTAAAGTAAGAGTCTAGCAATCAGTAACAGTAAATAGACAAGATATACGTGGTTCGGCAATGTGCCTACATCCACGGGACAACGACGAGATCTTTATTATGAAAGAGTAATCTAAGAAGTACAAACTCTTGAGAACAGTTTCCAGTTCTCTCAACTCTCAATCTGAAAGTAATCCGTTATACTCACGGATTGTACCGTTCTTCCCTACACTTTCGATACAAAGAAAAATCAGCAGATTCTCTTCAGTTTTCTGCCTTGGTTATACTCAAACCTTACCTTGAAAACTGTGATCAATGGCTGCGAATAAACTCCTGTTTTCTGTCAATAAAAACAGCCTCAATATTCTGTTTTCTCTCGATAAAAACCAGCCCCAATACCCTGTTTTCTGCCTTAGAAAATACAATATCCTTAATCCCTGGAATAGGCTGATATTTATAGCAATTGTTGCTTCCTATTTTGAGTCCTAATAGGACCTGAAAACCCATCTGTGTCCTTGTTTGAATACAAAAGAAAACCTGTATGCCTGATCTGTATATGACTTCTGAATAAGAATAGAAATCCCTATAGAATAGGAATCCTATTTATAAGATCTGTATTTTGTCACATATATAGCAATCCTATTCCATTTCAAACTCTATGGAATTAAATTGTGAGCCACCAAATCCCACAATGCCCACATGATTGGCCCCTCATATTTTATTCTTCCATTATTAGCTTGATCACAGTGGATGCTCTCAATAATTGAATGTGACAAATGAAGTATTGTACCTTAATTACCAGACTCATCGAATTATTGTGTATTGTAATTCAACAAAGGGAGGGGTCAGTGTAAGAATCCGTCTTAATTCTACTATTAACCTCCACTAATTCCTCTTTACATCTCTCTTCTTCCTCATGATCATCATCATCATTAAGAAAAAGATAGCTTTTGCTCAATAATTGAGTATTTTGACAATAAGGCTTTTCAATATTGTTTTTTGTTGGTGACTATAATTAAACTTGAGCATCCTGACTGTGTGAGCATGCTGTATCCGATATATATTAAACACATGTTCAATTATTCATAAGAGCTAAACCAAGAAGAAGAGTACTTATGCCTTTGTGGCTGTGCGGGTAAAGAGCATCAGAAGGTACAACATTGGCAGCTCCTGAAACAGTATATATTAACTATACTTCCTTTCTTCCTCTTTCAGCATTGCTTGCAGGTTGCAGCACAACCTGTGTAAACTCTTCATGGATATGTGCATTCTCTTTGATTATCATATGGGTTCTCAAGGTTACCATTCAGTTTTGAATTGTAGGTACTGCCCTCTATTTTCTCTGTTTTTTCAAAATATTCGTCACATTCTGTTCTATGGCACCAATGAGCCAACTTTTCACAATATAGGAGAAGATAAAACATGTTCTTCTACTTGCACTTCCAGGGTTTGTATGTCAATGTAGTCAGACATATTCATATGTTATTTATTTATTTTTATTTTTTGAACCAGACTTTGCATTAGATTAAAAATGAAAATTACACCGCAGAAACGTCGCGTAATTGAGTGGCTTATTACTCCCTTCCCCTCTGGGTATCGATGCCCAGAACATGATGGCATATCTTATTGTAGGTCACCGAATTCCACAGACGCAGCCGCTCTAGTTGCTAAAGGGACACAGACATAATATTATTATTTCATTACAATATATTCTGCTTTGTATTACTTCAATTCAACTTGTTGTAGCTGCTCCAGCTCGCAAAAGGTGAAGTACTTTCTTGTCAACTTGGAAGGATTTGGCAAGAACATCATCAGGAATGGCCGGGTTTGATCCAAACGCCACCCTAGCAACATGGTCTATACCAGGATTTTGACTGTTGAATGAAGCAAGTGCAATTACATTCCCTTTTCCAACATTATATTGAAAGTGAGTAAGGCCACGAGGGAAGACAAATGCATCTCCTTTCTGAAGTATCTTAGTAATTAGACGATACTCAGGGTCTGAAGTGACCAAACCAGCAAAGAGTGTACCTTCAAGTACTGTGAAGAACTCACTGGCTCGTGGATGTGTGTGTGGAGGATTGACTCCCCCAGGTGCAAAGTCTACACGAGCCTGTGAAATTCCTTGAGTGTTGAGTCCTGGTAATTGAAGTACATCGACTAGATTCACGAAAGATCCTAATGATGATTTTGAAGTGTTTCCCATCTTGTCAAGCCCCGAGAAGAAGAAATCATTTGCTTGAACCATTTTTGGGTCCTTGCAAACAAATCCATTAACTCTTACTGCCACAAAAAACACAACTACATCCATTTAGTCAAGGACAACAAATTTATCAAGAAGCTACGAGACATAAGCTAATGAAAATAAAAAATATATATGGATCAAAAGTTTACTTGTGCTCTAATATGAATTACAAATACCTGAGCTGTTAAGGTCAGCTACGCAAAAATCCTGAAGGGGACCTGGATCAGTGGCACAGGTATGAGAGCAGGCCAAGAACACCATGGTAAGAGCCAACAAGACAATGTGGTTTGCCATTATTGAATGAGCAGAAATCAATTAAGCTATGCAAGGTACGTAGAAGAGCTAGTTAAGTTTGATTTGTGGATTAATAAGATTGCTTGAGCTGAGTATTTATACACAAGTCTTTCACAACAAAGATTGGCAAGAAAGTATAGTGTGTCTATGTTGTCACTAGATGATGACATTTCAAATTGAACACAAACTCTTGGTGATTTTTCTTTGACCACACCAAAAGAGTAAATCGCTAACACTGCCTATTTTGAATTTTTAATTTTTGATTTTCAAACATGTTTTTATTTTTATTGTTAGTATTGCTAGCTCTCATGGTAAACCGTTGGCATCAGTAGTTCCATAAACCCTTTAGATTAAATAGTATGGAATTGCTACCTCTGCGACTTGGAGTCTGTAAATAGTATTGACAATACCAACAATTGCTACCTCTGCAACTTTGTGGCAGGGCGAGGCTGTGTGATGGTGGTGGTGCTCCCTAAGAGAGAAGAGAGGTGGTGTTGGTTTATATATATATATTGGTGGTGTTCTTTCAAGAAATGGTGGTGTGCTTAAGAAAGAAGGTGGTGCGTTTCATTAAGTAAGGGGTAATAATGTTCTTCACCGAAAATGATGGTGTCTAAAAATCGTTGCCTTTCTAATTATCTTCCAGAGTAGTAGCAAAGCTCTTGGCGGAGCCTTGATAATCAACAATCAGCCATAGAGAAGTCTATGAGGTAGAAAACCATGAAGATTATAAAAGGATACTCTGTGCCTCATAAGCAAGGAGATGCGTTCTCCATCATTTTCTTTTTTCATGCAGCTTTGTATCCGAATTGTAACTTCTGAATAGGAAGTAGATTAGAAATCATATATTAAATTTTAGTGTCTAGTTATAGATAATAGTTGGAATTATTATTAAATTATCAGCTCACGAGAGAATTTTTTTTTTTGCCTTTGCCATTTTATTATTAAAATCTTGAGTCCACCGCAGCTGCCAGTGACCCATTATTGTTAATGCTCCTATCAACATAGTGTGATTAGTTGACTGAATCACTCTTATAATGCTCTTGTTCAACAAACGGTCCATTCATATACAATAATCACAATGTAGCTGGTATAGTTTAATGGTAAAAGTGTGATTCGTTCTATTAACAACTTAAATAGTTAACGGATCTCAAACATCGACCGATGACAGAATCATAATTCCCACTCCTAGATGATAAGCCCGTCAATATAAGAACTCTCACAAATGTAGAAGAATTCCAAAATACAACAGAGACTTGGGATTGTTCTCCATGAATTACAAGACCCCAGTGTAAGACTCGCACATCCTATACCAACAACATCAGCACTTACATTAGTGTTAAAATCTATTGTATACTCCACTTGTGATTTTGATTACTCCTCCATCTCTATTGTTTGATTACTCCTCCATTTCTATTTTAAAAGTCCTAATAATTATGTATAAAAATATGTTAGTACGTAAAATAGTACATGAATAAAAAATTAAAATAAATAAAAAAGGTACATAAAGTATTATAATCAATTGTGGAATTTGGGTGAATTGATATTGTAAATGTTGTTGGTATCTTAATGGTGATAAGTTTGGATTGATAAATTCATTCAGAACAATTTTTTTTTTCTAGAAATCAAATGAGTTGATTGATTCATTCAAAAGTCAAATGGATTGGTAAGAGGCGGGCACGCTTCCTTTGATTACGGCTGAATGAAAGGGGCGATTGGGACATGTGATGTTGACTAATCTTGGATTCAAAAGTTATAATAGAGATCTCATTTATTAAACTATAAATTTACAAGTAGGAATCCAGGACAATGATCCCATTTGGCAAACTCTACGACTCTTTCGTAAGAAGCAAGTATGAGTAAACATCACAATGATTGGTGCCAAAATGTTACAAAGGCAAGTCAAATGGGCGGAGTCCATTAGGGTTAACAAAAAATAAAAGGTATTAATATAATATACCAATTAGTATTCTCTTGTCTTGTCAGTACAATGAAGCACATTTGAATGTCTTCACCTCATTAATAGTGATTTGAGATTCAAGGCCAAAATTTGAATTGCCTTTTGAGTGATAAATACAGTTTGATGAAAAGTTTCCCCTTCATGGTATTGCCATATTACATTTAAACAGTTCACATGGTATTATTATATCATACGAAGTCACGGTGTTATTCTAATTGCTTAAAAATATCTAGAATCATAGTGTTATTAAAAATGGTAATTGTTATTTACGTTTTTATTGTTATTGTTGCATGTGGGATATGTAACGTGTTGTTATTCACATGGTGTATTGTAACCAATTCGCATGTTGCTATTCACAGATGTTAGTATTCAATTTTTTTTATATAAATATTTAGAAATGCTCTTTTTCACAACTTAAAAAAAAGTGAAAAAAGGGAATTATTTTTGCATACAGACTTGTTTGTATATATGTGATATAATTTTGGGTATGCAGATTTGTTTGCATATCAGTACGCCGTTCCATTTGAATTCGATTATACGTGTAGTATTTAGAAAATACTTACTAGGTATCAAACTTCGGGTAAGGCGATAGAGGGAGAATTTTTGCTCTAGCTTTGAAATTTTCGCAAAAATAGTGAGTTAAACTCTATTGTATACTCCATTTGTGATTTTGATTACTCCTCCATCTCTATTTTTCCTTTATAGATATTGTTGTTTCAGTATTATAATTTACAATGCACTTTTTACAAGTCCTAATAATTAGTGTATAGAAATATGTTGTACGTAAAATAGCACATCATAAAATAAAAAAAGTTACAGAAAGCATAAGGTTGTTGGATTTTGGGTGGATTGATATTGCCGGTAGCAAAGGTAAATGTTGTTGGTATCTTAATGGTGAGAAGTTTGGGTTGATAAAATCATTTAGAACAAATTTTTTCTAGACATCAAATGAGTTGATTGATTCATACAAAGTCAAATGGATTGGTAAGGGGCTCACTTTCTCTGATGACGACTGAACGAAATGGGCGATTTCTGAAAAAAGGTGATCTCTGTAATAAAAAAGAAAAAGAAAAAGGGCTATGTGATGTTAACTCATCTTGAATCCAAAAGTTATAATAGAAATCTCATTTATTAAACTTTAAATTTACAAGTAGAACTCTAGGACAATGATCCCATTTAGCTAGCTCTACCACTGATTCATAAGGATTAAGCATGAGCCAAATGTAAACATTACAATGATTGGTGCCAAGTGTTACAAAGGCAAGTCAAATATGTGGGGTCCTTAAGGGTTAACATTAAAAAAAAAAAAAGGGGGGGGAATTAAGATAATATACCAATTGGTATTCTCTTGTCAGTATGAGAAAACACATTTGGATGCCTTCACCTCATTAATATTGACTTGGGATTTGAGGCAAAATTTTGAATTGTTTTTTTGGGTGATAAATACAGTTTGATGAAAAGCTTCCACTTCATAGTATTTCCATATTACGTTTAAACAGTTCACATGGTATTATTATATCACACGGAGTTATGGTGTTATTCTAATTGCTTAAAAATATCCAGAATCATACTGTTATTAAAAATGGTAATGGTTATTTACGTTTTTATTGTTATTGTTGCATGTGGGGTATGTAACGTGTTGTTATTATTTGCCAATGGCATGACAGCTCAACGGTTAGAGCTTGGCGGATGGTACCACTAGGTCATGGGTTCAAACCCAGCTTGCGGCATCTTTAGTGGGTTCTGAGATCCTATAAAAACCCTGCTTGCCTTTCAAAAAAAAAACATGTGTTCTTATTCACATGGTGTATTGTCACCTATTCACAGATGTTAGTATTCAAATTTCTTTTATATATACAAATATTTAGAAATGTTCTTTACCACAATTAAAAAAATGAAAATATTTTTGTATAAAAACTTGCTTGTATACGTGTGATATAATTTTGGATATGCAGATTTGCTTATATATCGGTACGCCATTCCATTTGAATTCGATAGTACGTGTAGTATTTATGAAATACTTGTCAGGTATCGAATTGCGGGTGAGATGACATGACACTCAATGTGGCACCCCACTTGGGTCATGTACGCTCCGAGTGGCTTCGATGGCAAGGGAGACACACTTGGGTATGGTGTGTTTGGCACAGGAGGAGAGTGCGATTGTGGAAAAGAAGCTAAAAATTTGAAAAATAAAGAAAACCTTGAATTGATCATAACATGAAAATGTGCATGGATTATTTGAGCATGTATTAGGTTAGTCTTGCAAAAAGAAACTAACAGCGAACTACCTGTTTTCTTTAAGATGAAATGCACATTTTTTTAAGGATATTTAATTGTCTAGTTGTGACATAATTTATAAGTTTGTTCACACCAATATTAATATATTGACCCAAATTTTGTATTGTTTTACAAATTTGGGTGCATTCTTAATGAGCGTAGCTACAAAGACTCATCATGGTTAATTGGAGCGTAAAGGTGGTATTAGCTATGTGGCGAAAGCTAAGGATTCGACACGTTTTGTTAGATCTTGAGTTTATTGTTTTTCCTAGGTAATCAGATGTAGGAATAGTTTTTTAATGCTCAGATGTTTGAGTCAGAGATTTATTTGGGGATTGATTAATGTAATTCTTTTTTTGATTTATATTGTGACTTGGGTTAATAATTGTGGACCTCATTTTAAGAGCAAGATTGTTTAGGTAGGTTATTATTTTATTTATTGCCTCATGACTGTACCATTTAATTTGTTTTTGTCGTGCCTTGATTTTTGGACAATCTATTAATTTATGTTGTTTAAAAATTGGGGTATGACAACATCTCTCATCATCATCATTAGGAGAAAGATAGCTTTTGCGCGATAATTGAGTATTTGACAATAAGGCTTTTCAATATTGTTTATTTTGTTGGTGACTATAATTAAACTTGAGCATCCTGACTGTGTGAGCATGCTGTATCCGATATATATTAAACACATGTTAAATTATTCATAATTTGAGCTAAACCAAGAAGAAGAGTACTTATGCATTTGTGGCTGTGCGGGTAAAGAGGATCAGAAGGTACGACATTGGCAGCTCCTGAACCAGTATATATTAGTTATACTTCCTTTCTTCCTCTTTCAGCATTGCTTGCAGGTTGCAGCACATGACCTGTGTAAACTCTTCATGGATCTGTGCACCATCTTTGATTATCATATGGGTTCTCAAGGTTATCATTCAGTTTTGAAATGTAGGTACTGCCCTCTATTTTTCTTCGTTTTTCCAGAAAAATCATCATGTTCTGTTTTATGGCACCGATGAGCCAACTTTTCACAATATAGGAGAAGATAAAACATGTTCTTCTACTTTACCTTCTAGAAGCAAATAAAAAATTCATCATGTTCTGTTTTATGGCACCGATGAGCCAACTTTTCACAATATAGGAGAAGATAAAACATGTTCTTTTACTTTACCTTTTAGAAGCAAATAAAAACAACTTTTAAATAATTCAAAGCATAACTTTATTCATCTCACAATGAGATATTTATAGGGAAACGAATATAATTCTAATTAGGAAATAAAAAATAAATTTAATCCCAATTAATTTAAAAGTCCTAAATAACTACAATCACTGTTAAATAAGTATTCCTAATTATATCATTATTAAAATTGTTAACACTGTGCACCCTCTTTGATTATCATATGGGTTCTCAAGGTTACCATTCAGTTTGAAAAGCCTTATTATTCCATAAAATAAATATAACAAAGTGAAAAAGGATAAAAGCTATAGCAACAAATGGTCCTTGAAATACGCGCCAAAACGTGTTTATATTAAACTCCCAAAAGATGCTAGTGGCTGACTTGGTACTGTAAAAGAGCGATCCAGCGAACAATTCAATTATAAGGGGGTATTCAATCATGGATTTTAATAGACTCTGGAAGATTTTAAAGTCCATTAAAATATAGGGGTATTCAATTAAGGATTTAAAACAATACAATAAAATCTAGGGGTATTCAAATATAGATTTTAAATGATTGTTTTATAATCCATTAAAATCATAGGGTATTCAATCATGGATTTTAAACAATACAATGAAATCTAGGGGTATTCAAACAACAGGGGATTTTAATGGATTTGTTGACTTGATGGACTTTGAAGGTCTTTGAAGGATTTATTTGTAAAAGATATAAATACCAAAGTCCATTCCAAATCCGGCCTATTACCCTCGAATTTCAATCTCTCTGCTCACTCTCTCCCACCAACACTGTGTCTCCTTCAACTCTAGTTTCAGATAACATGGCTTCTCGAATGGCTATTCATCGAACAGGGAACCTAAAAGGTACCCAATCGCTTTATTTCTTATACTCTGTTATTCGAAATTTGCCATTTAAGAGATCTCTCACCACTTACGCTGTCACTAACAATGAGTATCAACAACAAAGACCACCACCACCTTACAACAAAGAACCTCGAGCTTTGAATCAAGATGGGTCTTTTCCTCCTCAGCGTGTCAACAACCCTAACCCCAATCAATGGGAGCACCAAAATCGAAGCCAAAATCAAGGGTATGGACGAAACCCTAACCCTAATCAACAATGGGGTTCGCAAAACCAGGGGTACCCACAGCGAAGAAATCCAAATCAAGGGTACCCACAGTGGGGAAATCCAACCCCAAATCCTAATCAGTGGAATTCTGAAACCCTAAACACTGTTGTAGCTGTTCATCCACCCCCACCACATCAAAATGTCGACTTGGTGAGTTTGTGCAAAGAGGGGAAGGTGAAGGAGGCAGTGGAGTTGATGACAAAAGGGGTTGTTGTTCCTAATGATGTGAAAGTGTTCTATGAGTTGTTGTCTTCGTGTGGAGGTTTGAAGCTGCTGGAGGAGGGGAAGAAGGTGTTTGATTATTTGATGAGTTCGCCGTTTAGGAGCGAGCTTTGATTGCTGAATCATTCGATGGAGATGTTTGCTAAATGTTGGAGTTTTGGAGGGAAATCAGGAAATTTGCACGGATACATGGTGATCTTGATCTTGAAGAACAAGCAATGGATTATTTATTGCAGCTTGGAGAAGTTCCCCCACTTGATCAACGAAAAGAGAAGCCGATCCCAGCTCCACCAAGGAAGAGGTGGATTGGGGTGAACATGCTTGAAGGAAAGAGCAGAGTGAGTGAATTCCAACTAGTATGCAACAATGTACTTTACAGTTTGCTACATTTTTATTTAAGTTGTATCTTCCAACTCTCAATTAATCAGAGTTTCTTCTTTTTGTTGAATATATGACTTGGAAATGTTTATTTTGCGATCCATTACAGTGTTACAATATTTGATTTTCTTCTTATTTAGGTCTTGTGGTGTATAATGATGAAATGTTTCTGAATTAGCCAAATCATTTTGGATAACATTTTTAACAAGGAAAGTATCATGGATATCATTTAGATTACCACTGGAAAGAAGCCATTATGAAATGTACATGATTTGGATTGCTTTGTTTTAGAGAAGATTCAACATTTTTTGTTCAAAAGGAAGAGTAGAGTACAAACATCAATGCTGCCAAGGAGTTATTTGAATTTCATTAAAAATTAATTCATTAGACTGATCTCCATCCATCAGATTTTCTTTTGGTGGTAGTAGAGTGATTGAGGTTGAGTTGATGAATAGTAGTTCAAAGAAAATTTACTAATAGATTTTCCAAATTGAAACCTGCCCCATGTGAACTCATGCCGTATTGCAAAATACAAGCCATGACTTACATACTTAACCTCCTCATATCAATTTGTCACATGCTTGAAAACCCTATTGGTTCAATTCAAGCAACTACGAGTTTAAGGGTCAAAGTACTTTGCACTCTCCTCCATGGAAATTTTGCTTCCAACTTATGAGAAAGCTCACAATCCATAACAATCCTTTATAAAATTCAATAGAAATCCATAACAATCCTTTATAAAATTCAGAAAATTCAATAATAAAAATCCATTAAAATCCAGTGGATTCTGTAAATTCCACAAAATCCAGTCACTTAAAATCCATTAAAATCCAGTGAATTCTGTAAAGTCTTTCAGACTCTATTAAAATCCATGAGATTTAAAGTCTTTTAGACTCTATTAAAATCCATGATTGAATATACAAATATGCAAGGAACGCGATTTCTCAAAATATGTCAAACTTTTATAAATTTTATATTTTGGAGTTACTGATTTTTTTTTTTTGAAATCCGAAATATTTCAATCTCCATATGTATTAATTTGCTATAATGCTATTTAGGTACCAAAAGTTTCTTATATGACTGATTCTTATAAAATATGTAGTTTGTTATGTGACTGATTCTACTAAGAAGTTCTCAAACGCCTACACCCAAAACTTTAGCCTTTGTCCTCGAAGATCTATTAGAGCTAAGAGAAAAATAAGAAGTGCAACTGAATTATTGTCTTCACATCAAAGGAAAATGCAATTAGACTACCAATGTTAGTGAATATGCGATTAGTAAGTCTTGTGGTGGTGTTTTTCCCTCTTGAGAGAGATTGTACTTCCATATTCTTATATTTAATTAATATGAAAGTTAAGTGGTCCTAAAAACTCTGCTTGCTTTTCCAAAAAAAAAAAACATAACGTAAGTTGTTAAATTCGAAATAACAGCATGTGCACACACAATAACAAGTCAATAACATGTGATTCAATTCCCTTCATTTCGTAATTACAATCAAATTTTAATGACATCATCCAATCATTGATTTATAACCTACAATCTCTCAATCTAAATTTGAACCCAAAAGGTTTCTTCTACGACAATATATATTTAAAAGTGAGAGAAAGGTCACCAAACCAATTAAACCAAAAAGACTCACTACTACCATTTCTTTCTCCTTCTTTCTTCCCAAAATCCCTAAAGTCTCAAAGTGGGGGCCTGGGGGATTGAATTGAAAACAACATGTATGTGTAAACTCTCCAATTCTAGGCAATCAGGCTTTATAGACACTTTTTGGCAAAGTTTTGGACTCTTTACACTTCTACCCTTTTTATAAATAATGTTTGTGGTTGTGTTTTAAAGAGATGTGGTAAAAGTATAAAAAGAACAAACCTGACAAAAAAATTACTTTAAAGCCTGACTGCATAGGCAAACTCGTGAAACTACATAACAAAACCTCGCAATGTGTCCTATATAATTAACCCCGTCAACAAAATTCTTCTTTTTGTAGTTTCAATAAGTCCATGAAGTGTTTGGAGGGTGGGGACTTTCCGCAGCAAAATCATCTACCTTGTAGTTGTAGCTCTTCTACATGTTCAACTTGGAGGATTTTAATGAAATTAGGACCCCCATTGATTGGGATAGGTTGCCTTGTTTACACTATACCAAATTGGCATTTTTGTAACAATCCAAAAAATAGTAAAATTTTTAAGCTATAACATTCCACAAAGCAATTTTACACATTTTTACAAACAAAGTGATTTTTTTTATTTTTTTTAAAAAATCAAATTGGCTCTTGTTAAAATCAAATTGCCAAACCAATTGCAAAACCAAATTGCATCTTGTTAAACCTTTCAAAACCAACTTGCAAAAATCAACTTGCAAATCCAAATTGCATGTCCTCACATTGTCAGTGATCAGCACAAGCATCCAGCAACAAACAATCAGGCAGCACAAGCATCAGCATCAACACAACACAAGCAGGCAGCACAGTCCATAACCTCGCCCAGCAGCAACACAGGCCACTGCAACGCAGCCAACCAGCACCGCATCCTCCATCACGCCCTGCCTAACCAACAGTCTTAACTGCAACACAGTCTGCCGCAGCAAGGCCGCAACAGCCATCCCCCAGGCCGCCAATTCTATACACGTAGCATCCTCTCCTTGCCCTGAAAAATAGGGTATACTCTGTTTTACAGCAGAGTAGGCGTCCAGCTCTCGATTCCAGCGTCTATTAATGCTCATTCTTGCGGCGTCTACTCGTCCCCATGACGTATGTATGCTGTATGACAACGGTCCAACACTGATAATCCTGCCACTCTCCTAGGAAGATCATTCACCGTGAAAGAGGCAGTCCTATGATCTCGTTGAGCTATATCTGCTAACGCGTCCGCCACCGCGTTGGCTTCTCTATAAATATGAGAACAATCTAATGTCATTTGTGCCGCCAAAGATTTTATTTCTTTCAAAATATTCTCCAAATGCCACGGTATCTTGAAATTGCCCTTAAACCATCCCCAAACAATAGTCGAATTCGTCTGAACAACCACCTGTTTCAAGTCCAATGAGAGACAAAGACGGAGACCTTCAACCAGAGCCAAAATTTCCGCTTTATTATTTGAGCCTGCACCAAAAAAAATTTGCTTGCCCCCAACACAAAAACCCCTAGAGTCTCTAATGATCACACCGCCTGCAGCCAAGTTCTTACGGGAGGACCCATCAACATTGAGAGCAACAAAATATGACGGAGGGGGATGCTAGAAAACAACTCTCCTTAGCTTTCTCAAAACTGGAGTTTCTTGTATCCCCAAAGCCCTTAATGGAGCCTTTTGCCAGCTGACTTGTTTAGGAGTTATAAACTTATTTGTCAAGTGTAGATTACGCCGAATATTCAAAATCACAAAAACAGGATTCGGGGGCAGCATTGTCATAAACACATTTGCACCGCTGTTTCCATATTTCCCATAAATGAACATGGGAGTGAGAAAGAATAACACGCCCGTTTGTGTTCTCATATTGGCTCGCCTAAACCAAATGACAAGGGTCGTGGATATTTCCGCCGGTTTTCTGATATGCACATCAAATATCAACTCAAAGTGGCGCCAAACCTGCATTGCCAGTTCACCATCCAAAACAAATGATTCAGAGATTCTCGCTGTGGCATTGTGCAACATCTACATTTAGAGGCCAGACTAAATCCACATCTGTACAACTCCCCATCCACTGGTACCCCTCTACGAAGTAATTTCCACACCAAAACTGAAATTCTAGAAGGAAGAATATCATGCCAAATCATTCGATAAAGGTCATTGACCGTCCCTTTTCGGCGTATTATGTCATAGGCCGACTGAAGGGAAAAATTCCCATTTTGGTTCGGTACCCATATACATTCAACTTTTCCATCTTCCTCACCATATAATCTATTAGCAAAACTTCTCCTTGCTATATGTCTGATCTCCGGGATAACTAATTCAAAATTGGAAGAAATCACTTCATTTACCGAAGGCCATACACCTAGATCAACTAAGTCTGCCGATCTTCTGAAGGATACAACCGAATTCCAATTTTCCTCAAAAAAATTGATCTTTCCCTGACCAATGCGCCAAAGTGAATTACTCAAAATAAGGAATTTACCAAGCATGATTTCTTTGAAAAAAAGCGAGGACCCAGTTTTCACCAATTGACCATTCAAAGCCACCCCATTCATCCAGTATTTGCTTCTCATGAAAGTAGCCCAAAGAGAATCCGAAGTAAGTAATCTCCAAAGTGCCTTGAGGCGAAAAGCCCTCATCACCACCAACAAATCTCTCACTCCCAAACCTCCTTCATTTTGTGGAAAACAAATATTAGACTATGATACCCATTTTTTCTTCAGTCTTCCTTCACAATCCCCCCAGAAGAAATCTGCCAACAAACTATTAATCCGGGATAAAACTTTCATAGGAACACACATGGTACTGAGAATAAAAATTGGAATAGAGCTCAGAACATGTTTAATCAGAATTAAACGACCTCCTGGGGATAACAATTTCGCCTTCCATCCTTGGATCCGCGATTGAATTTTTGCAATCAAATCTTCAAAATATGAAATTTTAACTCGCCCTTGAAAATTGGCCCTCCCAAATATTTCAAAGGACCAGCTCTAAACTGGAATCCTGTATAGGTTTTGAAACCTACTATTTTCTCTGCAGCCGCCTTATCATCCAGAATAAAAGAGCTCTTGCTTGCATTAATTTTCTGTCCCGAAGACTGACAATAACGGGTCAAAAACGCCATGCATCCAAGAATAGAAGACTTTCTGCCATTTAAGAAAATGAGAGTATCATCTGCATATAGAAGGTGAGAGATCGGACTACATGCCCTGGGAGTATAAAAATATCCAATTTTACCACTATCAAAAGCCACTTTTAGACCCCTACTCAGCACTTCAGAGGCAATAATAAATAAGAATGGAGACAGAGGATCTCCTTGCCTTAAACCCCTGGAAGATCGAAAAAACCCTTTGTATGCTCCTTGAAGCAATGTTGAAAAGCCACAAGAAGCAATACAGTTGGAGATGAGATGACAAAATCTACCATTAAAACCAAATTTGGTGAGCACTGCCAACAAGAAGTTCCATTCCATTCTGTCATAGGCTTTCTCCATGTCGATTTTCAAAACCACATTACCGCCGAAGACCTTCCGATTAATATCCCTAATCAATTCCTGTGCAAGGCCAATATTCTCACCAATAAATCTTCCTTTAACAAAAGCCCCCTGCTCCGGAGAGATAAGAATCGGTAAAATATCTGCCAGTCTAGTACAAAGGATTTTACTGAAAACTTTATAGATCACATTGCATAAACTGATTGGGCGAAATTCAGAAAAGGTAGCTGGATTCTCAGCTTTAGGAATTAAGACCAACAAATTCGCCGATAATGAAGCCGGCATCGCCTCTCCTTCAAAGAATTGAATAGAAGCCTCCCAAATGTCCTTACTCAGAATCTCCCAGCAGGTCTGAAAAAATCCAGCAGTAAAACCATCAGGACCCGGAGCACTATTTTTTGGAATGGCAAAAACAACCTGTTTCACTTCCTCCAGCGAAGGACGTTTAACCAAGATGTCACAATGGCTAGAGCTCACCAGTTTCAGAACACAACTCAACAAATCTGCATCTACCGTACCTGAACCTTGGGAAGACAACAAGTTGGCAAAGAATTCCGTGGCATTATTGAGGATCTCACCAGGATCCGAAATATTCCGACCGCAAGGTAAAATAATCTGGTTTATAACCCGCCTTTTTGTTTAGATTTGGTGGAAGCAAAAAAAATACTTAGTGCAGGCAACTCCCTCCTTAAACTCTTTTTCACCTGATTTTTGAATCCAATAAGCTCCTCCTGTTTGAGAGCTAATCTATACTCAGCTTGAAAACAATTTAAATTGCAGCAAACATTAATGTCCCAGTTGGCATCAACATTTAGATCAGTATTATTTCCATTAGCAAAACCGGCTAATAAAATAGTTTCCCATTGTTGCATTTCGTCCTCCAGAGTGCATATCCTGCTGAAAACATTCCCAAATACCAGCCGGTTCCATTGTATAAGAGCTTGACGAGTCAATTTAAGTTTTGCATCCACCCGGTCAATAGGCCTGATGAAAGCCATATCAGACAGCCAGATGTCCTTAACCAGATCAAGAAACTCCGGATGTGTAGTCCACATGTCGAGGAATCTAAAAGGTGTATAACCAATCCTTGATTGAGATGACATGGATGCCAGAAGAGGAGAATGATCAGAAAATGTGCGACTGAGGTGTACAACCTTAGGATTAGTCAATCCTGTCAACCAAGCCGAATTGACAAAAATCCGGTCAAGTCTAGCCCATATGCGATCGCTTCCTCGCCTATTATTGGTGAGGCGAGGACCTGAATAGCCACAATTAATTAAACCACATGTTTCAGTACAATCAGAGAATTGAGCCATGCTTGCCAAGGATGGTGCAACTCCCCCTACTTTTCCCTCGAATGTTGATAAGTATTGAAATCCCCACCAACCATCCAAGGCGAATCATGATGAGCCGCAAAATCAACCATATTTTCCCATAATTCCTTTCTATCATCTATAGAGCATTTAGCATAAACAAAAGAAATGAAAAAAAACTCTTGAAGAGGTATCCATTACCTGGCAGTGAATAATCTGGTCTGTCATGTCCACCACCGAGAAAGCAAGAGACGTATCCCACATAATCCAAATCTTGCCACCAACACTGTCATTAGAAGTAAAACCGCCAAGTTTTATTTTGTTGCCAATCTCCATATATCTGCTAGCATCAATCATAGGCTCCGCAATCATTAGAATTTTGACATTGTGTTCCACAACCATCTTTTGTAATCGCCTTCTCGTTGCCCTATTACCAATGCCACGGGCGTTCCAAAACATAAAGTGTTCAATCATCTTAAACGCGAGAGGAAGTCGAACCCTTCTTAGTCTTACGACGAGTGCCCGGAGGAACCGCAGATTTAACGTTTTTCTTCCGCTCCGCATCTGAATTAGCCCCCAATTCTAAGTCCTTGATAGCTTGAGTGCCCGGCCCAATATCCGAGTCCGACTTCGCCTCATCACTGTCTGTGGCACTTTCAAGTGTATTAACATTCATTTTTTTCTTCTTTTTCCGCAAAGATTGACCCGCCTTCAACAATTTTCGCATGTCTGATGTCAAAACCCGTGCCTCCTGTTTGTGACCTTGTTCTAATCTCCCAGGGACTTCCGTTGGTGGTCGCATCGTATGATAATCCGACAACAACTCGGGGACTGCCTGCTGCTCTGTTTCAGCAACTAAGTCCTGGATGTCAGCACTTGTTTCCTGTAAATCCACCCTTTCGAAATGTAAATCAGCAGTCGATGATGGCTTTTTATGAGAACCCGAAACAAGAGCAAGAGTATTGAGGCCTGAAGAACCTGGAACCCCCACTGCTGGAACCCCCACCACTGCCGGAGCACCCACTGTTTGAGCCACCCCTACTGCAATCACCGCTGCTGAAGCTGCGATAGACGCTGTGACAGAATCTGCAACAGACACTGGAACCACCCCTGCAGGCGCAGGAACCACCACTGCAGGCGATAGAGCCACCTCTGTAGGCGCGGAACAGAGTACTGGCAACGTCATGTAATCCCCAGAATTGTTGCGATGTACTGGCTGAAGTAAACCACTCTGTTTCGGCTGAAACAGAGTACCCTCTGAGGCGAGTACATGCGAACCTGGCTGGGACAAAGTGACCTCTGATTCGAGCAAGGATGAATCAGGTTTGGGCAACAAGTGCCCGGGCTGTTCTTCCAGGGAGCAAGCCATCTGTTGCGTCCCAGATCCAAACTGTCCAGCCTGAAACTCAGCAGCTACACTTGTCGTCACATTGGGCGGCGCTTCGATTTGGAGCGAAATGTTGCTCTTTGAATCCGGATTGACTACATCGTCGGGTGAAGTCGGCTTATGTTGGTGACCAAGAACATTTTCAATCTCTGAAGTTTTGTACCCCGCCTCTAGCAGACCCTCCGCCGTAGATTTTGGCTTGACCCCAAATGAATGTAGTTCCGATGAAGTGCCCTCCTCTTCCTCAATATTTTCCATTAAGGCCTCAAATGTATTGGACAAAACCATCTTTACCGGATCCATATTCACTTGCTTTCTTTCCACGACGCTCTCCGGAATCTCCTCTCCTTTGTCATTTTTGGTTCCACTCACACCCACTTCCGAGTTTACAATTTTTGTGATCTAATCACTGGAACATAATGCACCTAATCAGTTTTTCTTACATTAATAACATACATAATCTAACTATCACAAGTAAAGTTTATATATATATAAACAGCATGTGCACACACAACAAGTCAATAATATGTGACTCAATTCCCTTCATTTCACCGAGGATGTTTCATGTTTGTTACCTACAATCTCTCTTTCTTAATTTGGACCCAAAAGGTTTCTTCTACAACGACATATATTTAAAAGTGAGAGAAAGGGATTTTTTTTAGGGGGGTAGAGTTGAAAATCGAACTGTAGGTTCGATTTAAAAATTTTCAAACTAAAACCAAACCGATCATTAAAAAAATCAAACCGATTTTAATTTATGCGAACCGTAACCGAACCGAGCCGGCTAAAATCGAAATAAAACCGAAAAGAGTTGTAGTTTTTTTTTTTTTCAAATTAAACCTCCAGTGAGGAGGGGCAACTATGGGATGCTAGACCTTTATTATACCAAAAAATGTTTTACACATTTCGGGGGTGCATTACGACTTTACCAAAAAAAACCAATGGGATTATCCCATACGAAACAAAAGAACACTACACAAATCCTGCCTAAAACAAATAAAACTTTAAAAGATCTTACCTAAGGTCAAGGCCACATGAAAATGACCTTGAAACATGAATCCGAAAATCTATGCCCAAGTACCCGTGCACAAATTGCAACTTTCACTACAAAATTCAGGTTGCCACTTAACATCCTGAAAAAACTTGCACTTGCATAATAAGCAAGTTTGCAACCTGCAAAAAGGAACTTGCAATAACACTTTGCAACTTGCCATCAATAACAAACAACCCATTTTGCACCTTGCAATCCAATTCCTGCGAAAACAAACCACCATACCAACAATATTCGAGACATCACCAGCATAGTCTGCTGACTCCCAAGACATCATCGAATTAGCACAAACAAATCGATGTCCAAGCAGCAGCAATTCCGCAAAATCAAACACTCTGTCCATCCAGAAATAACCCTGTCCAGCGAGACATAGCACGTTGTCCAGAATCAGGAATTGCACTCTGTCCAGCGAGACAGAGCACACTGTCCAGAATCCAAGCCAATCAGACTGTCCTGAAACCGCACCAAACCTATTCAACGAACACATGCATTCCTGCTCCTGCTCATCTCGTTGCTTTGAACTGAAACCCGCAGTCTGTCCAGTCTCTTGCTCCTTCAAAACAGAGTATCTCCCCTGTTTTTCCATATAAGTTCTTCTCCATTTCATCACCACAGCTCCAACACACTCGCCGAATTGTTTCCTGCGACCCTCAGACTGTCGTAAACAAGTTGTATCAAAGATAACCATGCTCATTTAACATCCGGAAGTCTAAGATATGTCGTCTTATGCTTGCAAGAATAATTAATGACTTTATTCTTTTAGGAAGCGATCCCCACGAATAAGTACGAGACATATGCTCCCCTTGTGCCAATCTAGCCAAGGCGTCCACCACTGAATTAGTCTCTCTGAACACATGGATGCAATGCCACCCCGTATCCTTAATCATCTCTCGTATCTCCCTCCACCAATTGCTAAGGTACCAAGGTATCTTGGTTTTTTGGGAAAGCCATTGTTAAACCACCATGGAATTCGTTTGAATGACGCATGGTCGGACACCCTGGTCAACACAAAATCTCAAGCCTTCAAGCAAGGCCCTGGTTTCTGCTGAATTATTTGTTCCTTCTCCGAAAAAACATTGTCTAGCCGCCACAAAGTTACCTTCTTAATTTCTAATAACCAAACCTCCAGAAGTAGTCTTCTCTCTACAAGATCCATCTACATTGAGCACATACCATCCCATAGGAGGGAAATTCCAATACACCGCCTGGGGAGGAATCAGGGCTACTTTTTTTCCTGTATACCCAATCTATTAAGCAACGCCCCATTAGTTTCCTTTGATTTAGGATTATAAAAATTTGCAACACATTTAATCCAGTGATACACTTTAATGATCACATAGCTTGACGAGCACTCATTTCCGTCATAAAGTTTTCTGTTTTGCTGAATCCAAAGCTCCCATAAAATAAAAAGAGGAGTGAGATGAATGAGGGTACCTGATAGTGAGGATTTCCTCGCCTTCCTAAACCACGCCTTTAACATGGTATATACTTCAACCAGCCTATGTACGTGAATGTCAAACACCAAGTCGAAATGTCTCCACACTCTGCTTGCTAATTCACCCTCCAAGAAAAGATGTTTTATTGTTTCCTCCTCAGATTGAACACAACATCCACATTTAGAAGCCAACTGAAACCCAATTCTTCTAATTTCACCATCTATGGGTATAGCGCTTTTAATAAATTTCCATGTGAAACAGGAAATTTTAGAAGGCAGAAGAGGGTGCCAGATCCAATTCCAGAAATCATCAGGTGTCCCTCTGCCACCTAGAATTTCACAAACAGAGCTGATAGAGAACATGCCATCATTATTTGGTATCCATATTCTAGTGTCCCGATCGCCATCATCGCCTTTCACTATTGTCGTGTACGCCGCTTGAGCTTGTCTTTGCATTCCCGGGGTTAACACTCTGAAGTTATCCCTGCACATTTGCCTTAAGGAAGGCCAAATATCATTTGTCTCCGTTTCCTCATTTCTTATAAATATTTCCTCCTTAGCCCAGTGTTCTTCAAAGAAGCTGACGCTAGCTCTAGTGATCCTCCAAGTGGAATTTTCCACTATAAAATTTTTATGCACCAACAACTCTTTCATAACGGGGAGGCCTCGGCTTTAAGCTCTTGTTTTCGGATTGGTACCCCTGCCTTCAAATATTTTTTTAGTTGTAGCTTCACTGCTAGGTGGTTCTCATTCATAGTCATTATTCTATCTAAGCAATCGAATACAAGTGGCTCAACTCACACAATTTACGTTGACACGTTTTATCAGGGTTCAGTCGATTATGATGTGAATACCCTCTCGGATTCGCTATTCATTTTAGGGAGAGTATTTATTACCATCATAATCACTTCTTGTTTTCTCGATGTTGACTTTACTCTTATCATCTCTAATCAATCACCTCCGCTCTTACGAAAAAACCACCTAAATCAACGGTTGCAGATACTTTGATATTTCACGAATGGTTGGGATTGCTCAATTATGAGTCGGTGCAAAGTATAAAAGGTGGCATAGATGTACATGATTATGGTAGTTGTTCATTCTTCAAACTTAAATTCACAAGTTGCTCACTCTCCTCTTTGTATTTCTTCTTTCTCTCTCAATTTATTCTTCCTTTATCTTCTTTCTGTTTCGAATTACCATTTCTGATCCAACCTCCATCTTGATTCTTGTATCCCATTTCTTCTAAAGAACCTCTCAACAACATGAATACAGGTCTCTGGATTCCTTTCTCTCTTGGAAAAGTTTTTGTAAATTTGCATGGTGTGAAGTGTTGGTAATTTTTAGGCTGATCTTCTTCTTACTTTGAAGACCAACTTTAATGGTAATGAGTACATCCTTGGTTTTGCCACCAATTCTATGATCAACTTCTTAAAAAAAAAAAAATTCTTGCATCTCTTGCTTTTACTTCCTTGGAAATAGAATTTAATGTTTTGCTTGGTTTATTGAATCTGGATGTCTTAGTGAAGAATTAATCATGAACTATAGCTTCATAATTATCTCCTCATTCAATCATGTTCTTCTTCTTCTTGGATTTTATAATCGAAGCCTTCAGAACACAAAGCTGACACATACTACAATTTACTTTTCTTTCTTTTTTGCTTTTTTCCTCCAAATAAATCTGATTTCATTCCTAGAAATTTTCATAAAGAACTCATCCAGCTAAACAATCTTTTTTCCGGTCTAGACTTGAACCAGCAATCAGGAATAGCACAAAACCCCACCACCCAAATTGCTTACCACCATCCTCCTATGTTTTCATCATCATCATATGAACAGGAAGTTGAATCCAAACCTTTCCTCTTCGGTACCAGTGCACCAAATTCACATGTAAACATCCATGTTCAGAACCCAGCAGTCGTTTTACCAAACCAGGGGCTCCCATTTCCAATCCCCCAAAACTCCCCAGTGCTCCCAAACCCATTTCTAATCATGAATCCTTTGAACTCTGAGGGTGGAGGAAACTGGAGAGTCCCCGTTGGAATGTCTGAAACAATGTAATGACTTTCGGAAGTGGTATGAATGAAGTTCCCCAGAATGGTGTCGGGGGAAATGGGTCAGGGTTTGATCAAGGAGTCGGAATGGGATTTTACCCACAGTATCCACAACAGGCTCCATTTAGACATTTTAACATGGGGATAACTAATACTGCCAATGCAAACTCTTCATGTGCACAAATCACGCTGAACAGAAGGTACAGGAGGATGATCAGGAACTGGGAAGCGGCAGCTAGATCAAGGGCAAGAAGGGCGGTATGTATATCATCAATGGTTTGTTTGTTTTGTATATCAAAATTACTTTACCCAAATGTATGTATGAATGCATGCATATTGCATATACTGGAACAGTTGCCATGATCATAATGACCTGATCTTAACTGTAACAGGCATTCGGAAACCTCGATGCGACCATATAAATGCCACTATAGGTACGGGATCCTGTTAATGCATATGGGTTCTGAGCCTACATGATTCATTCCAACTCAATTTGATCATGTAGGGTGTGAACCCATATATGTTACAATTCCCCTCCACACATATACATGCTGTCAGGGGTTGTCCCATTGATGATAAGCCCTGACACACGCACAGCCATATAGACATTCGCTCAGCTCTGGGACGACTTATCATGTTTTTCTGTAATAGCGAGTTAAAAAAATTGTATTTATTTGTTTATTAACTCTAATAACCTATTTATATTTGCTAGTTACTATTTCTTTGGTTTTTATGAAAAAAATATATATCAGGCTTACTTCAGTCAGCAACAGCTCAGTATACAGAAACTTCGAGAAGAAAATGCATTTTTTTATTTTTTTATTTTAATAAGAATACTAAGCTTTTTATTACTTGAAAAAACCTTTTACATCAGTCGGGAATACATGATTTATCCGATAAAAATAACCAGAGGACTTACATCATAGCAAACCCAAAATAAATAGTGACCAAACCCCTAGATCAATGTCTATACTTGCTGTTACTTTTCTTCATTCTAGATGATCGACGAGGATATATCTTGATGTCTCTGAAGTCCGTCGCATGAAATCTTTTCGATATTCGAATTTGGTCAGTTTTTAAACCTGACACTACTCTTGACCTAATGGTGTATTCATCCAAATCTTCTTCTTCTGAACTGATTGTATCCGAAATGTCGGTATCGGTCTCCATTTCGGTTCGCTGTTAGCGTTACGAACCAAATAGTTAATATGTTTTATATTCGGTGCTTCAAGTACTATTGCATCCACTAAAGCTTCGTCATCTTGTACAATACTCGCATCTGCTGGAAACCCTACCTTCCGGTCATGCACCTTGTCACCACTCTGAACGCGATTCTGAGCACCAACGTGAGCTCCACTGCCAGAGCCATATACAAACCCACTGTCAACATGATCATCCTCAGCTATTGCGTCCTCCTTTGTTGGTCCGGAGTTACTGCCTGAAATCATTGCATTTATATGTAGAGAAGCATTCCCACTACTCATTTTTTCCCTGGGCTAGAGATCCCGACATCCCCGCCTACAGCCTTGGTCGAAACCCCCTGCGCCCTTCCTGATTCCAACTGGTGAACATACTCGTACGCTCTCTGCTGCGGCCTTGAGCTGCTACCTGAAGCATTATCACATTCTTGCATGAAAGCTTGGTCATCATTTGCATTTTTCTTAGGGATCAACTTCTTGGGCTCATCATCTATAGCATTTGATGTTCTGTTCACCAAACCAACGATTGGTGACGCGACTTGCTCTGACGAAGCAAACTCTGTTATTGGCACAACACGCTCTGGCGGAGACGAAGCAAGCCCTGAAATTGTCTCTCCTTGATTTTGAATCGCTTTTGCAATCTCAACCGCTGTGTACCCCGCCTCAAGAAGTCCTTCCTCCGTTGTTTCTGGTTCTACCATGTCACTGACTGGATCCTTCGTCTTACAAGGCAATTGATGATTCATTAGATTACTCTCGTCTTCAACTATGGTCTCCGTAAGTGACTCTAATTTGTTTGACAACATGACATTCCCCGAATCTTTGACCATCGGCCTCTCAGCACCAACGTCCTCTTGGATTTCCTCACCCTAATCATTCTTTACACCACTAGTTCCAGCTTCTGTCGTTGAAATTTTATTTTTTTAACCACTGGGACAAATTGTTGCTTGAGGACTTTGGCTTCCACCTTTTGTTTTCAGTCTTATCTTCTTTCACCAAGTTTGGTGTTCTCACATTGCCCTTATGACCTAACTTTTTTCTGCAATAATCCTCCTGATGTCCTAACAATGAGCAATAATCACAATATTTGAAACCCGGATATTCAATCATTTGCCAAAAGCCCCTATTGTTAGATCTATCTATCCAAATTCTACTCGGTAACTTTTCCGCCAAAGTCATCTCCACGCACACACGGGCATAACTCGGGCGTGAAAGACATCGAGTATGATCATCCATGCACAAAAAGACACCAAAAGAGTTCACAATTGCTTTCAAAAGAGGGGGATGAAATAAATGCAAAGGCAAGTTAGGCAACTTTACCCATAGTGGAACCGATATCGGGTCTGCTTTCAGACTGAAACCATCATGCCAGCGGAAAGCTTTGAATCGAACTCCCCGAATCAAGAACGAGTCCCTTGCCAAGACTTTCTTTGCTTCTGCCTCAGATTGAAGCCGAACAAGAACATGACGTTGATCTAGCAAACCTAGTGAGAAATCACCTAAAATCCCCCAGGTTCGATGTATCGAATCTCGAATATCTTCCAATGTTGGTTTGTAGCTAGAGAACTTTAAGACTATCACATGTTTTTCCATGAAAGCTTCCCCACTTTTTTCACCAGATGTCGTAAGCCCAATGGCTACCTCTCCTTCTTTCCGAAATCTAGTTCCCTCGACATTTGTTTCTTTAACCTCATCAACCAGTATTTTTCCAAGTATTTGGGCGAAAGAAGACTTAGAAGCCTCTTTCGCAGGTTCCTTACTCCCTATTGGGGGAGAGGAAGTGTTGACGGCTAGAGGAACCGTCATACCACGGTGTACCCTGCCCTAGCCAGACCTACAACACCACGCAAGCAAACCCGACAGCGGAGCAGCGGCAGCCAGGCAGAGGCGGCGGGGACCGGCAGAGATCCCCTCTCGCAGCCAAGCAGAGCGGCGGCCGGTCAAGCTTGCAGCGCGGAGTGGCGTCACGCAGCTGGTATCAGCCAGATCTGCAGGCCCCTCTCTCACTGAAGCTCTGCGCTCAGACGAACGAGAGTAGCCGTGAGCACGGCGACGGCCAAAGCGTCCCAGATGCGGCGGAAGCCTGTGTCCCAGATCGGCGTCGGCTTTCTTCCTCAGAGCGTCCCCTTTCTTCCTCTAAGCCTGTGTCACGGCGGCTTTCTTCCTCAGAGCGGCGATTTCTCAGAGCGGCGACGGCGTTCTCAGAGCTGCGGCTTTCAGGTCTCAGCGCGACGGCTTTCAGATCTCAGAGCGCGCGGTGGCGGCTTTCGCCCCTCTTCTCTGTGTTGTCACCCCTCTTCTCTGTGTTGTCACCCCTCTTCTCTGTGTTGTCACCCCTCTTCTCTGTGTTGTCGCCCCTCTTCCTCAGAGCGTCCCCTCTTCTCTGTGTTGTTAACTTGCTAGTTCATATTAAGCATTATGCTTCTATGATTCGACAAGAAAATGCATTTCTGAATGTGGTCTTAAAGGTAATATTTTAACTTCGAAATCTGGCTACTACGTTTTTATTTTTCCTTTTGCTGATCTAGATAATCATTGTATTCTGTCTCTACTAAAATTAGTACTATAAATTTAAAAATTAACTTTAGGTCATTCTTATTTATAATCTTCATGTTATTGCAGACTATGATTGCTATGTTGAGCAAGATGGAGGAGCAACATATGCAAATGCAGATTTCAAGGAACCACCCAATGCCAGTGCAAAGTGGTAGGTACTGATTGCTGTTGTGAGCATAGAAAGAGTGTTTCTTCGTTAAAAAGCTTGTGTTGCACTACACCAAATTAACACTTTTGTAACAACTCTAAAAACAATATCACTTTTGAGATGTTACAATCCACCAAACAATTTTAAGTCCAAACTAAATTTAGTCTAAAAATGAAAAACAGTAACAAAAAAAAATGATACAATAAGTTGGATCACCATGAATAGTATCACTTTTATAACCATACTCTTCATGGTGATACAATGATTGTATCATTTTGTTTGTGAATATATGTAAAATTGTTAGATGAATTGTTACACTTCAAAAGTGATACTGTTTTTGGGGTTGTTACAAAAATGTCAATTTGGTGTAGTGTTGGTTTTGAACAGAATGTTTTGTCATGGTAGAAGACTAGTTAGTAGTCTTCGTTGGTAGTTCAATACTGATGATGAAGGGAAAACTATGTTTGGTTTGAATAATGCAGTTTGTATGTTTTGATGGGAAAACTATGTTTGGTTTGAATAAAGCAGTTTTTATGTTATCATACAAGAATTGTTGGTTTTGTCATGAGGCTTGTTGGTAATGCCCTTTTAAACGTTATGATTATCTCGATTTATTGCACCATCTTTCAAAGGGTGGATGGAATAGTTTGCTAGGAGGACATATATATAGCAAATATTTCATTGCAATTGTTAACCTTGCATTTTTTACGAGTGCAATAAATGGACACCGTAATACTTGCTGAATCCCACACATGATGTGGGACTAATCAACCAACCACCATATGTCCAACTATCTCACCTAGGACTGTTGCCTAAGCGTGTGCAAACACCTCTAGGGAACGGTGGCAACACACTGAGGCTAGGAAGAGGGTAGTCGGGGTGGTGGTGATGACCGGAATGGTGCCTCACCCTCTGAAAGGTGGAATCAATAGGAATTCAGTGTCACTAGATATTGGTGGTTAGGTTCTTGAAAATGTATGTGAAATACAGATACATCACTTTGTAATAATGCTAAGAGAGTAGTACGTGATGTTTAACTCCTTGCTAAAAAATATTTAAACTTTTGAAACTTAGTTGAAACATGGAAGCACCAAAAGACATTTTGAATTGCATGTTGCCTCTGTTTATATTTCACAATACCTAGGAGGCTATTACAAAAACTTAACATGTCTCGTTTGGCTTTCTCATAACTTTTGTAGGGTTCGAAACCCATATTGCCTCCTTTTGCAGTAAATATTACTAAGGAAAACTTTCTAAGTGCACTTGTGGTTTGTTGATGATGAATTGATAAAGCCCCCAAACTATAGTTGCCGAGGCAACATCATATACTATGGGATTGAGTTTATTGGACCTAAAAAATCTGAGTCCATATCCTAATTAATTAGTCGTATCAAAACCCATTCAACGCTTGGACTGTTGACGACCAGTAACTGTATTAAAAAGTTTTTTTTTAACTCACAACCATTCACTGCGGTCAAAGTACTTCAATGCAACACAAATTTCGTTTATTGCATACAAGAAATACTTAATCTAGTTTTTCCGGAATTACTAGAGTGTCCATAACCTCAAGAGTAAGATTTCACCAATACTCTTTTTCAGACAGAAATGAAGGGTGTTACTGTAATAAAACATTTATTCTTAATTAATTCAAACTGGGATGCTTTAAATTACGAAACTAACTTACCAAACAATACCAATTATAAATAGCCTCCCAGGCTTCTCGGCTTCACAAGTAAACAGAGGAAAAGCTTTACCGATAAGAGTTTGGAGGCAAGTTTTTCCAATCGATTTTAGTTTTCTTTGGTATTTCATTGTAAGTTCAATCATTGTTTTGTCTGTTGTAATTGGTTAGTCTGGTACATGATTTTGAAGGTAATTTGGCCTTCTTGTTTTAGTTTTCATTTGATGTTAAAAGTTTAACTCTAAGATAAACTCCAATGGGAGACAATGCATCCGCAAGCCCAAAATTAGGGTTTTGGAAAGGGGGAGATGGCCATGAGACTCTGGTTTTTCGTAAGAGCCTACTGACTCCCAAGGGCGATTCAGGGGACGATTGGTTGAAAACCAATATTTTTCACACGACCTGCATAGTTGCAGATAAAGTATGTGAGATGATCATTGACAGTGACAGTTGTGAGAATGTAGTGTTTGAAGAGGCTGTCCAGAAACTGCAGTTGAAGACAGATCGTCATCCCAAGCCGTACAAATTGTCATGGCTGAATAAAGGCAGTGAGGTAATAGTAGATAGGCGATGCCTAGTGTCTTTATCGATTGGTAGGAAATATTTTGATAATGCTTGGTGTGATGTTGTCCCTATGGATGCTTGTCATGTATTGTTAGGCAGATCGTGGCAGTATGATCGCAGTGTTATTCATGATGGGCGGAAAAATACATATTCCCTTAGCATCAAAGGGAAGAAGATTGTGTTGGCACCTCGTCGGAAAGGAACCACTCCTACCCCTGTAGCGAATAATACTAACATGCTTTCTATGTCCAAGTTTTTAGTTGAGATTGAGCGTGGAGACGTGGTCTATGCTCTGCTGCCTTGTGGGAATAGTGTAGCAGACGTGAATCCAGATTTGCCAACCGAGGTGCAGCAGCTGCTGGCAGAGTTTTCTAACCTGATGCCAGAGGATCTTCCTCTTGGGCTGCCGCCTATGAGAGATATTTAGCACCAGATCGACCTTGTTCAGGTTCTAGTTTACCTAACCGACCAACTTATCGCCTCAGTCCCAAGGAATCTGAAGAGTTGCAGCGACAGGTGGTAGAGAGATTTTGAACCCAATTTGGGCCAGATTTTTGGCGGCTTATTTCTTTTATTGCGTATTTCATTTTGGCATGATTATTGGGATTTCTCTATTTTTGATAAAATTATGATAATAACGAGTTTTAGCTATAAAGCCCGGCTTGTGGGCTGATTTAGAGATATTTTTCATTTGAATAATTTTAATTGAACATCAAAGGTGTTTCTCTGTGTTTTGGGTGAATCTCTTGAGTTCTTTTTCCTGTGAATTATCTGTTCAACTAGCCTGCAGAATAATCGCTATTTTGTCCAGCGTCAAAACCTTGCTCGCCCTCCCAAAAAAGATTTATCTAACGCTTTCATTATCTCTTAAATCAAGTGTCTTCCCCTTTATTAAAAAGAAGTTTTCAACTCACAATACCACAACTGTACGTGTATTAGGTGTAAAATCACTTGGAAAAATAACTGGCAAAAGTCTCAAGAAAATATGTGGATGAATGTTAGGAATAACGCATGTGTATTAAGTTTCACTTTGACTTTGAAATCTCAATAAAATAGGTGTAAAATCAATAGGCAGAAAATAATTGGCAGAAATCTCAATACCGCACAAGTATACATAACTTTCACTTTAACCTTGAAATCTCAATATAATAGGTGTAAAATCACCCTGGGAAAAAAATTGGCAGAAATCTCAATAACATACATGTATATCAAGATTGATATTTGTTTTACAAAAATAGTATATGAGAATGCAATAAATCTATTTATCGATTTTTCCCCCAAGTTATCAACAATATATTAAATCTCAATCTTGATTAAGGATTTTCCCACAAATCAATTGACTCTGAAATTTTGTTTCATAGGAAAAAACAGAGCTCTGCTCTGAGGCGATTTCAGGGGCAAAACTAGAATAAATTTTCAGTTTTATTCCTTCCAATCTTAACCGTTCCAAGATCTTGGGAGAACATCTCCACCATTGAATAGCACAAACCCTATAACTGCCGCCACCCTTTCTGGCCGACGAGTTGCTGGGCGGTTGCTTTCCTTGGACGATTTGCTTTCCTGGACGGTTTGCTTCATTGATTCCTGGACTGTTTGTTTCCTGGACGAGTTGCTGATTCCCTGGACGGCGAGTTGCTAGATCGAGTTGTTTCCTGGTCGCTCCTAGACTGTTCCTTGTCGATCCTGGACGTATCAATTCCTGGACGTCGAGTTGCTAAATTGATCACTCCTGGACGTCGAGTTGATACCTGGTTTCATAGCAATCAAGGGCTGGCTGGTTGTCGGGCTGGCTTCTTTCACTCTCTGCTGTCACTCCATCCAGAGAGGAGATCTAGTCCGATAGTAGAGGCGGATATGTTTCTTCATGGCGGCGACACAGCCAGCCAAGGGGGCTGCCCCTGCGGCTGGCAAGAAGGATGATGGATCTTCTAGGCGTTCCTTTGCGCAGGTTCTTGGGAAGGCGATGAAAGATGACCTTGACAATAAGCCGACGGATTCCACGACCTTTAGAAAAGAAGGAAGTCCGGCTTTGTGGCTATCCGATTCGGATATTGCAAGAGGTGAGTCTCATGTTTCCAATCATATTGTTGTTATGAAATTCTCAAGTTTCAGGCCGTCGCTAGATTCGATACGAGACTCCATTCATAGATCTTGGGGGTATCAGGGGAATTTATAATGGGTCTTATTGACCCTAGGCATGTGATGGTTTATTTACAATCTGAGGATGAAGTCAAAAAGTTTTATCCAAGGATCCTTTACGATTCGGGGAGTTAGATATAAGATATTTTGTTGGCATCCTGGTTTTAGCCTACGGGCGGATCCGGAGTTGGCACCATTATGGATTGAACTTCCTAACCTTCCTTTTGCTTTCTTTCTTCCCGCCATCATGAAGGCGATTGGGGATTCCTTTGGTAGTTTCCTGTGGATAGATGATGGAACTAGATTTTTTGCCCGCCCACAGGTACCCGTATGTGCGTTGAGATGGACGTCACTAAACCTCTCCCACATAGAATTTGGCTTCAGAGCCCAAAATACGGGGGCTTCTAGCAGAAACTGGAGTATCCTGGTTTCAAATATTGTGATCATTGTTCCCTAATTGGGACATGAGAAGGACTATTGCAGAAAACTGGTTGGTAGGAAGCAAGAACAAGCTAAGTTTGATGGAGAAATCTACAAAGAAAATAAGTCACTTGACAAGGCCAAGCAAAAACAAAAACATGTTGAGGATAAGCAAGATCAAAATGTGCAAAATAAAATGTATGTTCCGGTTGCCACGAAAGCAATGGGAGCTAAAGAAAAAATAGGAGTTAGCGGGGCCAAAAATTCTAAAGGAGTCGAGGTTTGTAGTGCGCCTGTAAATGAAATCAATGAGAAAACAAGTAGAAATGAATCCGATAATGTGATTTCGGCTAATAAATTCAGAGTTCTTGCGGAAGATAATTCGGAAGAAATTGGGGAGGGTCCTGAAGATGAACTAAACACCCAGGAAGTAAGACGGACGGCGGAACAATACACAAAGGTGATTAAGGATGAAGTTGAAAAGTCGCAAGATACGCTAAAAGGAGCTGGATATACAACCAGTGAAATTAAAATGGCAATGATGAAGCAGAATTGTGATGACTCTGCCCAAGTTCAGTCCGACAATGCTGAAAATGCACAAGCTAAGTCTGATGAAGGAACCGCAAATGCAGCCCCGCTGTGGATCGTTCCTTTTGTGGCAAATACTAGCTCAGAATCTGCACAAGCTACGTCCAACATAGCTGACTCAGAGGACCAGCAGCACATCAATCTCTTTGCCACGAGTCATAGTGATGAGCTGGATTCGGGGTTACCTACATTGGATAAAATCGGACAGCAGGGTACTAGTTCAACTAAGAATCAGGGTGCGCCAGTCCTGACACAGTCGCATGAAGTTGGACGGCTTCCTTCAACGTGTTTGCATGCCGCCGATGATGACACTTTAGTGGACGCCGTAGTAATTAAAGCTCAAATATAAAACAGATTAATTATTTGGTTCGTAATGCTAACAGCGAAAACGAATTGGACAATGATACCGATATTTCGGATGAAGTCACTTCATAGAGTACGCACAATGTCAGGTTTCAAGACAGACCAGATTCGATTAACAAAAGAGTCGATAAGAGGATTATAAACAACAACTTCAAGGTATGTCTTTGAAGATCTGATAGAATGAGGAAAAGCAACAGTAAGTATCGGCTTTGATCTAGGGGTTTGGGTTAGCCTAGAGGATAAATATGTCTATTTCTGTTTTTTGTTTTTTCCTTACCAATTTGTTATTATATCCAGTTTTGGGACAAGTAATTAAAGTCTGACATACCATAGCTGTCTCTCCATAGCAGAGATTTAATTAAAAAATAATAAAAATAATAAAAATAATAAAAATAAATAAAAGAAATTTTGTTTCATATTGGAACAGATTCAATGGCAGCCGGAGTTGAGCAGAGGGTATTGTGTTAATCAATTTTAACTATTTTTTTTCTAGGAATAGTAATAATTTTAGCTTCTCATGTTTATCTGTGCATGTATGTGGTATATTTATTTGGTAATTGGATATATCTATTGTTCCTGTGTGAATTTTGCAGCCAACTTGCCCGAAATGTGGAGCAGCATTGGTTCCAAAGGTAAACCATACATTCCTATGCACTTCAATCCAATTCACTATTTATTTTGTTCTATTCTCTGTATTTTCAAATGTGGTTCCACTATATGCCATTTTCTAATGTTCATGAAAATCTAAGGTTTCTTTCGGTTAAGCTCTATTTTGTTATATATTTTAAGTTTTTAAGATTTTTGGTCGTTGTAATGTATATAAATTGTTTTGTAACTATTTCTTTGCTTTTGTAGGACGTTAAGTCAGACCTTGCGGTGCAAAGGCTAAGGATTGAAAATGAATCTTTAAGGGCTCGTATAGAGGTACATTCAATTCTTTTTAAGAACACAATTAAAAAAAAAAAAAAACTACAGCACTCTCAAATTATACTGTCTACAATTCACGCACTATTTTTTAGTGAAAGGATAAAGACCAAATTTATGGTCTAAACTGAATCCCCCTTAATACTTACTACAATCAGTTTTTAAACATGTCGCCTAGAACCACTTAATTTCTATACCAATTTTCGTAAACTTGAATGACACATCATGTTGTTGCAGATGCATAAGGCATTCCTGAAGAGAATGCAAGAGATGGAGAAGAAACATGGTGTTTTCATAGTTGGACTAGTTTTTTTCATGAATAAGGAATTTGGACTAGTTTTTGTTTGAATAATAAGTAGATTTCATGAGTTTGGTAGACATCAAGTGTTGCTTGTGTAGTTTTAGCAATGGATGAGAACTTAATTTGGTTTTAAGTGTTTTTCTTTTGTATAATAATTTGCAGTGTTTTTCATTATATTAGGAGTTATTACCATTTTCTTACATATGTGATTTTAGTTTTGCAATGTTTTCGGGTAGGGAACTCTGAATTACCTTCTATTTTGCTTGCCAAATTGCTAGCTATTTCAAAAGCTAGTATTACAGTATAGGATTGAACTTTGCAATGACATATTATGGTTCTTGGATCCAAATTGCTTTTGAGAACATTGTGTACTGCAGTCATGATTTATGACACATAAATTACTTACGGTCTAAATGGTGGCCTGAAAAATGTTACTTCGTTGGGTAACATTGGCTAGCTTGTTACAATCATTTAGAAACGTCTTAATTTGAACTCTTTGATTTAGCCTCAGTGGATTGTAACAGGTGTTAAAATGAAAAACTTTGTTGACATTACCTTAGTGCAATATGACTCAATTCCTAATTTACTGCCTAGGATTCTTTCTTTCTTCCCCTCTTATATTAATCATTGATATGTCATTTAAATTCGCTCATGGCTTGACTCATTACAGTGTTTTTTTTTGGACTCCTAAATGACTTTAAAAGAGTTCAATTAAGATGTTACCTAAGGGTTTGACTAGGAAATTTACTAGGATCTTAACATTTTAATTCGCCTCTGACTGAAAACATTGTCATTAGCCCACACATGACCAATAAAATACTCATTTATTTGCCAATAACTTCAACCATGTGCATATATAAATAATATCTAGTCATTTTAATCTAATCCTAGGTTCCTTTTTTTTCAAAACTTCAAAGTTGCACATCAGTTGATTCACAAATAATTTAATGTCTAAGAAGCTAATAGTTACAACATGGGATCCTATTAATCATATCCCATAATAATTGTTTCAAACTACAAACATTCTTTTAACATTGTCAAATTACTGAAAATTTAGACCAAATGATAATAATAATAATAATAATAATAATAATAATAATAATAATAATAATAATAAAATTTTCAGAATTTTTTTAAGGATAAGCAAGGTTTTTAATGGATTCCATAACTATTCGCCTTTGGTAGGGGTATTAAGTGTGCTTTGTTTCAAGGCATTGACATAAAAAGGCATAGCTTGTTGTGGCTAATGTGCTTGATGGACCGCAATAGGCTCCATGAAGTAGCATTTCGCCTTCTGACCTCCTGTTAAAGCCCCTTCCATAAGTATGCATCGGTATCTACTATTTCTGCCACCTAGACCAACAACGTGGTTTGGCTAATCATAGATATATGCGACTAAATGACACCACCATATTGCCTTACTTTCCTAAGGACACCACCAATATAAAAAAAAAAAAAAAATCCTACCAACTCTCTTCTATTTGCCTCTCTTCTCCATTAAGTGCCACCACCACCTCACCACTGCTACCATTGGCCGCACCAACTCTCCCTTCCACAGCCGGCCTCACCGGGCCGCCGCCGAACATCCCTCCGGAATGGTTAGTTAAAATATCCCAGCCCTCGCCTGCTTCTTCTCTTCCTTGTTTTCTTCTTGTTCTCATTTTCTTAAGATTTATATATCTTGGTGTTTAAATATCAAATCTCGTTTCACAATTGATTTACATCATGACTACACAAACGGAATGGTTAGTTAAAATAATAGACGTTCATATGTTAATTTTTCTTCTTATTAATATGGCCCCTATTGTAAAAAATAAAATAAATGAATTTAATTAATTTTTATATTGGTTAATTAAAATTAAAATTTTGTGTTGTTCTAGTTCTCCTTTTGTAAAGATTTATATATCTTGATGTTTAAATATTAATTCTTGTTTCACAATCGATTTACATCATGACTACTCAACGGAATTGTTAGATAAAATAGCAGACGTTCATAAGTTTTTTCTTTTTCTTTGTTTTTTTTTTTTGAACCAGACTTTGCATTAGATTAAAACAAAAACTAACATCATGACTACACAAATGGAATGGTTAGTTAAAATAACAAACGTTCATATGTTATTTTTTATTTTTTGAACCAGACTTTGCATTAGATTAAAAATGAAAAATTACACAGCAGAAATGTCACATGATTGAGTGGCTTATTACA
This sequence comes from Berberis thunbergii, assembly GCA_003290165.1. Taxonomy (NCBI): domain Eukaryota; kingdom Viridiplantae; phylum Streptophyta; class Magnoliopsida; order Ranunculales; family Berberidaceae; genus Berberis; species Berberis thunbergii. The sequence goes on along the minus strand of QNQO01000872.1, from coordinate 432,793 downwards.
CCCTTCCCCTTTGGGTATCGATGCCCAAAACATGATGGCATATCTTATTGTAGGTCGCCGAATTCCACAGAAGCAGCCGCTCTGTTGCTAAAGGGACACAGACAACACCGAATTCCACAGAACCTCCCGCTCTAGTTGCTAAAGGGACACAGACATAATATTATTATTTCATTACAATATATTCTGCTTTGTATTACTTTAATTCAACTTGTTGTAGCTGCTCCAGCTCGCAAAAGGTGAAGTACTTTCTTTTCAACTTGGAAGGATTTGGCAAGAACATTATCAGGAATGGCCGGGTTTGATGCAAACACCACCCTAGCAACATGGTCTATACCAGGATTTTGACTGTTGAATGTAGCAAGTGCAATTACATTCCCTTTTCCAACATTATATTGAAAGTGAGTAAGGCCACGAGGGAAGACAAATGCATCTCCTTTCTGAAGTACCTTAGTAATTAGACGATACTCAGGGTCTGAAGTGACAAAACCAGCGAAGAGTGTACCTTCAAGTACTGTGAAGAACTCACTGGCTCGTGGATGTGTGTGTGGAGGGTTGACTCCCCCCGGTGCAAAGTCTAGACGACCCTGTGAAATTCCTAGAGTGTTGAGTCCTGGTAATTGAAGTACATCAACTAGATTCACGAAAGATCCTAATGATGATTTTGAAGTGTTTCCCATCTTGTCAAGCCCCGAGAAGAAGAAATCATTTGCTTGAACCATTTTCGGATCCTTGCAAACAAATCCATTAACTCTTACTGCCACAAAAAACACAACATCTATTTAGTCAATGATAACAAATTTATCAAGAAGCTACGAGACATGAGCTAATGAAAATATGTGTGGATCAAAAGTTTACTTGTGCTCTAAATGTATTACAAATACCTGAGCTGTTAAGGTCAGCTACGCAAAAATCCTGAAGGGGACCTGGATCAGAGGCACAGGTATGAAAGCAGGCTAAGAACACCATGGTAAGAGCCAACAAGACAATGTGGTTTGCCATGATAGAATGAGCAGAAATCAATTAAGCTATGCAAGGTATGTTGAAGAGCTAGTTAAGTTTGATTTGTGAATTAATATGATTGCTTGAGCTGAGTATTTATACACAAGTCTTCAACAACAAAGATTGGAAAGAAAGTATAGTGTATAGTGTGGGAATAAGATTGTTAGTGTGTCCATGTTTGACATTTCAAATTGAACACAAACTCTTGGTGATTTTTCTTTGACCACATGGTTGGCTTTGCCAACAACCATGGTGGGTGGCTTAAAATACTACAGGGACTTGGGATTGATGAAATCCTCCCATTCAAATTTAACAGCTAGCTCAAATCTTCCAAATACATTTGATGGAGTTGTGCCCACATGATTGACCCCTCATATTATACTCTTCCATTATTAGCTTGATCACAGCGGATGCTCTCAATAATTGAATGTGCCAAATGAAGTGTTGTACCTAACCAGACTCATTGAATTATTGTGTATTGTAATTCGGCAAAGGGAGGGGTCAGTGTAAAAATCCGTCTTAATTATAAAATTAACCTCCACTAATTCCTCTTTACATCTCTCTTCTTCCTCAAGGTTACCATTTAGTTTTGAATTGTAGGTACTGCCCTCTATTTTTCTCTGTTTTTTTCAAAAAAAATTCATCACTTTCTGTTCTATGGCACCGACTTTTCACAATATATAGGAGAAGATAAAACATGTTCTTCTACTTGCACTTCCAGGGTTTGTATGTCAATGTAGTCAGACAAGTCTAACTGTTTGTAGGTGGTATATTGAAGTCCGAATAAAATTACCTTCTCCTAAAATTATCCATTCCTAACTGAAAATAAATCTCAACCGTTAACATATCTTCCAACTTTCAATTCTAGCAATCTTTAATCTCCAATCCTTAGTTTGTCTCAGAGAGAACAATGAATAGTAAAACACCACTATAAATTGTAATATAGATACTTTTTTTTTTTTTGAATTTTGTGTTATTGAACGGAATGAAAGAAAATGACTGCCAAGGGAATGGGCAGCATGCTTGCATATGAAAACTATGAAGAACAACCCAAGAGTATGCTTTTAGTCTCAAATTAAACTTGTAATACTTTCAGACTTTGTTGGTGCATCTGTGAACTTAGTTTGGTGTGTGTTTTATGATTTATAACTCGGGGAGTTCAAAGAGGATTATATATGGCCAAAGTGTTTTGAAAAGGTCAATCAGGGAGTACTCCTCATACGCAATGGACTCTCGTGTGCAGTTAATTCACAAATAAGTGCCCGTTTCTTTTTCATCCATACCTATCCTTCTATGTTATATGGAAGCACTGAATGAAAGTCAAAGCTAAGGGAATGGGCAGTGTTGGATGCATCTGTGGATCAAGAATACTTTTAGATATGATGAAAATGGAGAATGAATACTTTTAGTTTGAAATAAGACTCAAAATTATTTCAAACTGTTGGATGTTAGTTTTGGTAATGGATCTCACACCATAATCGGTGTTGAGTGTTCTTATTTATAACTTAACTATTGTATTTCATAGTTACAGATATGTGGAGGTGTTACAAATATGTAGGGATATGATTTGGTTGTTACAAATATGTAGGGATATGATATGGTTGTTACACCATATATGAGGAGATATGATTTGGTTGTTACAATAGGAGCTGTTGCTATTTGACTCAATATCTAAGATTCATCATTGATTGTTAAGTAGGTGGCCCACAAATTGTCACACCATAGTATAGGAGGAGATGGAGTAACACAAAGCTTCTTTAGTAGGGACTCAATCCACATAACTTCTGCAGTGGCAGTAGCCAACCCTATATATTCAGCTTCGGTACTCGTATGGACATTGTCTTTTGTTTCCGAGCACTCCAAGAGATTAGGTTGCCACCAAGAAATATACAATAACCACTAGTGGATTGATGATCATCAGGACATCCAGCCCAATCAGAGTCTGAATAGGCATGAAGTTGGAGGTTATTGGATCGTTGTAGATTTAACCCATAAGTGGTTGTGTGTTTGAAGTAACGCAAAATGCGTTAGACAACAACCCAATGATTTTTATTTGGATCATGCATAAATTGGCAAACCTTGTTGACAACAACAGAGATATCTGGTCTAGTAAAAGTCAAATACTGTAGAGCACCTACAACACTTCGATAAAGTGTGGGATCTGGAAATTTTGAGGCACCAAATTGGGACAATTGGGTTTGAGCTGCAATGGTCTGAACAGGCTTCACACCATCCATTTTTGTCTTCTGTAAAAGGTCAAGAATATACTTCCTTTGTGAGAGAAAGATGCCAGCAGATGAATTGGGGATCACCTCAATGCCAAGGAAATAGTTTAGAGTGCCCAAATCTTTGATAGCAAAAGCCGAATTCAGTTGAGCAATCAATTCATTGATATGGGTAGTGCTGGAGCCAGTAACAATAATATCATCAACATAGATTAAAATGTAAAGAGTATAGGCAGCTGTATTCTTGAGAAAGAGTGAAGTATTTTGGAGCCCTCAAAGCCAAGCTGAGTAAGATATGTGCTAAGACGAGAGTACCAAGCCCTTGGTGCTTGCTTAAGACCATATAATGACTTGTGAAGGCGGCACACATGAGATGGAAAGCGAGAGTCAATATACACTGGTGGTTGTTTCATATATACGTCTTCGTGAAGCACACCATGCAAAAATGCATTTTGAACATCAAGTTGACGAAGAGGCCAACCATTGTGGATAGCAATAGTCAACACTATCCGAATGGTGCAAGGCTTGACAACGGGACTGAATGTCTCATTATAATCAATACCCTCTTGTTGATTGAAGCCTTTTGCTACTAGACGTGCCTTGTAGTGATCAATGGATCCATCGGCCTTTCGCTTTACTCAAAATACCCACTTGCAACCAACAACATTCATTTTTTTGTGTAGCAGGAACTAGCGTCCAAGTGCCATTTTTAATGAGAGCATTAATTTCATCATCCATAGCACTATGCCAACTAGGATCAATAGCTGCCTTAGAATAACAAGTTGGTTCGTCAATGTCAGCAACCTGCAAAGGATGCTTAGTAACAGTGAGACATAATTTATTAATAGGCTTGGTAATCCCATCACGTGCTCGAGTGATCATGCCATGTCGTGACTGGTTTGTTGGGATAGGATCGTTAGGTGCATGAATGAGAGTAGTGGGTTGGTCATTGGCAGGTACAGTTGGCGAAGGCAAATTAGAAGGTGAAATAGGTGAAGACAAATTATCAGTGTGAGCTACATTAGGGTGAGGATGAGGGATTGGTTGTGTGAAAGATGGACTTGGTGGTAGACTCTGACTAAGTGGATTTAAATGGAGGTGTTGTGGTCGTGGGGAACTTAGGTGCTGAGCAACAGTACCTGTGAAGTGATTGTCATTGCTGTGAATGTCCTTGAACTCAGCCGAATAGGGGAAGTGATGCTCCTCAAAACCACATGACGGGATATGTAAATGCGATTAGTAGGGGGGGTGAAAACACATGTACCCTTTGTGAGCACTACTATAACCGAGAAAAACACAAGACATGGAGCGTGTTTATTGTACGAACGTAAATATGGATAACACAAGCACCCAAAGACGCGCAATGATTTGTAATCGGGAGCACAATTGAACAATAACTCAAGTGGAGATTTGGTGGAGGTTTTGGAAGATGGAAGGCGATTAATAAAGTAGCAGCTCGTATTAAAGGCATATTCCCAAAGAAGAAGAGAAACAGAGGCATGATTTAACATTGATAAGCCGGATTCAACGATGTGGCGATGACGTCGTTCGGCAAGGCCATTTTGAGCTGAGGTATGAGGACAAGAAAAGCGATGAAATATTCCTTGACTATCCAAATATGAAGTGAATTTTCGATATTCACCGCCATTGTCGGATTGAAAAGTTTTGATTTTGTGCCCAAGGAGATTCTCAATTTTATTTTTGAACACAATGAAAGTGGGTAAGGCATCAGATTTTTTTGCTAATGGAAAAATCCAGGTGAAATGACTAAAAACATCCATTAACAATAAATAAAAACGAAATCCATTGCGAGAAATAACAGGTGTAGGGCCCCATAGATCAGAGACAATTAAACTCAAAGGTTTTGTATAGGAACTGGAACTAGATGGAAATGGCAGTTTTCCACTTTTGCTGACATGACATGCATGACAAAAAGTAACTGTTTTGCTGGAGATAGGAAGATTATTGGTATCCACAATGCGTTTCACTGTGCGAAGCATTGGGTGGCCTAAACGTTGATGCCACAAAGGCAACGACTCTGAAATAAAAGCAGAATGAGAACTAACATTTGGCATATCTCGTGCATGATCAAAACAATAAAGTCCTCCTCTATTCCGGCCTTGTAGAAGAACATTCTGTGTGCGGCGATACTTCCCATGAAAAAATTGCGGGTGAAATTCAAAGAAAACATAATTATCTTTACAAAATTGGGACACTGAAAGGAGGTTTGCATATATTTTAGGCACATGATACAGGTTATTTAAATGAAATTTGCGAAGAGCTGTAGAGAAAGAGGCATTACCAACATAAGCTATGGGTAGAGTGTTACCATTGCCGACTCGAATCTGATCTGGACCAGCATAATCTATTTGAATATGTAAGTTATTCAAATTAGAAGTAAGGTGATTAGTTGCACCACTGTCGGGATACCAGTTGCCATCAGTGAATGCACGGGGGGCTGCCATATAAGCCACAGTATGAGAACAAACAGGTGGAGCTTGAAAGTTCTTGTCATAGCGGTGCCAACAATATATGGCAGCATGATTTTTCTTACTGCATATTTGACAAGGCCCTGAGATAGGTGCAGCAGGTTGAGAGCGATTTAGGGACCGAGTAGAGCCACGAGTGTTGTTGTGATTGTTGGGCTGATGAGCCCGGGCACGAGATGTTTTGTGTTGATTTGACCGAGAGAAAGTAGCTACATGAGCCATTGGATTTTGTTGCAGAAGGGACTGTTGAGTTTCTATTCGCATGTCAAACGCAAGGAGATGTGCATAAAAATCCTCCATATGAATCTCAGTAACTGTAGTGGTGAGTGTAGTGACAATTGCATCATATGTTGAATCGAGACCGTTGAGGATGATTTGTTGTAAGTCAGATTCATGCATTGGATGCCCAGCGGCAACAAGGCTATCAGAGAGTTGTTTGGCATGCAAGAAATATTGGGACATGGGTTTAGAACATTTTCTCATGGTTTGAAGTTCACGTCGAATTTGCATTATTCGAGCGCGAGATTTGGAAGCAAATTGCTTCTCAAGGGCTGTCCACACAGCACGGGAGGAATCAAGTCCAACAACCTGTGCGAGCACGCTCTCGGAGAGCTAGGAAAGGAGCCAGCCAAGTAGTATTTGGTCCTGCTTCTGCCATGCAAGAAAGTCAGGATTAATGGCGGTATCAGATGGGGATAAAATACGAGGAGGACAAACAAGAGTCCCATCAACGTATCCCTCGAGTCCATATCCCTTCAATAGGGGTTTGAATTGGGTGAGCCAAATGAGGTAGTTTGAGTCATCAAGTTTGACAAAGATTAAGTGATGAATATGGGTGGTTTGTAAGGAATGAGAAGTGATGGTGGAGGAAGCTTGTGATGAGTTAGAAGAAGTTTTTGTGCTAGACCTGCTGGTCATTGTTGAGAGAAAAGGACGGGAGTTGCTTGGTTTTGTTTTTGATGAGAAACTTGGTAGAATCAAAGGCTTGATACCATGTTAGTTTTGGTAATGGATCTCACACCATAATCGGTGTTGAGTGTTCTTATTTATAACTTAACTATTGTGTTTCATAGTTATAGATATGTGGAGGTGTTACAAATATGTAGGGATATGATTTGATTGTTACAAATATGTAGGGATATGATATGGTTGTTACACCATATATGAGGAGATATGATTTGGTTGTTACAACAGGAGTTGTTGCTATTTGACTCAGTATCTAAGACTCCTCATTGAGCTGGTCTCTAGCAACTTGTTGAGAGTTTGATTTGGAGCCAATTGGACTTGGTCTAACATTGGATGCATCTGTGGACTTGGTTTCATTTAAGTGTGTTTTATAGATAAATGGTTTTAAAAATCCCATAATCACCATACACAGTTTGAAAATGGTCAGTTAGGGACTACTCTTTATGATGCGCGTGTTGCAGTTAATTAAAGTGCCCATTTCTATTTTATTCCTATGTATGCTTCTCTATATATCGAATAAGAAAGTGGATCTGATTAAAAAAAAAAGTGTAAACCTAGTGGACGTAGGTTGTGAGTCAAACCAGATTGAATCTGCTAAAAAACGTAGGCTGTTATAATACCACCATTTCCGTTGAAGAACACAATCACCTCACCCTTTTTTATCTGCTGAAGGACTCTGCCACCCACCTTCACCTTCTCTTCTCTCTTCACTAGAGCAACACCACCCGGCCATCCCCACCACCACCTGCTACCGGGCGACAGTGGGGTGGTGGTGGTGCTTGGGAGAAGAGAGAGAGAGAGAAAAGAAGAGGTAGAGAGAGGAGAAGAAGAAGAAAAAAAAAGAAAATGGGAGGAGGAGAGGTGGCAGTGGTGGTGGTGATTGATGGAAGAAGAAAGGATGAGGAGGAGAGGTGGCGAGTGGTAGGATTATTTTTTTATTTATATTGGTGGTGTTTTTAACGAGTGATGGTGTCCTTCAGAAATGTGGTGGTGTTCTTCAGAAAATAGGCACCCACCCCCATATTATATTGTCGAACAAGTTTGAGATGCTTACGAGGGATAATGTTGAAGATGAGAGTAATCAAACAAAGAATTTTTCGACTAGTAAAGAAAAGGCTACCACCAGTGACATAATCGTACAAGAAACAACAGAGGAATGCCTTCAAGAGGCGGGATACACAGCTAGTGTGATTGAAAAAGCGAAGCAAGGAGACCCAACTAATCATGATGATCTAGGCTGCCTCGGGACGACAAGTCCTGAGTTTGAAGATGTGAATACAAGTATTGAAACCAGCCAAATTAACATATTACAGAGAGAGGGACCTCGAGCCCCCAGGCAGATGATGAGTTGATCCTTGGGACACAATTTGGGGCACAACATTTTCAACCTGCATTGGGGTGTCAACAATCGGAGTCGGGGTGTCAAAATGGTGAGCATGAATTGTTCAACAGTGATCAGATACGCTCTGCTTCTCCCATCACAAATCATCTGGTAGGCGTGGAACCAGGGTAGCTATCCCAAAGATAACCGAGAACAAGGGCCAAGACGCAATAAAGAAAGTGATGAAAGATGCAATGAAGAGATTGATGCAACCTCAAAATCAGCTTCTACACTTCCTAAGGTAGGACGAGAGATAACTGATGAAAGACGAGGGGAAGATCCAACAGCGCCCATGGATTGGCTAACACCCCAAGTCATCAATGTTTTGAATTCAAAAATTGCAAGAATAGGCAGGGATGCATTGGTCACCGAACTTAAAAGCATACTTGAAGCGAAAGCAGCAAAGGTGGGGCAAAACACTATTGAAGAAGAACATGAGGTTACCACAATACAATCTCCCACGGAATATGTTCCTAGAAGGTCTTCTCGAAGTAAGAAGACAAATCCTAAATTCAAGTAACTGATGATGATAATATAGGTAGAATGCAAATGCTTCTTAGAACCTTGTAGGGATGCTAGATTAATGCTAGCATTCAATGGTTTCTATGTCATGGTTCATTGTGTTTCGATTTTTTACGATGACTTCTCATACATCCTGGGACCCACATTAGGTATAAATTAGGTTAGAGAGTGTTTAAAAGATTGATTGGTAATTACAAGGAAGAAAAGTTATGTCATGTCTATCATGCAACCATTTTAGTAGCAGAACACTCTGCAATGTTACTCCCTAACCTGGAGACGGTGAAGCTAGAACTAATTAGGTTTTTTGTTGAAGCTTTGAAGCAAGTTTATTGTTTTGTAGATGATAAAATGAGTGAACGTATGAGCGATTGTAAACTTTATCATCAAATTTTTTTATTAATACAAGGTTTGGGGACCCTAAAAACCCCAGCTCATTTTCCAAAAAAAAAAAAGTAGAGGCATAGATGGTATATTTCAATAGAAATTGTGGTGTTATTTAACAACATTCATTAACATATAATGCCGGTAAGTGATAAATGGAATATCTTGAGACATTGTTTCTCAAGTCGATTAAACCGTGAGACTGAAGGAATGTTTAGATGTAATGGACAATGAACATCATGAGATGAAATAATATTCCAAGGCTGAATGTGGCAATGTGCTAAGCCCAACTGTAAGAGGAAGCTACAATTAAATTGTCATACATTGCTCAACCCATTTCTGTTTCCATATTTTTTTGAAATAACATCATAGCTAAAATGTACAGAGAATTAGTTGAACCAAAAAAAGTTGGGAAAAGTAAAGAAAATAATTCAATGGATATTGTAGCTTTAAAAAGCATAAAAAGAGTTGCTTCCTAGATATGGAGTGTGATCTAAGATGCAAAGTAAGAAATGAGGAGGTACATCTTCCTATATCAACACCAAGTTCACGGAAATGGAAATGCCTGCAGAACAAGTTCGAGATATGTCAAAAAGGTCTCAAGGTTTATCACCTATACATAGGCTCTGTTCATTCGTGGCATTTAGCTTTTCGGGTTTTCATTGTGATAATTTAGTGCTTGGTTTTTTTTGAGGTTCTAGTGTCTCGTTCTACTTTTTTTGCGTTATCAAAGGTCAGGGTAGTCCTCCCTCGAGTTGTTTCTTTTCTTTAATAAAAAGGAGTCCCTCCAACCCTAGTTTGCCTTTAAAAAAACAAAAGACATAATAACCAACAAATAATACAAAAGATGCTAAAGTTGAAAATAGGGGGTGAATGAATCATCCAAGCTAAATACTTTTCTGAAGTAGAGGGCCTCGAAGCAAGGAAATACGCACTACAAAAAAAAGACAATCCAGCAACTGCTAAAAACCGTTGCTAATTATCAAAAAATCGTTGCTAAAATGAATTAGCAACGGCTCAACAACCGTCGCAATACCATGGCTATTTTAATCGTCGCTATTTGAATCAACAACGGTAAATTATCCTGTAGCTAATTCGCAACGGCTAAAAACCGTCGCTAACTCGAAAAATTTCATCGCTAAAGCTGTTTAAAATTTCGGCTAAGGCTGTCGCAAATTGAAAAATAGCGACGGTTTTTGCCTTCGCTAAATTGCAAATCTAATTGACAAGGGACATCTTTGTTGCAAATCATATTGACAAATGAAATTTACAAATTACAAATGATAATTCATTTTTTATAATGAAATTAGCTCATAATAATTGTTCATTCTGAAAATTAATAAAAATTACCATAACTAAACTTAATTGATCAAAAACATGACAGGAGACTTAATTGATCAAAATTATAACAAAAATTACACAGAATCTCTAGAATATCATACAAAAATTACAAAGAATCCATACAAAATGACAAAAAACCACAAAAAAAAAATTTCGATCTATAGAATATCTGAGATCAGATCTATCTGATCTCCGAGATCTGAGATTTCAAATCTCTGATCTTGGAGATCTGAGATCTCTTGCAACTAGGGAAAGGCGGGGAGGGGAGAGGGAGGCGGTCGGGATCGGTGTCGAGGGGGGCGGCGGACTTCTCCTCTGCGGGTTGAGAGAAAAATTTTGGTTAAGAGAAATTTTTGGTTGAGATAAAATTTTTGTTTAAATTGGTTGGTAGAGAAATTTAAATTTATATAGAGAGATGTAATTGAACGGGATTGGTTGAGTTATAGTTTCACGCGGATCGGTGACGTGATTTGATTTAGTGCGTTGGATTGAGCTAAAGTTTTTTTGTGTTATTGACGATTGAGATGAAGTTTCACGTGGATCGGTGACGTGGTTTTTTTTTTCAAAAAACAATATTAGCAACGGTTTTGTGCCGTAGCTAAATGTTTTTGTGTATAATTTTTTTCTCAAAAAATCAATTAGCGACGGTTTTGTGTCGTCGCTAATAAAAAAATAATGTAAAACTTAGCAACTGTTTTTTGCCGTAGCTAAATGTTTTTGTGTATATATGTTTTTTCAAAAAATAAATTAGCGACGATTTTTTGCCATTGCTAATAAAAAAAAATGTAAAACTTAGAGTCGGTTTTTTGTCGTAGCTAAATGTTAAACTTAGCGACAATTTTTTGTCGTAGCTAAATATTTTTGTGTATATTTTTTTTTTCAAAAAATCAATTAGGGACGATTTTTTGCCGTCGCTAATAAAAAATAATGTAAAACTTAGCGACAGTTTTTTGCCGTATATAAAAGTTTTTGTGTATTAAAAAAAATCAATTAGGGACGATTTTTTGCCGTAGCTAATAAAAAAATCAATGTAAAACTTAGCGACGGTTTTTTGCCGTAGCTAAATGTTTTTGTGTATAATTTTTTTTCAAAAAATTCAATTAGGGACGATTTTATGTCGTTGCTAATAAAAAAAATCTTTTAGGAACGGCAAAAACCGTAGCTGCCAACTTTTCTTTGTAAAACTTAGCGACGACTAAGAAACCGTAGCTAATAAAATAATTAGCGACGGTTTTGTGCCGTCGTAAAATAATTTTCAACGGTTATTTATGATTATGGGTTGAGTAAGCTATCAAAAGCATTAGCAACGATTTTTTGTCATCGCAAATCTTTTAATTAGCGACGGTATCAAAAAACCGTCGCTAGTATTTGTAGCTATTGAAGCTTTTTTTTGTAGTGATGGAACACAACACAGTATTTGAAATGAAAACTGCGTCAACCTTATAGCCTTCAGTTTCAAATGGCTCAGCATGGTGAGATAGAGCGACTGCCCAATCACATAGATTATGACTCCACTCCATATTCTAACTGAGGCCAGTTTACAATACTATTCATCAACCTACATCAGATGATAACCTCTAACTAGATGATAATCTACACCAGGTTCGAGCCTCAGGGACCTGCCATTGTACGCCTTTGCTCTTCTTCCCTTCTCCTGCCCCTTCCTTCTTTCTTGTGTCATTTTTTTCCCCGCTTATACTCAAACAGTGCAAAATGACGATTCAACATTTCCAACAATTTAGTAACAATCAATTTCAACAAGCACCAGTCAACATGAGCATTGCACTAACAGTGTCCCCAAGATAGTGCTTCTGGATCACAATCTGTATGTAAAACCGTAGGAATGCAGAAATCATAACTACAAGTCTTAGAAGTGAAAAAAAGACATAAAAGAAAGTAGTCTAACCAAATGTACAGAGAGCATGACAAAATCTATTTCAATCAGTACTTGAACAGCAGCTACAGCACTACGCAAAAGGTTATCATTTGGAGTTTTCTGGTAACTACTTTCTTTTAAGAGTAAATTAACTGAACCCGCAATCTGAAAATTGTTGCTGTGAGTCGTTCAACGTAAGGGGTGCATGCTATCAAAGAAAAATAATAATGTAAGGTTACAACAAAATTTACCATGTACAAAGTGAACAATAGAACCTCTGGACTGCCCATTGAAAGAGTCTTTTCCACTTCCAATCACATAAACAGCACCAACGAAAAAGTAACACTGAGAAACTTTTCTCTTATTAGTCCAACAAGTCCCCAAATAGATCATCATTGTCGTACCCCAGATTAGCATCAGGAGTTCCACTTGGAACGCCAGAAAATTTTTCTTCCATGAGTTTGGCAGAACCAGCTTGCCAATCACCAACGCCACCAGAAGCAGCATAAGCCCATGATGAACCCACTTTACTTGGAAATGATTCTCCATACAAATCATCATAAATCCCACCACTCTTTGAAGTAGATTTGACCTTGTTCAAGACTTGCAGAAGCTTATCAGTAACACCTGTGGCTGTGGGCAATAGATTATCTTCTCTTGCGACATTTTGTTCCTTCCCCTTAGGTATTACAGTCGTCTGAATAAGGGACTCGTACTTTCCAACAAGACTGCCTTCTTTTACACCGACTGGACCAGGTTCTGTACTGACATCAGCACCATCGGAAAACCCAACAACTTCAAACAATTCCCCCCCAGCTTGGTCCCTGAAAGCCACTCTTGCTTTTCGAATTCTTTTCGTCGGCCTCTCTGACTGACTACTATCACTGCTCCCGCCTGATGAGTTACCTAAACCTTTTCTAGATTTGGACACTGCATTTTTGTCGATACCGTAACGATTGAGAATAGTATTATAGGGCAAAACAGCTTCTTCATCAGAAGGATCAGGTGGAGGCGGCAGATTTATTTCTGTTATTGAAGGGGTGGGGTGAAAAAGAGCTGCATCGTTCTTTCGCAAGATATAAATTCTTTTGGATGCTGCAAACCGCAGTGACTGTCCTACTTCAAGCTCTGCAGGGTTATCCTTGGTCAACCGCTCATTTGCAACAAAGGTTCCGTGTACAGAACCTGGTGAAATTTGCGACACAACAAAGTTGCACGTCTCAGCAATGACGTGTATAAATGGCGTAAGCCTCTAAGCATGAGGCATAAGCCCCTGGTGAAATTAAGCTAAGATGTAATCCTTTGACACGTTGCTACTGAGCCTCCCCTTTACAAGTTTTTTTTAAAACATTTGTTAAAAATTAGAGCAAAATATATATTCACATGTTTTACTAATATATTATAAACCATTCGCCTTGTTATTTGAACATTAAGAACACTAAAACAGTACGCACTCAAAATGCGCCAATGGGTCTAGAGCTTACAAGCCTACAAGGTGTGCAGCTTTTGTAAGCATCTAGTCATGAGGCGTAAACCTATGATGTATTTAAGTCTTTGTCCAAGCATTTGGGGATTCAAAACATAAAAAACAAGTTCCTAAAAATTGAATTAAAATCTATTCCACTCGAACTGCAAATGATGCTTTTTCATATATTAGTTTAAAAAAGTTATAACCAAACTAAGAAACTAAAACAAATCAAATTCCAATCCATGAATTGCGGATAAATATAGAAGAAAACTACTTTCCTAACCCAAATCTGACCTAAAAAACCGATCCTAATTCCTAAGTAAGGCTAATTGGTAATTAGCAATTAATTTTTTACTTTCCTAGTGAAAGAAAAATATCTCAGTTTGTTGTGTTCATTTTGACTTTGGTAGGATCAAAGGCATCATCTGAACAATCTAGATGAGATCACATGCTTAAGTTGCATGTTTCAAGCATCAATAGTTTCGACTTTGGACTAATCTCCTAAAAGCGAGTGACTTAACCAGAGTTTTAACGTTGAAGAAAAGAGTTATTATCTCTGCATAAGCATCACAAATAAGTCTGAGAACGGAGATACACATATTAAATTGGGAAGATTGATGAAGAAAATCACACCTTCCATTCTTGTGCGGAACTACGGCTGCATGTTGACGTGAAACAGATTGATGGTCAAGTACAAAATCACATGTTGGCTGCTGTCTTCCGAAGATATGCCGCCTTTTGTCCAAATTGACTCGATCAAGAACTTCACCATCTTTCATAACATCTAGATAATAAACACCAGGACGCGGTTCTATTGCCCAATCTGGAGGCTGCCAAGTAGACTGCCCCCCTCCAATCTGAGTGACATGCTGTGGTTGTGCCACTGAACCTGTTACTTCAGGCACTGCAGGTTTTTGTTGAACATTTTGTTTTTGTTGCTGGAATGAAGTTTGAAAGTGGGAGTTTTGAGATGAAACTGAAGAATGGGTACCAGTCTTTGAACCTACTTGTGCACCTGTTTTAGAAGCTGAGTTGAGAGCAACAGAGAACGGTTCCAACGATTGAGCTTTCTTAAACCTATCGAGGCCCGTTCTCCCATACATTTTCCTTCCTATGCAAATCACAACCTCAATAAGTATCCACCCTAAAATGCAACAATTGCTCCAAATGCAACAGTCCACATATTCGGCAGTACATCTCAGATCAAAGAACCAAAACACCTAAAATCATGACAGTACGTCACTCTCAAGTTCAATTCAGGGAAAAAAAAATGTTACGTTGTGGTAAACATAAGCCTTTACAGCACTAACATGTAACAGCTTACAGAAAACAACTAATCCATTTAGTGATGCAACAAAAAAAACTCAAAGAACCATCAAAATATTTTGTTGAGTAATTTGAAGAAAGGGAATTTCACTATAAGGACAAGGATCTAATTCTCTATGGATTTATACATATGTAATTGTTTATATAGTTAATCAGTTTTTAAATCTCTTCACTATATAGATCATCTACACTAAAACTCAGCCGATTGTAAAAAAATTTATCCACCAAATTCCATCGTCCCTCAGAGTGGCCTATGAGAAATAATGGGCAATTCCGTATTCTCCAATAATGTTAACAATCCCATATGCTACTAATTCCCTAATCACTCTTCATATTAGCTTCTCCTAATCAGTATTTTCAGTATTAAACAACAATCACACCTTCCATCAACAATGCTTCTATTATGTTATAAATCACACAGAAATCTAAATTTCAACTCATGATAAGTTTCACCAATCAGGTACTCAGTCAGTCAGTCTAATATCGTCTAAACTTCAATAAAAGAGTCTACTTTGCAACAAACCCATCCACCCATCATCACCCAATGTGTTTAAACTGAACAAACCCTAATTCCCAACAAATAAAGAGACCCCAAACAAAACAAATCACAAAACCCAATATACAATCTATTACAAAATACTAACTTGATTAGAACCCAAAATCGATAAAAAAAAAAAAGTGCAAATTAGTTTTTTTTTAAACGATCGAAGTGTAAAATTTTCAGATTGTAAGAGAGAGCAACAATGGCGATGGAATCTAAAAAAAACCCAAAGAGTGAGTGGAAGACTGTATATATGGGGTTAAATTGAGAGAGAGATTTACCTGAAATTGAAGAAAATTTTGATTTTGATTAATAGGGTTTTGTATTTGTTTCTGCAAAAATAAAAAAACGGAATCTTTAAAGCAAACACAGAGAGATTGGGAGAGATGAGAGTATATATATTCCCCAAGTATTGCAAATCAGTTTAATATGAACCGTCAGATCGAGGCCTTAGGTTTTCTAGGGATGACAACGGCCATTAAGTCTAACCCGGCTTGATTATCTAAGCTTTTCAATCAATTATTTAAATCAAAAACTTTAATTTTTTAGAAACTCAATTCATAATCCTAATGTTTTGATGCTACCATAGACTTGACAAGACCTGAGATGCGCTACCAACTAATAAAAGTGGTTCTGGATAGGTTTTATCTATCTCGGATCCAGATTTGGTCCGTTAAATTTGAAACCGTATGATTATCGGTTTGTTAGCCACATGCCTAACCCCTTGACCTAGACCATCCCTAACTCTTAACCCGACTCAGGTTTAAGCCGTGTTCTAAAAATCACTTGGCGATAGGCGGACTAGCGCCCAGAGGACTAGGCAGATGTCAGAACTAGTACCGTTGGTTAGGGAAATCAAGGTTCAGAGGTCTTTCAAGACTTTCCTAATGGTCTCAAAACTCAATGTTTCCTTTTGAAAAGTGCTCAAATACTTAGCATCTATATTATAGGGGGAAGATTTGAGCTCTTGACTGTGAGGACGTGTTGCCTCCATTGCATAGTCGGGCTAGACTGTACCGCTAGCATTTTTATTGTTTTCTTTGCATTGCTTTTCAACTTCAAACTTGTATTTTCATCGATCGATAGCATCGAACTAGTCTTGAGCAACGCCCTTCCGAACGTTCCTCCCCATTGTAATCTATTGAATGCGAATGAGAGCTTTTACTGACTATTGTGCATTGTTATATTGTCTACAGATTGATATTGTGCATTCTCAAGTTAATATTTGTGCCCGTCGAAGTAACTACTCATAGGCTTACTAGATAATTGGATAGCTAGTGCCGCACGGATTACTATTCCGTGACAGTTGGTATCAGAGCCAGAGCTTGTTGAATGCAAACCAGGATGCAGGAACTAAATGAGCGCCTTAGCGCTATGGAGGAACGACAGGCTAGTCGAAGGCATAAACTGGAAAGCAGAATGGATCAGTTGAACACTTTGGGAGAACAGATTAGTCGGTTGGATGGACTCTTTTCACTGGCAAACAGAGTGGATTCGCTGGCTGAGCACGTTGATAACTTAGAGGGACGGACAGTCGCAATGGAAGAGTCGCCTCACCCCACAGCTCAGGTGATGAGTGACTTCCAATTACAATTGGAGGACTTATTTGCAAGGGTTGGCTTACTAACTAAGACCACAGGGACAACTGATTACCCTAGGATGAAAGTGTCCGAGCCAAAGTCATATGCTGGGGCACGAGATGGGAAGGAGTTAGAGAACTTCTTGTTTGATCTGGAGCAGTATTTTCGCGCGGTGAACCCCGAATCAGAATAAGCCAAGGTTGCCATGGCGACCATGTACTTAGCAGGTGATGCGAAACTATGGTGGAGAACCAAATATGCAGATATGGAAGAAAGTCGCATCCTTATTAGAACTTGAGCAGACCTCAAGAAGGAACTCAGAAATTAATTATTGCCTGAGAACACTTAATTTCTTAGCAAGGAGGAAGCTCCACACCATCAAATAGACAGGCAATATTCGAGACTATGTCCTACAATTCTCAACTTGCTTGCTAGATATTCGAGACATGTCTGAGAATGACAAAGTTTTTGTTTCATGGAACAAGCTCAGCCGCTTCTACAAGCAGAATTGCAAAGGCAGAAGGTGACAGATATTACAAGTGCTATTGCGGCAGCAGAAAGGTTTAGCGATTATATGCCCATGACTGGATCCACTTCGCTCAATCACTCCACAGCTAGAACTGGCAGTACCAATTCAAGCTCAGGGTCGAATGCTCGCTCACCACACCAAAACTGGGGAAACTCAAGTCAGAACCGAGGAAACTATAATTTTCGGCCTTCCAACCAGAATTGGAGTTCCAACAAAAATTGAAATACCAGCTCTAGCAACTCAAATTACAACAACAAAGGAGAGCAAAACTACTTTAGGCAGTGGAGACCATCTGCCCCTGCCCCATGCATTCTTTGCAATAGCAGGGATCACCCAACAGGCAAATGTCCATCCAAACCAGCTCTACACTCATTAATGTCCTTGCTTCAAGCAGAACCTTCTAACCCTACCGCATCGAGCTCAAACCCCACCAACCGTGAGACCTCCCAGATGGGAGCCCTACGCAAGCTCAATGCTGTCAAAGGAGAAATGTATGAGCACCCACACAAGAAGGCTTTACAATACATCGACATCACTATCAATGGGTTCCCTTCCCGAGCATTGTTGGATTCCGGAGTGACAGACAATTTTATTGCCCCAGATAAAACTAGACGTGTGGGTCTAAACTTATAAGGAGATGTGGGTAAGTTGAAAGCTGTCAACTCTGAGGCAATCTCTATTAATGGTATGACTAGAGTTGTGCCACTACAGGTTGGTCCAAGGGAAGGAAGATCAAACTTCTTGGCCGTTCCACTCGATAATTTTAAGGTGATTCTTAGCCAAGAATTTTTTCGAGGAGCTGCAGCAGAACCATTACCTTTCATGGACTCCTTGGGGTTTTTCGGACCCAGACTACGCATTGTACCAACCTCAATTCGACCAACAACTCATGATAGAATATTGTCGGCGCTCCAAGTCAACAGAGGCTTGGCCAAAGGAGAAGATACATACTTAGTTATGGCAAAGCTAGAGATGAAAGATGATACTAGCAAAATCCCTGAGGAAGTTGCCCAAGTTATTGCTGACTTCAGCGAAGTAATGTTGAATGAATTGTCAAATAATCTACCTCCTAGAAGGCTCATTGATCACGAAATTGAGTTAGTCCCTGGTGCCAAGCCACTCGCACGTAGTCCATATCGCATGAGCCCTCCAGAGCTGACCGAATTGAGAACACAACTAGATGGCTTGTTGGAGTCGGGATTCATTCGGCCCTCTAAAGCACCTTATGGGGCACCTGTTCTTTTTCAGCGGAAACATGATGGCAGCATTCGCCTTTGTGTTGATTATAGAGCCTTGAACAAAGTCACTATAAAGAACAAATACCCGCTGCCGCTCATTGCAGACTTATTCGACCAACTTGGATCCGCCAGATACTTCACAAAACTCAACTTGAGATCAGGTTACCATCAGGTCCGCATTGCTGCTTGTGACGAACCCAAAACGGCTTGTTCTACTAGATATGGGTCATATGAGTTCCTAGTAATGCCCTTCGGCTTGACCAATGCTCCAGCTACATTTTGCACCCTTATGAATTGCATGTTCCGTCACCTTTTGGACAAGTATGTGGTTGTCTATCTTGATGACATTGTGGTTTATAGTGGGACTATAGAAGAACACCTACATCATTTGCAAGAAGTGTTCCAAATCCTTAAGGATAATCATCTCTTTGTCAAGAAGGAAAAATGCTCATTCGGCCAGACCCAGATCAATTTCTTGGGTCATGTTATTGGAAATGGCAAGATTCGGATGGACATGGAGAAAGTTAAGGCAATCCATGATTGGAACTCTCCTAAGAACGTGTCTCAACTACGTTCTTTCCTTGGACTCGCAAACTATTATCGTCGCTTCATAAGGGACTACTCTAAGAGAGCTGTTGCCCTGACAAATTTGTTGAAACAATATCGAACATGGGAATGGGATAGGCAATGTGAAGCTTCATTCCAAGACTTGAAATTGGCCGTGATGAAAGATCCAGTATTGGCCTTGCCAGACATCACCAAGCCCTTTGAAGTACAAACAGATGCATCTGATTATGCCTTAGGGGGAGTTTTACTTCAAGATGGTCACCCGATAGCATATGAGGGTCGAAAGTTGAATGATACAGAGTCTCGTTACTCAGCTCAGGAAAAAGAATTGATAGCCATTGTACATTGTTTACGGGTGTGGAGACACTACCTCTTGGAATCTCAAGTTCATGTTAAAACGGATAATGCTGCAGCAAGCCATTTCCTTACTCAGAAGATGCTAACCTCCAAGCAATCTCGATGGCAGGAAAAATTAGCAGAATTTGACTTAGTATTGGAATACAAGTCAGGGCGCACTAACAATGTAGCTGATGCACTTAGTAGAAGGACAGACCTTGCAGTGCTAACCCATACTGGTCCGAGTCACACCATCTTGGAAAAGATCAAAGTAGGCCTACAGACAGATCCACAAGCGAAGGCGATTACAGAGTTGATCAAGCAGGGCAAAACTCGTCGGTTCTGGATAAAAGATGGAGCAATACTCACAACTGGTAATCGCCTCTATGTTCCGAGAACTTCTGGTTTGAGGAAACAACTTTGAGAGAATGTCATGACACCCATTGGGCGGGACATCCAGGTTGGAGACGAACACTTGCATTGCTAGAGAGAGGGCACTATTGGCCGCAGATACAGGAGGATGTAATGGCCTATGTTCGAACATGCCTTATTTGTCAGCAAGATAAGGTTGAAAGAGATCGACCAGTAGGCTTACTAGAGCCCCTGCCTGTTCCAACTCGTCCTTGGGAAAGTGTTTCCATGGACTTCATTACTGGGTTACCGAAAGTGGAGGATTTCAGGAGTATCCTTGTAGTTGTTGACCAATTCTCAAAGTATGTGACATTTGTGCCGACCGGACTAACTTGCACAGCCGAAGATACAACGCAATTGTTCCTCAAGCATGTAGTGAAGTATTGGGGACTGCCCGAAAACATTGTTAGCGACCGTGATGCTCGATTCACAGAAAAGTTCTGGAAAGAGTTGTTCAAGCTCTTGGGATCCAAACTTAATATGTCGACAAGCCAACATCCCCAATCTGACGGACAGACTGAGCGCTTTAACTCTATGCTTGAAAAATACCTTCGTCATTTTGTAAGTGCAAACCAGAAAAATTGGGTGGGACTACTTGATGTTGCACAATTCTGTTTCAACTTACAAAAGAGCTCAGCTACTCACTCCAGCCCCTTTCAGTTAGTCACTGGTCAGCAACCATTGACACGACATACAGTGCTGACCGGATACCAAGGACCCAGCCCAAGAGCTCTTGAATTAGTCAAAGTCTGGCAAAAAAACATTGAAGTTGCTCGAGCCTATCTTGAGAAAGCCTCCCGTCACATGAAGAAATTGGCCGACAAGAAACGACGAATCGATCCTTTTGAAGTCGGGGACTTGGTATTGGTGAAGCTAGATATGTTCAACAAGTATAAACAAACAGCTAGAGCACACAACAATCTGTTTCGCAAGTATGAGGGACCGGTACAGATTATTGAGAAAGTAGGCAAAGTCTCCTATCGCGTCAAGTTACCACATTGGCTCTGTTTCACCCATCCTGTCTTCCATGCAAGTAACTTGAAGTCTTACCATGCAGATGCCGCTGATCCCACAAGAAATGTATCTACCCGAGCATTTCCTAAGCATCCTACTAAGCCAGATCGAGAAGTGGTAGAAATCTTAGCTAACCGCCTCATCAACAACACAGGTCCGGATAGAGAGTATTTGGTCAAGTGGCAGGATCAACCTCCTTCAGAGATCAGTTGGGAGCCAGTCGAGCATCTGCTGCCATACCTCTCAAAGCTGGAAGAGTACTTGGAAAAGTTTACTGCGAGGGCGTCAGCGAATTGAGTGTGGGAGAGTGTCAGGACTAGTACCGTTGGTTAAGGAAATCAAGGTTCAGAGGTCTTTCAAGACTTTCCTAATGGTCTCAAAACTCAATGTTCCCTTTTGAAAAGTGCCCAAATGCTTAGCATCTATATTATAGGGGGAAAATTTGAGCTCTTGGTTGTGAGGACGTGTTGCCTCCATTGCATAGTCGGGCCAGACTGTACCGCTAGCATTTTTATTGTTTTCTTTGCATTGCTTTTCAACTTCAAACTTGTATTTCCATCGATCGATAGCATCGAACTAGTCTTTAGCAACGTCCTTCCGAACGTTCCTCCCCATTGTAATCTATTGAATGTGAATGAGAGCTTTTACTGACTATTGTGCATTGTTATATTGTCTACAGATTGATATTATGCATTCTCAAGTTAATATTTGTGCCCGTCAAAGTAACTACTCATAGGCTTACTAGAGAATTGAATAGCTAGTGCCGCACGAATTACTAGTCCGTGACAGCAGGAGACTAAGAGGTTTTTTTTTATATTATAATTTATAAAAAAAAGTTAAACATAATCGTGTAAATTACTTTCAATTCAATGCCAACATACATATGCAAAATATATTTAAAAATTAGTCTTAATTTAAAAAAAAAATATTTGAACTGGAAATAAACAAAAATTCAAATACCCTTTGGGCATTGGTTTGGATACACTAAAAAAAAGTGGCATTGGTTTGGATACGCTATAAAAATAGTGATACAGCCTTAGGAAGTTATTCCAATCACCCTCCAGAGACGACAATGTTGCCTTCAGATATGAAATAATCTATATTACAATTCAGAGTGGTATTTTACTATTCATTGCTGACTGGGACAAAGTCAAATCGAAATAATTAGAGATAAAAGATGGTTAAAATTAAAGTTGGGAAATGTATTGAATTTTGAGGGTTGGGAAACATTTCCTATGATGACATATTTGTAAATTTAAAATATGTAGAAGGGCAAAAATAATGAAAAAAATTTTGTCGATCATACCAGAAAAAATGAGTCGAACATCTTAATGCACATCAAACAAAAATCGTAAATTTCATGTTTTGGCGAATTCAAATATTGGGGGAGAACTCACTCTCGGCGTTTAAAATTTTCTCTCAACTGATTAAAATTTGACTGAACAAGCTTAGACTTATAATTCAATACTAATTGAAAGCGAAAATGAGAATATTAACTCAGTACAAAATAATTAGCAAAAATAAAATTATGTGAAGTGCCAACGGCACGACACATACTCTAGTAAATAAACAAAACAGGTAACTAACCTGATGCCTTGATAATAATTAGCAAAATGGTGGGTGCTCGATGAATCATAATTTATATCTCCACAAAGTAAACACAAGTTTATGTTGCAATTGAATCTTCTTTTATTGTGAATAAGAATTATATACAACATCTATATCTGGAACTACAAAATAATACAAGTGTAACATTGGAGCTCAATCGGCTTCAAAGAATAATCACGTCACACCCTCTGCATCTTCCTGGAGTTTGTTCCCACTGCTTGAATTCATGCATGTATCATGGGATTTTCTCAACGCCGTGGTAACCACTAAGTGCAGATAGATATGTCAACATTCAGAAAACCGGACTTCGGCGTGTCAGCTATTCTACTGAGTCACTACCATCCTAATGGTGGTCACAGATCTTCTCTGTCAGAATTTGGAAAAACTAACAATGAGCCTCAGATAAATTATACATCCATTTCATCTCAATGTGGAAGATGCTGCCCTTAACTCGCTAAGAGGGAACCTTCAAACCATCTGATCTCGATATTGGCCAACAAAGATATTTTGTACCAATAAATTATTGTTGACGTAATTCACGGAAAATATGTGCAATCTCGTGGGTGGAAACGATCATTTACTTTCCGCTATAAATTCCTTCTCCACTCGAACATACATTGTCTTCAACCGATCAGACAGATTGATTAGGATGTTCTTAGTAATCCTTTTCTGGTGTCGTGTGCTTTTCAACCATGCGATTCCTAAGAATACCTGAACGCTACATGCTTGTGATTTCGAAGAGCGATCCTCAACTTGATATCTTAATTGAAGCTGCAAGAGACATAATTTCGGCGAATCAAACAAAATAGAGAGAGAACTGTGCAAAAAGGGTGTAAAAGGAAATCGACAGGCAGTGAGCATACAGTGAAATAATCTCCAAATGGCACATTGTTGATTGTCATGACTTCTTCAACAACCCATCCATTTCCAGCAGATAAGGGACACTTTTGCTCAGTGCTCGTCACTTCTCCTCCATAGCGTGAAATGCGCTTGTCAAATGTATAGCAAATTTGTCTCTGGTAAATATCAGCTTTCACCAGTTCCCATGGTGTATGGGAATAGTCGAGGCAACCCACTTTCTCCATCATTTTGCGTTCTAAGTAACCTCCACCGAACAACTCCATGTAGAATTTGATCTGAGAATTCAGTGGGAAAAACAACATAAATTTTGTACCAGGTGTTACAAAGACCAATGCAAAAATAAGAAGCAAACAGCAACTTCAAACGGTGACAAAGTTTCATGTAACTGTGTGTGTAATGCAAGGCAGGAGAACTCAACTCAGAACAAGAAATATTTTTGGCCGACTGCCAGGGACCCCCATTTATCCACTGTCCATGTATTGCACCTGAGTGCAAATATTGGTTGGAATCTAAAAGTGAGAACCATGTGAGGCAGATATAATACACAGATGGTTGATGGTTGGGGAGGTCCTGGGGAGTCGATAAAAAGGTGCTCCATGACATAGTACTCAGTCGAACAGGAGTCAGAAGATTTACATGTGACCATTATGGATAGGCACTCAGGTATGTGTGCAAGTGCATGTATGAGTGTGTGTCTCACAATCGAGAGAGAAGGAACAAAGAGGGGAAGGGAACTTACAGGAATCGGCAGAACTGATGAATAAACCTCTGACATACTGGCTTCTTGTAGCTCCAAAAAGGATCCACTTTCATCAGTTTGGAGGTTTTTTCCTATAGATTCTTCTTCAGCTATTTGCACTTTCTGCTCAGGGCTCAAGGATCTTGCCTTCCACAGTGCCATGATTATCCTGAAAAATTAATGTTCAATTCCTTAATTGTTTAATAAGAATGTTTTACACAACGAAAAATCAGCCTGTTCCTAGTGGAAAAAAGGCTCAAATTGCGATGTGGGTGTAGACTTCAATAAATATAGCACATAATTGGTTAAGATGATTGGGCATCTGTCCATGTACAAGACAGGCTAGATAAAGTGAGAAGATTATAAATAAATAAAAAACCATGTGTGTAATAATGAAGATTTGAAGATGCGCACTTGGAATGAAAGTGACTTCACATAAAGTTGAATGGTAAACAGGATTCCTGAAGCAACCAATGACACAAACATTAGGAGAAGAAATAGAGCTACAAGGACATCAAACTTTGAATTCTTTTTTTGGCATGTAAAACGGATCAAAGAAATCCCTCACTATGAGGAGCATCGTCTCTGATAGAGTCAAGAATACATACTATAGTATTCTTACAGGTAGGGTTGAACAAAAAACTGATTAAACCGTTTAAATTTGGTTCGGTTTCGGTTTTAAAAAATTCAAAACCGAAGTGGTCTGTTCGGTTTTCGGTTTCTATGTGATTTTAACTGACCAAACGGAACAGACCGAATATATAATAAATAATATATATTTTATATAAAAAAACAATATAATATATTTAAAATAGTCGGTCGGTTCGGTTTTGGTTCATCTTTGTTGGTTTGATTCGGTTACGATTTGCATAAATTAGAATCGGTTCGGTTTCGGATCGGTTTTATTAACGGTCAGTTCGATTTCGGTTTAAATTTTTTGAAACCGACCAAAGTCGGTTCGGTTTTCAACCCCACTTACAGGGACTTATAAAGAGTTGATTTAGAGGTGTCAATTATTCACATTAGCCATGTTTATTATCTGAACGCTTTTTGGTATAGCATATTCAAAACTTAACAAACTAAAACCGATGGACCAATAATATAATACATAGTCCATTTACACTGATTTTATTACAATTTAGCTGTATAGTCCATATTGATAACATGTGGTATCTTTGATGTGAAATGAGTACCTGTGAGCAACACCAAAAGATACGAAAGATTGGAAATGGAATTTCAGCCTTCCTTCCATATCTTGTGATTTTGCACCATGTCTTGCATCCAGGCCTCTTTCTTTGCGGAGAGTTATGATGATTGATGGACTACCCATTGATGCCAAAGACGGAGGAAGCACATATATGTCTTCTACATCAGCCCATAGAAAAAAGAATGTTGTTTTATGTCCAAACATGTTCGTATGAAACCCGATTATTCTTGCTGACAAAAATAAGCGACCCTGCAATGAATCAAAATTAAATGGATAAGATCACGACATACATGCCTTGTAGACTCAAAACCATACATCATAAGATCCAAATATGCTTGCTAGGTGTTAAGAGTTATAATGTTGCCCTAAGATTTTTATCTATACAAAATGTTATTGACTTTGTAGTATGGTTTTCATGTAATTGTGTAGCTGAATTATTTATATGTTGAGTTATTAGCACCTGCAGTGGCATCTTGCGCTTCAAGTGACATGTAAAATCATTGATGAGAAACTCTTCTGGGGGAGCCCAAATAGTTTCTGGAATGCTGAATTTGCTTGAGGTGATCGTTCATTTAACTGCACGTAATTTCAAGTGTCAGTATGACAGAAGCAAGAGATCAGAAAAACATAATGCATCACTGAAAAGAAACTGAAACCAAAACAGAAATTCACCTTCTTTCCAACCTCCTTTTCCATCTTTGCTAAGTACTCCTTAACAACATTATTACCTCTTGTATTATTCAAGAAAATTCTTAAGTGCACCTTAGACTGGCAAGCCTGAGCTAATTTTCCATTGAGAGGTATCCACACATCCGAAAGTTCAGATACATTAGCTTTCAAGAAGTTTATTTCAGCATGTCCTAGAGATACAGCTTCATCAAAAGGTCCATCAAAATCAAATACTTCAATCTCCAACATTGATGGAGGCTCGTTCATCGCATCAAATTCAAATATTTCTGCATAGTTGACAAGGGTTTGAAAGGTCAGTACATGGAATATGTAATCATGCGTAATCATGCAGAAATTCTAATTAAATTGTTATTCCACGGATTGTAAGCTAATATGTACAAGCTAAAATCTAGTGTGAAATGGCACATTTCCACCAGAAAGTAGAAATTCAAGAAAAGGGAGCTGACCATTCCACTGAGGATTAGATTTCTGAAACTTGATTGAACTTGTTCTTGTCTTTGCATTGCACGTAAAAACCACGTATGGGTCTGAGAATCCAGTGCCATCAACAGCAGCTAAGTTGTTTCCTTCAATCAAAGCAACGGTTAACAACCACCCATCTCCCTGTGCTTTCACTCCATGATCACTGCCTATAATGTTGAAATTCGAGAATAAATTATTCACTTTCTTCCATGTATAATAAATAATAAAGTAAAGAAGTGCACAGTCAATGTCAGGGTCAGATTCACAGCAGTAAAAAATATGGAAGCTTGGAACTCTTATAGTACTAATGCTATGAGCGAAGTCGGTTGTACGAGTTTTTAAGTACACATCATCAAGCAATCAGCTTAGTTTCAAGTTTCACCTAAAACTACACAAGATACTGACATGTAATAAGCTAAAGAGAGTCATTAAACATGCTGTTTACCTTTCTGTGCTCGGGCCTGCATGAATCGTGCTATACTCTCCCAAACTCTTTTTCCCTGAAGAACAAGGATCCCACACACAACCATTTCCCCAATTGAATCTGGCAAGTCCAGTCCAACAAACTCAAGCCCTTGTGTCGTGCTTGGCAAGGCTAGAAACATGTGCATGGCAACATAGAACCCCACGATAATTGTTGAAACCACAGTACAATTCAGTAAATATTGACTCGCCAGCTCCCAATCTGACTGTGGCTCGACCTGCAAAGTAGCCAAGAGTTGCTCCTTGTTGGACCCAAGATCTTTTAAGTCAACTACTTTAACATTTTGAGATAACAAATCTGCAAACTGCTCATAGCTTTCTTTAAGACCTTGTCGAGCTCCACCTTCTATCATGCCTTTCATCATAGTACTCTGAAGGAAATTCATCCGCCAAGATATGACCAACTTTGATGTAGGTTCTCCAGATGGTAACTCAGGTCCCGGCGTTATGCAGAAAAGCAACTCTGTCCTAAAGGTGCCCCCATAAGGCACATCTGGTGTACTCACACTTACTGAAACTGCAAAAACCTTTCCATTAGCTTTCAGATATGCTTGATCCTCAGTCGCTTTCACTGCCTTGATCAATTTACTTGCAGCCTTTATGTACGTAACCACTCTTTTCGCTTTTTCGTCACCATTCTTAATTTCCCAATGTCCTTGCTGCAGATCTGTTGTGCCTTGCACCTCTGCCAAGGATTTAGGAAAACTCGCATCGGGTGAGAAAATCAGAGAGTTCAATTCTGACGGTGCAACCATATAAGAATTGTCAACAAGTATTCCTCCAGGTAAGTTGCTGGGAATTTCCTCTCCTTGGTCTTTCAACTCCATTCTTCTCATAACTTCATCAAAAGTCAGACCTGAGCCCTGATCTTCCAGCTTGTTCTCATCGACTTCAGTGTTAGGTGTTTCATTTAAATCTGCCACAACAATATCTCCACTAGTGGCGGATGGTGTTTCTTTCACAAATATTTGAGCAAAACGACGAGGAATTGTTTGTGACGAAATCTTATGTTCCTTTGCAGCAATAACATCCTCTCTTCCCATTCTTGAGGGGCTACACGATGAAGATCTTGAGTGACTATATGAAGATTGCCTGGATGATTCACTCGCTAGGTCTGTAGTATTATTACAAGATGACATCTCTTCTAGGAATGCGTTGTTTTGAGACAATGATATAGTAAGAAGAATTTCTCCTAAACAAAGACAGAAATTGGAACAGAAAAACCCAATTATTACAAAGCTAAAGCAATCAGAAACATGCAATCCAAATCACAAAATCGGATCAGTAAAATGAAATCCTTTGTTATGAAGTACCCATATGCCATATCAAGCATGTGTCAGATTGCAAAGCTCCAAAGAAAATGTAATACTCAAAATTTTCTCTAGCTTCCCTTTTAGGTTTACTTGTTAGCATTAATGTCAATATCTACATTTCTAACTTAATTTTTATTTACACGTAAAACTGAAACCGGTAAAATGGTCTTTCCAACACCCACATAAATGGGTACAGTAGCACTTCCTTATATAACAAAAACTTTTCATTTTCACAAAACTAGATGCATTTTGGACACTGGGATACTGAATTGAACACTCCATACTTAGATCATTAAGTTCTTCGATATCTTTCACAGGTTTCAAACTTCGTACAAATTTTTAGTATACTATGGCAAAAGAGTAACTAAGTAGCAATATTGATTGAAAGTAAAAAACATGATGGTAACTTTTGTAGTTAATTGAATTCCTTCCAGAGACATCTAAGTAAAATGGCAAATCCTATTTCAAGGCTTTTACTAATCCCCCAATCTGACCCTAACACACTTGTTCGCATACCAGTTCAACAGATAAAGGGTTTAATGCAAATTTTGAAGTGTTACACTCCTGAAATATATGGGAACCCAGATCTTTGGGAGACCCAGATCTTTGGGAGTTCTGCATCAAAAATTGGTTTACCATAAGCGAAAATCATGCCAACTCCGAGGAAATTTACGGACTTGCTTCCGCACACACCCTAAAGGTCTGATTTCATTTCTCAGCATTTTTTTCAGCAATCTATAGCTATGTGGGACATTAATCATTAAATCCTTACCCGATATTTGTCTATCCATAACGATTTTGACTAAACCACCAAAAGCAGTTTCCTAAAAAGAATGAATACAATAAAACATATAAAAATAAGAAAACCAAAGGCCCAATTGACATTGGCCTCGAAACACTAAACACATCATATATCCCTAACTCTACCCTTGCACCCGATATATGCATCTGTCTTCTCATCGAAAATGTTTGCCCAACACAGAATGTCTCATTTGCAATTCTTTCCATGAAAACACGCATCGTCTTCTATGTGTGGGCCTTCTCATCGTACAACGCTCTATCAATGTAGTTAAATCGTTAATCAAAACCTATTCGATTTAGGAGCGATATGAGATTTATTGGGATTAATCAGAATTAAATGGCCTGCAATTTATAAACATATTTTATCTACTCTTCTATAATATGTTTACTACATTTT
The DNA here is from genome assembly GCA_003290165.1 of Berberis thunbergii. Classification (NCBI taxonomy): domain Eukaryota; kingdom Viridiplantae; phylum Streptophyta; class Magnoliopsida; order Ranunculales; family Berberidaceae; genus Berberis; species Berberis thunbergii. Next base: position 403,042 of record QNQO01000872.1, on the reverse strand, counting down.
TTTTAATTACTATGTTGAAGTAGTAGATATCACATACCTATGGCAAATTAAAAACATAATTAAAATTTCAATGTTAGATAAAGGTGACTTTCCACATTCTTTAGCTTAGCTTGTTATTTTCAATTGGTCGTTTTTCTCTCTTCTTAGATTATATATATTAATTTTTTTTTCTCTTAAACCTTTTCACACACTGGTTATTGCCCTATGGTTGTGAAGTATTCATGAGGTTAAAGCAAAATAAGAAAAATTACCATTAATTTATATCGTTTATTTATAACATTAATCATAGACCGATTAATCGCACATTTTGAAAGCGATTAATCGGCAAGAGATCTCCGATTGCTCGGGCTACAATATATCTGAAGCCTTTGCCATTGTCCTGTATAGCTGTTAAATTTGGTTTTACGTACTAACATTACTTAAACCGGTTATGGGAATCTATCTCAAACTACAAACGCCAAGGGGAATCAAGCTCTAACCACAAGCGATCTTCTCTCCCCCTTTAATTCGAACTGAATTTCTCACAAATTATGGTTTTAAATCATTTTCGTTAAGGAAAATTTTCAGCAGCAGGCTGAACTTGCAAAACAAGGGGTGCAACAAAATGCTATTTTCACGTCTATTTACATTTATATTATATCATAAGATATCACATAACACAACTAATACTTAATTCTAAGATTACTCATGCTAATGTCAATCCTCACTAAAGGGTTTTGCAAACCCAACAATGTGAACCTAACTCTCATTCATTGTTCCCATATCATACTACAAAATGTATGAAAAATAGTGAATTCAAATAGAAAACACTTACCACATTCTCGGTTCTTCGACTTCTTACTTTTTGGTTGTAGAGTATACCATGAAGTTCCAAGACACTTATTGTCTGCATCAAACACCTTCGAAACTGGAATTTTTATAACGCCAATGTAGTCATCATTGAAGTACTTATCTTCATCTAAAACTGCAAGAATGAGTTCCTCCTTAAGATCATCCACTCTAAAACTGAACTCTTCACCCCACACAGGATTCAAATTCTTCTTCACCACCTTAGTTTTACATTTGCACCTTCCGAGTTGCAACTTTACGTATGGATCACTTGACCCATTAAGATCCATTGCTCTTAGATTTCGACCTTCCATCACTTTCACAACAAGCTTCATTTTCATAAAAATCTCTCAAAATACATCGAATTTCAACCAACCCACCCCCACCAAGAAACAAAGGCTCTCTTTAACTTGATCAAATAAACCAAAACCTACATTTAGGGGTGATGATCACGAAGAACCTGAGCTGCTTGATTGAAGAACCCAAACAAACCCTAGTAAGATTCCACCTTTCTCATAAATGTGACACAAAACAGATAAAAAAAAGGAAACTTTTTTTAAAATCTAATCCAAACCAGATAAGATACTCTCAAACCCACGCTTTATCCAACAAAAAGAACCAAAATTTCAGATAAAAATCAAAGCTTGGAATAAAACAGAACAAAAGGGGAGAACCCCAGAACACCCAATCGGCTAAAATTTAGGACAAATCACAGAATGGGTTGAAAGAAGAGAACAAGATCTCTACATTAACAGATTGTAATGGCGATTCGAAAGCGAACTGGATCCAAATTCGTTGAGATATAGGAGAGAGAGAGAGGGGTTTGTGATCAAAGGGTGTGTTCGTATTTCTTCTTCGTTATTTCTTCTTAAACGCGTGGAAGTGTCGTTGATCTCTCTCCCTCTCTCTCCTCTTAAAGAACGAAGACTTTTATGAGATTTTGTTGAATATTATCAGAGTTTTAATTTCTAAAAATTTGATCTTTTACTCTCTCTTTTTTTCGTTTTTTAACAGAGTGATTAAAAGGGAAGAAAAGGTAGAGAAATGATCAGAGTCAAGTATTCGACTTTCTTCAAGGTCGCTCTCAATTCAACTCCATGTATTATCACACCCCCATTCAGATAATGTACATCCAGGTAACAAGTAAGATGCCTGAGTCCATTATCGGTGTTACGGAGCCATCCGATATGCTTCGAGTTGCACATTTTGAGCTAGGCCATGCTTGCTTGGCGCCAAGATCAACCACTAGTGCCTTAGCGGTGCATGTCGCTAGAGATTGTTACACAATTTTACTTAGTGTTGATATGTTTGATCATGTTATAGTTTTCAATTTCCATGTCACAATTCTGGAAGAGGGGAAACATGTCAAGTATCCGCTTGGGTCATGTTTTTTGAGGTCTATTCTGAATGTAAAATGCAATTTCGATAATAATATTCTCATTTCAATTGTCCTTCGACCTCAACTAAAGCATAACATTAGTGCCTTAGCAAAGCGAAGCAAATGTTGGGATCTTGAGTGTCTTCCACCTGACCTCGATTAAGGTCACTTTTCACCTTAATCAAAGTCATACATTCTCACCATCTATAAAACTATAAGTTGAATAAGAAATGGTCTAAAACAAATTGAGTGTTGTGGATGCTTTGCTACGGGTCGAGGGAGGGAGGGAGCGAGGGAAAGGGGCTAGGGATGGGTGGTAACCACTCATCTGCTTCAAGATGAGCGCATCAAATTTGAAATGCACATGTCTCAAATCCCTCAACCCTTTCCCTCGTTCCCTCCCTAGACCTCAAGAATTTTCGGTTGTGGATATAAGTGATTGATATTAATGATGACATGTGGGTCACCTGACTTAGGCATTTTAGAGGGCATAGCTTGATTACCAATCAAGTCAAAAAAGTAACTTTTTGAAAATAATCTATTAAATACAAACCAAGCAAAGATTAGTGAAACTTCTTCGTAGTTTCTTAGAAGCTCAATAAAGTGAATGAACTAAACAAACAAGCGTATTCTTTAGGTAGGGATTTATATTGTAGCAAGCTATTCAATGAACAATTGGAGACTAAATTCTAAAGATTTCAATTTATGAAAATTGGAACAAGGCATTGACAATTTGACATGGTAATGGACTGCTTGCACTTTGATAATTGAGACGACATGGAAATTTAGTATGATTACCAGGAAATAGCTATTGCAATTGTGTACATTTTGCCACCTTCGATATTTTTAGATACATTATCCAAAAATTTAGCCAGCACACCGGTGTTTTAATATGGCTGACCAACGACGCCGTTTAAAGTTAGTAGAGAGGTTGTGAAATTGTTGTTGGCTTTCATTGAATAAATTCAAAATGGTAGGTTGAGAAAGATAAGAAGGTAGTAATCACCATTAATGTTCTTATCTAATTCTTGCCTGCTCCCAATGTTTCCCATGTGATCATATTATTAACGAAAACTCTAGGGGTCGAGGGAAAGGGAGCGAGGGATAGGTATAACCACCCATCCTCCTCGCGATGAGCACTAGCATGCATCTCCAGGGCAATTCGCTCATCTCGATAGGAATGAGTGGTTACACCCATCCCTCGCTCCTTTCCCTCAACCCCTAGCAAAGCTCTATTATTAAACTTGATGGACAAAATGAAATTGTTTATGTTAACTCTGCTTGAAGACTAATTCTTCCTTTGCAAAGTCTAAAAACTCCAAAATCTCGTGCTCTGACTCCTTCACATTTAATATTGGATTTTTTTATTAAACCAATAATTCTTCAATGGTCATTTTGACATAACTGTGGTCTGTTTTGTAGTTACCAAGTAACGCAAGCGTTTGAAAGCTAGTACATAAATTTTTTAAAAAAAAACCCAAACCGCAGAAGAGGATATTCGTAAATTTACAATACTGCAATTTAGTTGATCATCCAAATCTTTTAGTGCGTGAAGTTCTATAGATTTAATTGCCAAGTGTAAGATTTCCTTCAAAACGACTAAGAGTGAAAAGAATAATGAACATGGGAGCTAAAAGGGGAGAACCAACAACGAATAAATGTTTCAAAAACAAGAAAATACAAAGTACTGTTCTTCCATCTTTCACAAAAAGAAAACAGAACCTAATTGCGAAAAGAAAACAGCTCACTAATCAATTCCCAGAAGATTACCTCCTACATTTACCTTGTAAAAACATTAGGAATCTCTTACTTCTGCCTCAAGTATATCTTTTCTAAAAAGGATTTCAGAACTTCTTGCACTGCCTTGCTTGGTTGAGCTTCAATGGACGATATCAGTTTTTCATGGCTGTCCCTTTCGTACTCGGCAAAAACCTCCTAAAACACAGAATATCAAATTCTATAGTAACTTTTTATTAAGAAAACAATAAAATTCTTATATATTGGTTGATAACATCTAGTATATAATGTCAATCTTAACACTAGTTAAGTTGAAATGTGCATGTAGTAACTTGCATGCCTCTCTTAATCAACTTCTTCCATCTGCTCACTTATGTTCAATGATTCTGCACATCTAAAAGAGTACTTGTATTTTTGTTACAAAAGATCAACTCATGACTTTTTGTGAATGGTGACGAGGACTTGATACATTGGATATATTCTAATCGCTAGAGAGGCTCTGAATTGTGCCACTCCAAGTCCCACAACATCAACAAGGTATGCCAATGAAATATTTTGGGAGGTTCCCACAATCGACACACTTTCAAAGTGGGGCATACATGTGAGACAAAGAGAGCTTGGACTGGTACTCTTTTCTTATCATTTTGGGATAATTCAGAAAGGAAAAAACACATTCTTCTAAGGAAACCTACAACTCCAAAGTATGTCTTTATCTTTCTTTTTCCTTTTTTTTGTAAGTTTTACTTCTTCGCAATTACGACATATTTCTTTGTCCGAGAAAATGAACCTCATCAAAGAACAAAAATATCTAGGTAACTATTAGTCCCCATACCCAGGCACAACTAAGAAAGAGGTTTGGGCTCAATGCCATAAAAAGGCATAATTCAAAATGAGGTTGTTGGAATTTCATTGAGCCATCACTGAGTTCTAAAGCCCCAAGGTCAATGAAGCTTACAAGGAACTAGAAGATTCTAACTTCATTAGATGGGATGAGAGTACGTGCAAAAAGAGATGGGGATTTTAATGGTTTTCATCAGAAAAACTATTTATTGTTTCCTCGAAAGTGTCTTTACATAATATCCCCTTGACCTATGCTTTGCATTTTGTGTTTCCTTTTCATGAACCTTCATACATAAAAACCGGGGAACTTTTGGAATAAAATACCAATCTATAGTATAATGGTACGATGTTGTTTTTTCCTTTCCTCATTTAACTCACCTGAGTTTTATTCAAAATTCAGGGAATGCACAGGCAGAAAGCTTAAATTGTATATCGTGAGCTACTTCGACTGATAAAAAATAGACCTCTGAAAAGGGGCCCTGACAAGTGGGACTAGAAGACATAAGGCCTTTTTGAAAAGAATTTATCAGATAATATGTTGAATCGTCATTGGCCTGTGCCATTCTTGAAGGAGCCCAACTATGGTTATAACCATTGGGTATAACCTCAAGACACCTCCTAAATGTTTAAATTTCATATTGACCTCTAAAACAAACTTCTTTGCCTCAACCAACGACTAATGAATTTCTCATTCTGCAGTGAACTTATGAGAAATTGCATGTTTAAAGAGTGTTAGCAAGCAAGAGAAACTAAGGTCATAATGTCATATAACACAATCAACCAAGGGAATAGCAAACAAGGTTCTAGCAAATGAGGGCCATGGACTACAAATGATCCCTGTCCAACCTACAAATGCCACACACAGAGACTTGCAGAAATTCAGGATATGGATTGACTTGGTGAAGTCGTGTGACTAACCAAACCAACTGAACTGAGGATTCTATGATCTGTGCCTGGTTATTATGTCACATAAACCTCGACATTTTGAAAATTATGACAGCGACTCTACAAGTTCAACATTTCAGCATTATCATAAAAGCTAAAAAGAGGAGGGATTCTGACCTCAAGACCAAGTTGAATATAAAGTTCCTTCACTTTGGTAATGCAAGCTTGATCTGACTTCCCATAGTTCTCCTAAAAAGGAACTCCAACAAATTCAATTAATCTAGTATGGATCACTATAAAATAATACAAAAGTAGGGGCAATGACAGGTGCAACTCTTACATGCAACAATTTCTTCTGGTTCCCATTGGCACGCTCGAGTGCTTTCACAACCAACCAAGAGCATTTAAAATCTTCAATATCTGTTCCAATCTAATAAATAACACACAAACATCTTATGTCACTCATAGAGATAACCACTAAGCTTCAACATCTGAGCCACAATTAACAAATCTGGGCTTACCTTACCAAGAACATCAGGATCACTGAAACAATCCAAATAATCATCCTACAAAAACAGGTTTGAATTCAAGAACACTAAGATAAAAGAAATCATGCATGGTAATAAATTTCTATAAAAACCCAAATACCTGCACTTGAAAGTATGTTCCCATATCAGTCAGGATGTCCTTTACATTAACATATTTTTCCAACTTTTCACCTGCTACAAGCAATGCACATGCAACCTGCTTGATTGCAATCATACAAAAGGTGGACGGTCAAACCAGCATCAAGTCCCAAGGCCACAATTTAATCAACCATTAATTGCATTATCGATGAGAATAAGCATAAAAGGATAATAAGCTTCCGGTAGCAGATGAAGGTCAAAAGTTAATGTTACTACAACAAGCAATGAAGATGTTACACCAAGGAAGCACAGACTCTTCGGAAAACTTACCGTACGTACCCATGTTCGACACGTATCCGACACTAAAACTCGCTCGACGCACTGCGGACATATGGTCAACGTGTTGTCAGGTGTCAACACATGGTCAATGTAGTCAACGTGCCGGACACACCTCCGACACACCCAAAACTTTGTTAGAACACAATAGAGATTTGACAACCAACTTTATTTTATTTTTTACTTTTAGATGGCCGCATATAACCACCTAAGTTGAAGGTTGTTAATCCATCTAAAAAGAAAAAATTTCAATTGCAATGCAAGAAAAAACGATGATGAATTATAAAGGTAGTTTATGTTTCTTCTTCTCTCCTTTGCTTCTTATCTTTTCTACTTCTTCTCTACTCTGTTTTATCTTGCGACAGAGTGTCATCTTCTTCTCCACTTTTTTACATCTTTTTCTCTATGTTTTTTCTTCATGTTCTTTTTTTCTTTTCTAGCACAATTTGTACTATATTTTCATCTTCATACTTCTTGTTCTTTTTACTTAAATTCTTTCTTTTTTAGATTATTGTTTATAATCATATGAGATTAAAAAAAAAAAAAAGTATGACATGTCGCGTGTCACCGAGTCCTAATTTTTGAAAAATTGCCGAGTCGACGTTTCTTGTCCGTGTCCGACACAACACGTGTGCCCGTGTCTGTGCATCCTGGTGTTACACCTACAAATAGACTTGGGTGCATTCATGCACAAATTATAGATTTCTCAACAGAAGTTGAGGTTATTTCACTCAATAATACACAAATGAGTGTGTTCTTGCAATGATGCCATCCAACTTGCTCACAAGGTTCTGAGTACGTGGGGTGAGCAGGGGAGGCAAACTATGGTGAGCAAGAGCTAGGCAATGTATGGGTCAGAAACTAATGTTGTTTACATACATGAAACAATAGGGTACTGTAACCAAAATGAAAGTCTTTACTCACTGGAAGATAAAACGAATAATACGCTGTTTTATACTGAACAATGCGACGGTGACTGCATCACAAACCATTCCACAGATTAGCAAAGACGAGATTGATACATGGGATAAAAATAAGCTGGGAATAGAGAACAAAAGTCAAAGGAAAAAATCATTAGTCCGATCCTTTGTAGGAACACCCGTAATAACGAACTTGCAAAATGGATTTGTTTATCATAAAGAGATTCGTTGTTCATGACCCTGTTTCACCTTAATTGTTATTTGAACAAAAAGATCACAATAAACTTTCGGTAAAAATTATGTCTTGGTCAGCTTATATAAGAGAGAGATGCTATAAATATTCCGAAAATCACATTTATCAAAAAATCATACCAATCCACAGAATACTCGAGTTAAGAATTGAGTAGCTGCATGCAACAGATTTATTCCAGCGCTAAATAAGCACATATGGCATGCAGGGATGTAAGCTTTTTGTAATCAGGCAACCAACTTCAGCCTTTAAGCGAAGTTCCCCATTTTAATGGACTTATAACAGAAAATATAATCTTCTTGCACTATTCATCTTCAAGAGTTGGTTACAATATTGGACTATGTGCACACATGCAACACAAGTCACAATGTTTTTCATGTTCATAAATAATGATAAGTATCAAAATCTCTCTTTATGAAATGAAGCACAATAGAATTTCACACTTACACTGATAATGTGTATTTTGATAGATCTTTTGGTCCTTCCAGGGTGGTAATCAAATCTATCATCTGACCTGAAGCTGTCTGAAACTCAATCTGACATCAACTGGCACAGGGTTCAGCCACTTTCATATTTTATTGAGAAGGAAAACAAATTGAGCATGCTCTATGTAGGGAGCAATACCTCAGCGAATAAATCTAGCAGATCTACATAGTAAGGCTTTTTCCTGAAGTACTTTTTGAGAATTCTTGAAATGTGGTTACGAAGTAGAAGCCCATCATTTACAGCAATCATACCAACCTGCGGAGAGCATTTTACACAAGTGAATACCTGATCTTGAAGTCAGTATACAGAAGAATATTCCCTGTGAAGCAACATTTAGAGCACAACAGACATGTATACCAGTTATCGCTGCTACAAACCTTATCCAATCTGTACCAACAAGGTTGTCCTCTACGTGTCTTTGAGTTGTCCATAATATCATCAAGAACGAGAAAATATGCTTGAAGCTGCACATGTTTATAGAAATGATTCACACAACCAGCCATTGCAATAGTCTACAATAATTGTGCTAATACCATAAAACCTGGTTTGTCTACAAAAAAAACAGAAATGTTCCAAAGGGTATACCCACTCAATGCACCAACCAAGCACAGATGATAAGAAAACATCTTCTTTATTCAGCTCCTTCTCTTCTTTCAACAAATTGTAGCTTTCAATCACAGACAATCCTCTATTTAGCTTTCCTGAAGAAAATAAATAAATAAAAAATAATAATAAAAAATTCAACCAAGGCTTGCTAAGATATAGACATACTTCTTCATATATAGGGAAAAAAAATTTGTGCCTCAAACCATAGTTTGAGACCGCCACCCCCAACAAGCATTAACATTACGTTTTATCAGAATCCTCCCCTCTCCTCCTATACCCCACGGGATTTAAGCCCATCTACTTCCTTAACCAATTCCCATTCATACTTCGATAGAGTTACCGATAATATCACACCAAGAAAATCGGCTTGATACCACCATCTGACGGGTACTCCACCTTCATATTTCTTTCCCTATTTGAAATAGTTCCTCATCCTTAGAGATCATAAGCTTGCATATTACATGATTGGTTGTATTTCAACCAGTAGCATGTAAGGTACTATGAAAGGCATGAGATAATCCATTGGTTTGCAGGTAAGCTTTTCTTCAAACGATCACTGAATTCATACTACTAATCTACTACACAGGTTTTATTAACCCATAAACTTTAAAGTATTCCAACCAATGGCGAGGAAATATCAACTGAAAAGGGAGTGGGATTTCTCTTTGCAGCATGAAATTCTCCAACTCGGTGAAGCCCACCATCAGTGCTCATAGGCAAGGGCATAATCATTACATCAAGCACAACTCTCAGATGTGTAATTTGTTCTGGGTTTCAAGTTTTTTTTTTTTTTTTTTTTTACTTTGTTGCTAGAAATATATGGGAAGATTGACCACAAAAAAATGCCAGCCACAATAATTTTCTTTCAAGAAAACAAAAATCTCTTCACACCTCCAGGTACATTGTAATCCAGCATCTGCGATTGAGAAAAACAAAGAACAGATCACTAATCAAAAAATAATATAGGAGAGCTAGAGAACTTTAAAATGCCAACTATACAACCAAAACTACTATAATCTCAAAAGACTTGTAAACAAATTGGTCAATTATAAAAAAAAATTAACAATAAAAATTAAATATATAAATAAAAAAGTCTTGACAAAGTGAAATCAACATTGCAGCAGCCATAACACATTACCAAAAAATATGAATAGAAGCACAACTAAACATTAATAATTTGCTTTGGAGGAATTCTTTTATCTTAATCCAACAGTTGAGGTCAAGAGCACACAATCCATGGCTCGTGCTCTAGCTTGTGTAATCATTTCTCAATTTGAAAAACCCCGACTATGGTCACTCGGGGTCCAGGCTTCTCCAATTGAACATGAAATGAAAAGATAGTGGTGATTGACAAACCCATCATGGGAAATACGATCTATTACAAACTCAGAGCTAGAGAATCAATGATTCATAAACTCTTCTCTGATAGAATATCATGGGGTTTTGCATGTATAGACAAAAGATTACCATAGAAAACTAAAAAAAAAATCAATCAATATTAAATTATTTTGAATTTGACATTATAATTTTTTTCCCAACATTATTTATGTACTTTCCTAGTAATAAAAATCTAATAGGTTGTGACAATCAATTTCATGTACACCAACAAGTACCCAACCACATAAACATAAAAAATAAAATATAAACAAAATCAAAGCAACACACAAGATGCAAAAAATATGAGATTTTTTTTTTTTTTGGCATTCACATACCCTTTCAACCCATTCGAAGCAGAATCAAAGCAAACAAAAAGATGAGATTTTGATTGGCATTTCACATACCCTTTCTACCCATTTGCGAGAATCCTCAGTATATTCGAAGGCAGGATCTTCAAGGAGATCAGATTTCAAAACTGAATAGACCTTAAGAAATTCATATTTCAAGTCGTTTGAAGAAGCCATGTCAGAGAGAGCTCTGTGAGTGAAATAATAAGAATGGGGGTTTCGGAATCCAAGAAGAGGAGAAACTAATGAGGAGTTTGTAGAAGAAGGGTTTGAAAGGAGTGATCTTTTGCTCAGAGATTCACTCAAAATTGGTTGGGTCGATAAACTCCTTGCAGCTCTCCATGATTTGTACATGAGTCCTAATCACACGCATAAATGGCCTGGCCCCTTTGATCTCTTCAAGGGGGGAAAAAGACCCATTTTTCGTGTGTTTCCACTTGGGGCACCGGGCCTAGCAATGGGTCGGTTTTGGTTTGTGTTCTTGTCGGGTTAAGGCGGGTTGGGAGCTAATGTTGACATACGCCCCATTTAGTTATCGTGTCAAAAAAATTTATCTATCGTGTCAAAAAAAAAAATGAAATATGAAACCTACTAATAAACGGGTTGGCATGTCTTCCCATCGAACCCATCTAATTGTCGAGGAAAACAGCGAGGGACCCCACCAAGGGGGAGGGGGTGGGGTGGGGTAGGGGGGGTGAGTCGTCCACCTTTCCTCAAAATGCATGTTGACTTTTCAATGCACGCATCCCGGAGGATGGATGCCTCCCACCCCCTGTGGGGTCCTTCGCTGTTTTCCTCACCATTTCCCTCGATAGTTAGAATTTTTCCTTCTCATCATGACAAAGTCAATGCTAAAACCTAGCATGCCTCAACATGCTAAGCCTAAATGACATGATAGCGTCATGGCTAGTTCAACATGATAACTCAGCATGAAATGGCACAAAACAATGAAAAATCCATGTGTGACAAATAACACGAGATAATAACTTTAAAAGGGTGAGAGGGGAAACACGAGCACAACTTATTTATGTAAGTGGATTGGTGCATCATCCCAAAATGATACGAAAATATAATCTTGACTCAAACCCCATAATAATAGTCATTTTGTGGCTTACTAGCGAGTTTGTGTTACATTGCTAGATCTAGATCACTCCATTTGTAGAAAGAAAAATGTTACAAATCTCAAAGGAATTATTGGAGAATAAAATTTAAGTGCATGTAAGAACTGTTGGAGGAGCGATTGATGAAGAGAACACGTGAGATAGTCCATAAATGCAATTAAAAAAATTGAGTAGAACTTAGGCAGCGACTATTTGGCACCACAACTTGCTCTCATCCACACTATCCATCTAAATTTGTTTCTCACACCATGCACTTTCTGTTCCACACCACTTATAAAAAGAAAAACCTAAAATGTTCTCCCCTCCCAAATTTAAAATGATAGAAACTTTGTCTCCCTTTCCAAATTCCTCTATTCTCACCTCCACCCTTCTTCTTCCCACGTATTTTTCTTTTTTGATATTCTTATTCTCTTATTTGCATCTTCTTCTCTTATTTTTTTCCCTCCTTATTCGGGGGCACCCTCGAAAGCACCTCTTGCATATCCTCGTCATTTTGTCATATCGAAATTGAAGACGAAGTCGAATAAACACAAGATGTTAAGTCTTTACAGGATTTCTGCCTCGATTCCACCGATGCCCCTTTCCTTCTTCTTCTTATTCTCCTTCCCGTCGCACTCTGTTTTTTTTTGTGATTGTGAATTTTTCATTTGCATGTACCTTAGCAAGGGTCAATTTTTTTTTTGCCCTCGCCCCGTTCCCCACTCACACAGGTCATTGCGAGGGCAAAAAAAAGTGTTATGGGGATGAGAAGAAGGATATGGGAGAAGAATAGATAGTGGGAAAAGAAGATATGGGAACTGATAGAGAGTGGGAGAAAAATAGATAGTGGAATAATTGGGAAAGGAAAAGAAGGTGAATAAGGAGAATAAGAAGATGATGGATAGGGGAAGGAAAAACAAAAGATGGAGATGGGCAATAGTGGTTGTGGCTCCATCTCATTTATTTCTCACCGACACCCTTTTGAACAAAATTTTTATTTCATCATCATCATCAAAGCTCATTCTCGAGATTTTCGGGGTCGGCTACATAAATTTTGGTTCTTCAAGCAATGCGATATTTCCACATATCCTCGCCTAATCCAAGCTCAATGATATCTTCATTCACCACCTTCATCCCAGTTTTCAAAGGTTGTTCCATTCGTCTACACCCTCCATTAACTTGTCAATCTAGACATTTTCTAATTGACGCTGTGCTGGGTTCGAACAAAGTTTTATTTTATTTTTTTATTTTTTAGTTATTTATTTTATTTCTACAAACAAGGAAATAAAAGAAACCGGTGCTTTTTTGCTACAGAACGTTAACAGCACCCTCCAAACCCATTAAGAACGACGCCCATCTCTCTCACACAACTTCACTCGGCGTCTCTGTGTCTCATCAAACAGGTGAGACTTTACTTTGTATGGCTGCAATAATTATTGATATTGAAACCCTAATTCAACTGAAATTTTGAATTCTGATGATCTAGTTGTGATGGTATTTCGATTTAATTCTTAAAGACTTCGCCTTTTTGAGTTTTGGGCATGTTTAGGGTTCTTCAATCTCTCCTTCCCCTTTGGAGATCGCCAGGTTTACATTCTCAATTGATTGTATTTCTCTCTCTCTATCAGTCGGACTTGCAAAGGGTTTTTTTATTATTTGAGTAGTAGTTGTATCCACGAAACCTCTTGTAGTTTCGTTGATAGAAGTTGTAAAGCAGATAACTTGGTCGTAGGGGGGGTTGAAGTTTTAGAGTTGGCAGTGCACCATTAACCTTCTATTAGATTTGGGGTTTTCACCTTTTCATCTATGAGGAACTTTATATAGATTTTGAGAATTTTTATCCGATATTGTCTAACCAATGGTTTGAGGTCAGTGATTTGGAAATGAATTTGAAGATTTTTACCTGATTGTGGGGACTCTCCCATCTTCTTCATCATTTTCCATATTACTATCAGGTTGAAAAAGTTTGAGGGTTCTAGTTAGTTGCTTATGAAAATTTTTGGACTTTGCGGGGGGCGGTGTACAATTTAAACTTGTTTAACTTTGTGCTTTATGCTAGTTTTTAATTAGAATCTTGGTTTTTCAATTTTTGCTCTCTGGGTATGCTGAAGATTTTTTTTTTTTTTGGTTATAGTAGTCAAAGAAAAAAATATGACGACGGCAGCTCGACCTACATGGGCTCCAGCAAAAGGTGGGAATGAACAAGGCGGTGCTCGAATCTTCGGCCCCTCCCAGAAGTACTCGTCGAGGGATCTTGCAGCCCACACTAATCTAAAGCCAAGGTAATCTTCCATTGCTCAATGTTTTTTCTCTATTTTGTCTCTCTTGGTTCATTGCTTCTTAAAGGAATCGGCATTGTAGAATGTAGAATGAGTTTTACTTGACATATTGTAATCTTCATTTCTTATCTACTAAAGCATAAGTTCCTACAAACTTGTCGTGAAGCATGTATCTACACTCAAGCCCTTTTTACTGAAATGGCTTACCCATTAGATTTTCATCAAGTTCTACAAATTAGGCCGAATGGAGTAACAAAACAAATCCCTTGATGATTGGGGAATGGAAATTTCTAGATTTGCATGTGAAATTTAGTGTTTGGTGATATAGCAAACATCGTTTAGTGATAGATACGAAGCAGTTGAATTTGAAGCTAAAATATGTTCTGGACCATAACTTATGGTAATGGTTCTTTAACTAGTTGAGTGGAACTATGTGATTTGTACTTAGAACTTGGAAGGAACATGAGTTTCCATACTGCTGTAGTTCTTAGGTTCCACATCTTCCTACAATAGCTCTATGAAACCAAAACCATACAAAACTGATCAACGAAAGAGGGGGGTGGTCCTGAAGGATGGTATATCTTGATTTGATTCACAAATCTCAAGAAAGAGACCCCCTTACCCCGGAGAATCTCAAGCATAGCTTCTGAACATTCCAGGAAGTTGTGAACTAGGACTTGAGAACAAATGGAGGCATGCCCACAAATAAAAGCTAACAAAATTGCTACTAAATCCCCCCCATGCACAATGAAACTATCTAGGATCGGAACGCCCTCCACTCTACTTCCTCGCAGGCTATTGGCACCTTGCTGCATCATTCTCCAATGTAACCCCCTTATATCTCGCACTACTGAATTTTCAATTTAAGCCCAATTCTCCTTGTCATTATCCTTGCTCCTTCACATACCTCAACAATCCCTTATGTCCTTGCTGCTCTTCAGCCCTCCCATTTTTCATCCTCAGTGAACCTATCTACTTTGTCTTGTTCAGTTTCTAGACCTAGAGAAGCCACAGGCGCCAATTCCTCGGGGCAGGTACTCTGCTTAACCAATGCCTTCAACCTTTTGATTTTGTTCAACTGCAGCATCAAGACTTCTGATAACTTCTATGCGTTGTAGATTAGCAGAATCTAGACCTTCAATGGTCTCAGCAGCTCCCCACCCCTTGTGATTTTCAATTTCAATTGACAAGTCCAAGTCCCTGTGTTCCGCCTTCTCAAGTCTAGTTAGTTGTTCCTTTATAACCCTGTATAGCAACAAGGAGCAGTGTGCAGTCGGCCTCCCAGTATTCAGCCTCTGCCATAGAGCCCAGCAGAATGAACACCGTCTTGCACGATTCCTTGTTCTACCGGGCTTGGGCTTCTTGTATAATCACTATTAGGGAATAGCTCAATAATCAGGAATAGCTCAATAATCACCATACCCAAGCTTCAAAGAGATTAGTTTGATTCATTGGAAATGCTTGCCTGCTTGGTATTATCCAACACCTTAATTCTTTTAAGGCTGTCCTTCCTTGTATTTCTCTTGTGGTGCTCTAAAAAAATTCTACCCATTGAGAAAAAAAGGCTCACTCACTCCGTCAATCTTCATTGAACAGGTCAAGAAACAATTCACAAGTTTGTGTTTTTTATGATGTGCTTGTTTACTAGTGGTAGTGACTACTGCTCAGCAAATACTTTTGTTTGCCATACCATATGCTATATGGATAAAATATGTTCTTTTTGTTAGTGGATACTGGTGGAGGATGCCATGCCTTCTAAGCGATTCTTCCACTTTGTTTGTAGAAAGGAAGGACAAGACACTCAAGATGAGTTGCAGAAGAGGAACCTTCGAGAGGAGCTAGAAGAGCGTGAGCGCAGGCATTTTTCTTCAAAAGATAAAGCTTATCTTGGTGAGCGCTAAACTTGATTACTCTTTGTATTGTCCACTACCAAGGATGGATCAATTTTTTGAAGCGGTCTTAATTATTTTTCTAATTTCTTGGTTGATGGTTTCTTTTTCTCTTCCTTGTTTTCGGCCTCCTTTCACATTATGCTTTGAATTGTATGTCGTTGCAGATGACAGAGATCGTAGAAAGGGAGGCCACCTTCTATTGGAAGGTAAACTATTGTACCACACTCAATAGAACAGTATAATCTGATACTGATCTTAGTATATGTTGAAATACGAATCGCCGCTGAACTTTCGGTGGTTTAATCTTAGGAGCAAGAAGGGACACGGAGGACCGCATTGTTCCGCGTAATATAGATGCAGATGATTCTGATGTGGATGTTAAAAGTGATGATGGAAGGTAATGATAAATAACTAATTAAGTCATTATGTTGAGTCTGCTTTTATTAAATTACAAAATTCCCTTGCAGCTTGCAATGCAGTTTTGTTTATGATTTCTGGGCCTTATTAGGTTTTTGAAGGGTGTACACACTACTTAACTAAGGACTCCATCTTCCAAAAGTTTCTTGTGTTGATCTTGTGCCCGGACCCCATATATCTCACAGATACACACACTTGTTAATAGGATGTATGTATCGTATATGTGCTGGGTCAATATGAGTCTATGTCTATCCTTCTTAGAAAACAAATTGTAGGTTTGCGTCAGTGTTTTCATTGTTATCCCCAATGTTGCTCGGGTGGCACAATATGTGTTTGAGCACAAGGATATTTGTTTCTTTGTCCACATTTAGGAGTTTTACACTTCTAAAACACCTACCATGAGATTTTTTGTGCATCTAGAAATTAACAATCGGCTTGCTATCTCTGAGCTCGTACTGGTTTTGGGTCACTTGCATCCCCAAACTCAAAAAACTTGCTTTCTTTACAACAGTAGTGTCTTGAAAATTAGCAAGCATGGAAGCATTGTTATGAAAACCAGCAGTGCTACTAAGAATACTGATGAAATTAGAAATTTGTTTTTGGTAGTGATGATGATGACGATGATGATGAGGATGACACCGAAGCCCTCATGGCTGAGCTTGAGCGAATAAAGAAAGAAAGGGCTGAGGAGAGACTCCGCAAGGTAAGATGTCCTCGCTGCTTCAATCCTTTTTAGCTGTATGTTGTATGTCTTCAAGGCTCCTGTGGTCAACTTTTGCGAGTCAATTGCGCTAACATTTTAAAGCACTCTGCAACTGCAATTATTTGGAGAGGTTGTACATGTCTGATTTTCAATTGCTCAATTATTCTTATCATCGTGTATATTTTGTATGTTTGCCACAGGAACGACAGCAACAAGAAGAAGATCTGAAGGTCAAAGAAGCTGAACTTATCCGAGGCAACCCTCTGCTTAACAACGCTACTTCCTTCAATGTAAAGAAAAGGTTAGCCATCTGAAAACTCGAATGCCTGTCATTGATTGATAGTCAAGAAACACAATCATTCTAGTTCTAACCTTCACATTTCATTTTCACGCGTATTCGAAAACCAGGTGGGATGATGATGTGGTGTTTAAGAACCAGACTCGTGGTGAAACTAAGGTAGCAAAGCGATTTATCAATGACACTATCAGAAATGATTTTCATCGGAAGTTTCTGCAGAAGTACATGAAATGATTCTTCGGAGTCAGAGCTAATTGCAAGCTGGATGCCCAACAAGTTTCACTAGTTGAATGTTTGCTTTCCTTGTGTACTGCATAACTGGTCAACTGCACTCGTTCCTTTTTTGGTATTGTAGCAGATATTGCTGCTAATATATGTACTTGGCACCTATGGATTTATGTTCGTCATTTAAAGTATGTGGTTTTATGAAATCTCAAAATAGTTTTACTTCGCACTCAATCTTAAAAGTCTTGCAAGCTTGTGCATTTCACTTCATTGTATTATTTTAGTAGGGTATCCATGCTCTCTGAGCACTGAAAAATAAAAACTGTCATCTGCGGCCTGTTCAGGATGGTCTCACTGTACACCTCTCACAACTCCCATTTCTTTCCTCACGGGCTGGCTTACTAGACAAACAACCTCCAAAATTATGAAATTTCTAACATGAAAACTTACAATCTAAGGGTGTGTTTGGTTGTATGGAATTCTATGCCATGAGAATCCATGAACATCACACTCCTTAGTCCCCCAAGGCGTATGATTCTCATATTCATGGAACTTTTATTCCTACCATTGATCACAAACATATGACTTTTATTCCCGCCATTGATCACAAAATTAAATGATGGATGTGGAGTGATACCTCAAATTAGTCTAAAATATAGAATCCCCTCTTAGATTTTCATGACATAGAATTCCATGCAACCAAACACACACACATTATGTATTGAGGATATTACCCTCAAAACCAAAACCAAATGGGACAGGTCTCCAAAGGGGTTTCGTTTCTGATGAACACATACATCATCCAATTGAGATAGTTTTTTCACTTGACCTATGTATGGCTCAGAGCAGAGCGCGATCTGACATTTTTCTTTGCACTATTAACTTTTTAAGCAGGAGTAGGCAGAATGATACTCAAATAACGAGTAATTTTGAATTATGAGATGTTTACATGTACAATTTAAGGAGCTTTTATATACACGAGGTATAACGTATACAACAACATGAAACACTAAGACTTTCCCATATGATGAAGGCCACTTCGAGATCTGATTCACTGAAGAAATCCCATATGGTAAAAGGAGCGGATTCTGAATCAGGCGGGGCGGCATAAGAACCTAAATCAGTATCATCAGGACTGGATATTGATTTCACAAAGATGGTAATGTTTCTGACGGGGTACATGATGAAGCTCGAAGCTGCAAGCGATTCATGCTAAGTTCCATGCTTCTGTTAACCATGTCTTGCAGTAATTTTTTAGCAGTTTCAGCAGCTTTATCCTCTCCATCGACCCTGACTGCAATATCATGAACAATGCTCTTCAAGACTGCTGAAGGTAACCTCCTCTCTGGAGGAGAATCCCTTAGTAAGTCCAGGAGTTTTCTCGCCCTTTCTTGAGCCATAGGTGTACCCTCCACGGTTAGTCGCAGTAGGCCAGGGATGGCACCTTCTTTAAGAATGAGCTCTCTGTACTTATCTCTACAGCTTTGGCACATAACGAGTAGAGCTCCCACTGCATGCTCCGTGCTGACGAGAGATCCATCTTCAACAGTCTCCACCAAGGTTAGAATCCCATCAGGAGAGTCTGCAATTGCAATTTGGCCTTCTTTAAAGTTTGATAATATTTCGATGAGTGCGGTTGTTTTCTCAGCGAACTTTGAATATTTTTTGCATTCCTTTAAGAGAGAGAGAAGTGGTGGAACTGCTCTTGTAGCGAGGATTGGAGTGAGATTTGCTGTGCATGTAGATAGGTTGTAGAGAGCTGTAACAGCATCAACTTTCCCTTGAAGGGAACCAGAGCTGAGGATCTGAACCAGGAGTGGTGCAGCTCCAGATGCTGCAATTGTTGGTTTATTTGAAGCTGATGCTGAGAGGGTCAGAATGGCTGCAGCAGCTAACTCTCTTAAATTGCCATTTTGAAATTTGAGGAGCTCTATAAGTGGGGGGATGGCACCAGAGGACACTATCTTCACTTTATTTCTGAAAAAATTGAAAACAAATGAACTGACTAATCAAATATACGTTGGGATAGAGCAAAATGAACAATTGATTAGATAAACTAAAAGATAAAAATTTTACAGGCACAAATAAAAAGAAAGCTCCTCTAATGTACGTATTCCATTTTACGAAATACATTACACGGCCGCCAATACCATACCCTATGACTTTCTCTGCTAGTTCAAAGCAGACCTTTCAGAACTAAAAGAAGGTTTCTTTAATACTTAGGGATGTAAAAGTAGTCATTTATGGACGAGGTATCTATTTAACAGCCTAAACCACAACCATAGACATAATCATTTAGGCCATTAAAGAGAAACTAAAAAGATGTAATAAGGGCAAAATTTTTGTATACAACATAAATTATGGGCAACTTTTGTTTCAGAATAGAAGAAACTTATATGGCCAGAGAAATGGGTTAGTTTGGAGTGACGGGGGGATGGGAGGATATGAATATGAGTTTTCAGTCACAACCTAAGAGAAAAGAATGACAAAGAGAATAAAACACGTGATTGACTGAAACTTCAAAACTAATTACTTTGAACAAAGGCACGCCGTGAAACTTGCCAACTAACATCTAACTTGAGATTTTGTGATGCCTCAGTTTGATGTTTTTCTACACATTGAACGCCATATAAAATTGGTGTGATTACTGGTGATAACATCACCTTTATTTAGATTTCAAAGACAACCTTGTCCAATAAAAGAGATCTACTTTAACCTTATCACATATACAAATTTTTTCTTAACTTCCTTATGATTATTTCTGCATCTTCATTTGAAGAAGTCAAAATTATGAAGTAACTTAATCAACATGTTTGGTCTGCTTGCTGCTTTTGATTTCTCAACACTACCATTTTGGACCCTTCATACCACGTCAAAATCCGATACTCATGTCAGCGTCCTTAGTACTTGTGAAGTAAAAACAAGTGTGCAATCTCCCAAAATATAAAAAATCCAAAACACAATTTTAGCCATTAATGACACAAACTCTTGTTACGAACATCATTCTCGTCACTATTCATCATCAAATTGTTCTAACTAGAACAGGATAGCAAGACAAATCCTATTTCTCAATTCAAATATCTGAAAGCCGTGTTTCACTATAGGTATGCACCTTTGCATAATTTCTTACCCTCTTCATCCCTGTCGTTTTCACTCTTCCTTTTGACAGCTCCATCTCAAATCGCTAATTCCCCCACTTACCATTACTAATCTTCTATATATTCCAAAGCCATTAAAGATGCCTACTTTATCCTACCAGAGCTATTCCCAAATTCTTCCAAATCTTTTCTCCCTTTCCATATTTCATTCACTTCTTTCAATTGAGGATTTTTTCCAGTCATCCACTGAGCATCACTTACACCAAATTCTTGTAAACCAAAACACAAATATAAAAATATAAAAATAAAAAAAAATAAAAAAATTTGAAGTAAACAAATCATCAATTGGACTATCTTCAACACTACATCAAAGAACTTCAGTATATTTGACACCCTTTTATAAATTAAATCTTTACAGATCACAAATAATTACACGAATAAGATAATCTAAATTTCCAAACCGACAGAACTTTTCCAAGTGATTAAAAATCTAAACTTGCCAAACAAATTCCAATCAAACAGAGCAAAATCCAAAACCCATAATTCCACACCACCCCTTTGCGTCTAACAATCAAACACATCAAACCCAATCAAAATTCCAACATAAAAAAAGACCATTTTTTGTACCTTTCATTCCGAACAGCAAGATTAAGAAGAGCAAGCAAAGCAGCCTCTCTGGCTTCAAAGATTGAAGAAGAGAGCATGGAAACAAGAGGCTGAATGACCCCTGCAACAGCAAAGTTGGAGCGTGTCTTGATAGAGGACTTGGCGAGCTTTCTGATGTCTTTGGCTGCTTGGATTTTGGATTCCAGATCCTCCCCATTGATGAGATTCCGAGCTAGTTCTTGAATCTGGGTCAGTTTTCTATGGTTCCATGTCTCTTCTTCTTCGTCTTCCTCTTCTTCTTCTTGTTGGTGGTTGTTCTTGTGTTGGCCCATCGCCTCAACTTCTCTGCTCTGTGTCTCACTCACTCGAATGGTATTTGAAGCCAAAAAGTGAGTGAATTTGAAGGAGTGTTATAACAGAATATTACTTTCGGGTGTTGGGATTTTCTATTAAGAGCATCCACCACACAACTAGTAATGTAAAACCCCAGTTCTAGAGAGCCAAGTCTGATGCGCCAGGCCTATCTCTCTACCATTAAACATTTTCGAGATACGCATAATTCACATTTCGAGAATGTGAAGGGCTGACACAGATTTGGCACACCAAGCCTGGCTCCCTAGACTTGCTCAATGGAGTAATGCTACGGTGTCTGGCCCAGAACCGTAGATCTGCATCGAAACTCCTATCTTGATGCAGATCTACCAGGCATGGTACCAGTGCACCTTAGAATTTTCCGTAAAAATGTGGAGATGGCAAATAAAGAGCATCACCATTCTCCAAGTGGGAGTGGAGGAGTGCTTCTTTAGATTGGTCCACTTTTTACACCTTGCGATTTAGGAGAAAACAAATAAATAAATAAACTAGTGTCAATAGAGTACCAACCTCACGGTAGACTTGTGGCAAATGAAATTACAAATCCAAGATTCTAACCTTCTCGGCAGCATTTAGGGTGTGAGAGGTTAAAAGGATAAAAATAAATAAATACACTAGTAGTATGTGAATTTGATAGTACTATTAGATATCCGATTGACAATCCTAAAATAACGAGTGATAAGTGTTGGGTCCGTAGATGAAAGGGAGAACCAAGGAAGATTTACAAGTTCTAAAAACTAACCGCGCCTAGGCAGGGGAGGTTTAGTTATGTATGGATCAACATAAATTCTTGCATGTTTGATCTTTCTTTGATGGCCAAGCAAAGTGGTTGCAGTATCATTGTTAATATGTATTTGTTCACACGAACCTAGCTATCACTCAACGGCTATGCATCCCAATTCTAAACTCACAAGCTACGTTTCGGGGAATTTTAGTCATGATGAACCATAGAATCCATTTTTTGTGGTGCATATATGGAATATGGATTTGCATGGTATTCGTCACTGGTTATAGAATCGATTATGCTAGTGGTGCAAAGGGATAAGTGTTGTGACAATGCTGGTTTAATACAGTTTCTTCACATTAGGTGGCTTAATTAATAAGTTATTCTCTTAATTGTGAACCAGAATAAATAAAAAAAATTGGATTTGGATTGAAAGGGATTGCATCCCATCAGCCTTTCTACCCAGACCGGAATTTTTTGGATTAGGATGATTTTTGGCCGCTGGATTCAATTTTTATTTTTATTTTTTTGGTTAGGTTAGTGACTTGATGTGTATCACAACCGTAGTTTGTCGCCTCATAGGATACCCTGCTTTATTGAGTGGTTCTAGGGGGCGAGGGAGACCCCCACCGCCCACCCTCCTTGCGGTGGGGGCCTCCCTCATTCCCTAGAATTTCACTGGTTTATTTGTGCACTTCATGTCTCTAGGTCAACACCTTAGGCGCCTTGTTTTTTCGTTCGTAGGTATCCAATGCTCACTTAAGCTTAAATTTGAAGCTATGTGTAACATCACTTGCTTTATTTGTTGCATGTCTCTAGCCTTTCAATCTGTAGCTCAAACTTGCTATTTGCTTTTCACCTAAACTAAATAACGTGAGTTTTCCTTTATGAACAGTGAAAATGTGTGTATTCAATTGAACGAATCCATTTTAACATTATTTAGAGATAACATATACATGGAGTATGTGAGTCACATACTTCTTAGGCATAATAACATATCAGCCTCATGTCTCGAACACTTGTTAACACATCTTTAATTAGCATGTCAATTTTCCTGTCTCTAGATAGTCCCCGCATTTTTAATGGACTCCAGTGATGTTACATGTCTCAATTCAGAGTATTGATTGAGAGTTAAAAGTGTTAATGAGACTGATAAGATTTCAAGTTTTTCTTTATCAAAATGAAAGCAACTGGTGCATGGATAGAACAATTAGAACCAGGCATTCATGAAGATAAACTGTCCGACAAGGATTTGATTGTAGCCTTTTTCTCCTTCTAGTGACTATTAACTCCACGGTTTTTCCTAAGTGCACTGGTTTTTTGCCTGGTGCAATCAGGTACCATTGGATTGCATCGAGATAAGTAATATTATTTATCTCGATACAATCCAACGGTGCCTAATTGCACCAGGCAAAAAACCAGTGCAAAAAATCAGTTCACTGTAGAAGCACTAACAATCTTGGCGTTTGTAGTAATCGTTGCTATTAGTATTTTTCATTTTCAATGGAGACGAGGCGCGTGAAGGTGGTGATGAGAGGCAGATACCATCACGACCATCACATCATGGATTCATTGGGGGTAGGAGAGTAGGGAGGCAACGAAGTGGGCGGCTGACTGCTGGCGAAGGTAAGTAGTGGTTGGAACGTTAGTTGGAGAAGAACGATTCAAATTAAGTATCTAGTAACAGTTTAACAAAGAATTATGGAGCATCCAATCCTAGAAGAATGTTCCAAACTCCTCAGTAAAGAAAATATTAGTAAATAATCATTACCAAGCATTTGACGATCTTTCGCACTTGAAAAGATGATCAGCATACCTTGTCTGACGATGTGAGCTTGATAACATCCAATAACTTTCGCCCTCAACAGTAAGCTAGGTCAATGAAATCCAGCAGAAAATGTGTTAAAAGACTTGCAGCTCTATCACTTTGACAAAATACGAGGTCAAAGAAATCCGGCAGAAAATGTGTTAAAGACTTGCAGCTCTATCACTTTGACAAAATACAAAATCCTTCGTAAAGTAGAAGTAATAGATGTCAAGAACTCTTTTTTACAACACAACACAGGTCAGAAACAGATGCTCTCTAATGTTCATAAGATTTGGTTCGGACACAAATGCACTTTCACACTGCTTAAATTAACAATGCATGAGAACAATTGAACAAAGAATTCTGTAAACCTCAAACCTGACAACAACATGATCAAGGTGAAATGAACTCTTGTACAAACTGTCCGAGATAACCGGAAGTGACAAACGAAGCTGAAAAGAAAAGCCGCAAAACCAGCATACATAACTCAAGCTTCCTCAAAACTGTCCTATCTGTAGTATACAGTGTGAAAGATCACGAATGAATCGAATTCGAGTTGTACGAGAACCTGACGAGCTGATAACAGTAGCACCTGGTGTTCAGCAAATAACCCAACTAAGCAATACCAATTGTTCCCATGTTTCATGAATAGTTGTTCGTGGAAAAGACGCTCTTAATGTCTGTGGGAATGTTTTCGGTTGGTACTAAAATAAGTCTCTCCTTTTAACCTGTTCCTTCTCTCAAGGATTTTCAATGAAGAAGAAATTACTCCAATAATAGCTATGGCATAAAATGCTCTGTAAGGAGCCTGGGCTAAACCGGATAAGTAACAATAGACCCCTGAAAGTAGGTAAACAACGCTCATGCCAACTTCTGTGCCAGTACGGATACAAGGAAGGGGAATTGAGAGAAAATTGGATTCGGGTTTTGAACAACAGAGACCATGGAGTATGATACCCACGGAGATAGCCGAGTCCAACAACCATGGAAAATTTCGTCCCAACCCATTTCTCTGCAATAACAACAAAAAACATATGATATGATGGCCATGCACATATGATTATGGCAAATGTTAGAACACTTTATAAAGCCTCCTATTTCTTTCCCTTAACTTGGAAACTAAAATCAAAAAGTAAATTAACGTACAGTCTTCTGCTTGTATTTTATGCATGAATAACAGAAACAAATATTGTAGCATTTACACATCTGATTTAGTAAATGTCATGACTCGTGACGTACACAAAGATGAGCAGTTTTAGTATTAGGATCTAAAACTTCCATCTAGGGATTCCACTGATCACAGTCAACAACTACAAGAAACACCACTTTGTAAGATTTTTTATTTTATTATTTTTTTTCGTTACCCAGTAAATCTTAACTTTAGCGAATACTTGGACAAACACGTCAATATAGTTTTGCTCGCTTCAAATGATAAGGACAAGTTCAAATAGCAGGGCAAAACCTCACTTAGTATCATAACACTGCTAACACTATGCTAGTATTGAATTAAGTAGCTTGTTTATTTTGGTATCATGTGTTTAGCCTTTTAGGTGCCATATAGGTAATTTTTTTATTTTTTATTTGGTGCCATACAGTTAAATTCTTTCTATTTACTACAAGGATAAACCCAGGGCATACCTGTATCCACGCCACGAAAGATGGAACAAACATGACGACTGCAAAAAGGTGCAATATTAACAAACCATGCCGGTGGTGAAAGATCTCTATCTGGGTATCACTGTAACTTCTTCTGGAGTTTGGGCTATTGGGAGTGTTCTCCTCTAGAGGGAGAAGTGGTTTGTTTCCACTGGCGGACTTAAATTTGGACTTCCTGGGCTTCTCATCGTCGCTGGATTTAGAATCAAACAACTCCTTTCTCTGTGCATGACTGCGAAACGAAGCCGCCAAAAAACTGTTACAAAATCCGCCAAGCACTCAATTTAGAATCACAGTAATCATGATCAAGCAATAAGAGAACCATGTGATGAGTATTTGTTTGCAAACGTCAAAACATTGTGATGAGTTGAGCAATAAGAAAACCAACAAAAACTAGCAGATAGTCTAGCTTGTTATTGATTTTAAAGTGTAACAAAGCATGATAAAATGGAACAGAATGGCCCTTCCAAAAGATACCTGCATAGGGCAATATGACAGTATAAAGCATGTGATAGGAGTAGAATGAGTAGACCCACTGCTGGATGAATGAAGCAGACTAAAATAATAGAAACCACTGCTGTAGCGAGAGTTGGATTGCCTCCAAGGATCCTTAGTGCCTATTTCAGGGATGGATCAAATTAGAAATGGCAAGTTCAACCTTGAAATTTGATTATAGAAAATATCTGGAAAAAAATTTGAAGTTTTCGGTGGGCAAGAATATGCATTTCATGTGTAATTCATCTTCATCCTTAGATTGGATGACAATATACCTTAAAAGCAGATACTGGACTAAGAAACTGACGGAGAAAAGTAAAGTGGAAACTCTCTTCCCACACTTGCCACCTGCAGAAAAGAATAAATACATATTCCATTATATACATTTGTAAATCTCAGGCGAATCATAGCCCCTGAAGCACCAGTAGAATCTATGGCAGCACAAAAAGAAGTACGACAGAAAGTTGAGAGAAAGGTTGATTTTTCACTAACCGTATCTTGATAAAAGTGTGTGAGCTGGCAGCCACATAAAAGACCAATTGGGAGGTCAAAATCAGAACGATTACACATCCATTTGCAAATGCATAACATAACAAAGAGACCGTGAAAAAGCTCATAAATGGAGGCAATGGCTGCGAATTCAGCGTGGAAATAAACAAGGACACCAAAATTGGTGCTACAGCTAGGAGCAAAAAGGACATGGGCATTCTCAAATTTGACTCGATACAAGCCATCAGAGAAGGTAGAGACAGATCAAGCTCCCACGCACGTGCTTGTTGCATCAGAGCAAAAAAGATCACAGCTATAGAAAAACCAACTATCTGCAACAAAAGCATCTCCATTAAACGGAAGCTCAAATGATAGCTTAATGTTAAGATTTGAACATCATAGTAATATTCTATTATTCACATACTGAAATTACCTACAGCAGATGGAAATACGCATCACCTTTATATGTAATGACTAGTAGTTGCCATGTATTCACACTACATAAGTGTCTTTGGAGTTGGAGTTTTTTATTGATAGCAATCCAATAAAGTTCAAAACCTAACAGAATTTACATCCATGGGTTTGATTTCCCTATAAATTAATGGGAAAAGTACAGGTTACACTACTATGAACATCAACATTGATTTCAATCAGGGGAGAGGAGAAGCTACCAAATATCCCTTCCTTGTGAAGAATCTCACAAAAGGTAATTTTTCTTTTCTTCCTATCACGCCTAATCTCCGAGATAAATTTTTTGTTTTGGATCTCACAACAAGATAGGGAGGTTAGTCTCCAAATAACTCCCCAAAACCAACCAAAAGATACACGTGTGAAGCCAGATCGATTCATTGTTTTTAGAATGAAGCCACAAAAAAGTTGTTCATCTTGATTGATGCTAAAGATTTCAGCATTGATCTAGGCCTCAAATGATATAATCGAACCTTTTGCTGATTGAGTTTTTTTAGCAAAACCACTTGGCACTCCATTTCACATTTCTTGGCCACTACGTCATAACTTTCTTTTTACTGATAGTCGGACACTCCATGAAATACTTGGTCAATCATGATAAGTAACTTGAATGTCCTATTTCTCATGCCTATATGAAGTGCCTTGGACACTCCAATTCGTTTGTCTCTAGCTCTTTTGTGTGCCCCTACTTCTATGATTTTTACTTGAAATGTTTTTGTCACCCTGCCACTCAAGTATATTTAGTAGTAGTGCCATCCACAGACTCTTATAATCAATCAAGTGGTTTCACACTCTAAGATCCTTTCGCAACCCGATTGCTCATGCATTTAATATTTTTTTCTTTATACCTACAATTGTTCCAACAAAACTTAATCAGGTGCCATTAACATGACATAGTTCGAGTCAGCGTGCCTTTAATATTCCACTTAACGAGTCTAGGTGCCTCCAAAAATCCAATTTACTTCATGCTATTACGAAGCTTCACTCAACACATGCCTTCAATACCATGTGCTTTCTAGTGTATAAATCTATTAAACTAATCATGAAAATATCCTTGACTGAACAAACCTTAAAATTTTGATTTGCATGTTTTAAAATAAATAAATGACATTATGTATTTTTGAAAGATCTTAGTGAGAACTTTCCAGACATAATTTAATGTACAAATCCAAAGTATGTCATTGTGAAATTTCAAGGTATAATCATGTTCGTAATAAGAAATAACCAGAAATGAATAGAGCATGAAAAAACATAGCTAGTAAAATTATTTTCTAATAAGAGATAAAGACAAATATCATTTACCTGCGAACAATACAAAAGTAAAAATCTGCCTGCAGCAGCAGTAACTGAAACAGATGCACTAATCTTAATTGAACAATGCGGATCTACCTGCAAAAGGATACACAATGTTACATCCTTTTCAAAGAATGAAATAAAAGAAACATGAAAAAGATATTGTAATGCACATAAATTTTGCAAGTGGAGTAGCTTATACCAGTAGCAAAACAGTAGTCATGTCAGACTCTTGAGTCGAATCCTGAAAAGCTGGCGAGGAATCAACCAAAATTGTTTCAGAGTACAAATTGGGAACTATTTGTAGACCTGCTGTAGAATCCCATGCAATAGCTACCGGTGGAAAACAACGTAGTTTACAGAGCCCTGCAATTCAAAGGGAAACCAATCAGTGCAGAAAATAAAAATGTTAAAAGAAACCTAATAAAAATATAACAAAACATGGAAATATCATACAGATCCTTTTTTATATACGAAAGTTCCAATTAATACACATATATCGACTAAGTAAACACTGTGATAAAAAAAGTTAAGTATATAAGTAGAAAAAATAAACAGTCCAATGTGCCCCTGTAATAGTGGACAATTAGAAAAAAATAAGCAACCCGTACCTATGACAAAAACCGAAACACATGTCTGTGTTGTGTTATAAAAATCAACATCCATTATCAGGTCCTAGAAATAATATTATGTTATATGTTCCTTTGCCCAAAAAATGCAGTTAAAAACAAGCCTTGCCGGACCATCAGCGAAGCTCAAAATGCTTTATAAAATACAAAAGAAAATGTAAAATCATACATCATTATATTTTTCTGAATGCAGGCAATCGAATCTTAGTACTACTGATCATAAGAAAGTCGTAGTAAGTTGGTAAAAGTTCTCACTGCTATGTTGCACATCTCCAGCTTCTTCAATGGGAAGACCTGAACTTTTTATTCCGCAACCTGTTGTTTTTACAGATAGCATAACCGGCAGAAGGCTTAGACTAACTGAAAATGATAAATTCAAAAGAAGAGGGTGGTCCTCATTGAACAAGATTTCCTGCAATGAAATTAAAGGGCATCAATTAGTCAAAATCTAACTGGCCTTTTCTGTTACTGTGGATAGCATGTCTAAACTTAATAGCAATAGACAACTAGAGAGATTCCTGTAAATAACATTAGTTTCCGGTTATTTATATTGTTCTAATATTAATAGTAATAAACCGCCAAACATGGGGTGATTTCAGTCATGAATCTCTTGTATTGCATTTTCATTCAGATGCATTCTCTAAACATGTATATGAAAACGCTTCCAACTTCGAAAGAAAATAATCTCAACAGAGTAAAGCCAAAAGCTGAACACAAGTTTAAAGAATTGCAATATGCTAATCAACAACACGTTGAATCAATCAAAATGTGAACCTGCTGCACATAGCTAGAAAGTAGCATAGACCCAGCAGAGAAGCTTGTCCATCCTTCCTCTGGATCGAAGAATTGTCCAACTGCCATAGAAGCTGCTGGTGGTGGCCTACCTGAAACAGTCTGGGCGCCAAAACAGGGAGAGGCAGACTTCAGAAAGGTGAGGACCAAAGCTCAAATGCCATAATACTAGTAGTACTAAGCATGGATCGACAAGTATCTTAGCTCAAAATTTGAATATGCTTTATGTATAATTGATTCTTAATAATATAAATAATCCCATCAACCAAGCTGATTTTCATAGAATCAAACAAGAGATAAATCTAGTTGTTTAAGCCTTTGAAGTTGTGAGTTTTAGACTTCAAACCCATTAATCTCAAGCTATTAATTTACATCTACATCAACCCATTGTAAAAAAAATAAAATTAAAAATCATTAAAATGCCCAAATTTGATACTGATGATTGATAAATTGCATATTATGAATCATTTTTCTGTGAATGATCTGTAACCTGATTTAACCTTATTAATCCAAGGTACCAAGCCCAAAAGCATTCCAACTATATGAAAAGCTCAATGTAATTGTATAAATTTCAAAATAAAAATAAAAATAAAATAAAAAAGACAAGAAGACACTACCAGACGAGGTGCAACCGAGATTGTTAGGAACCGGAATCCATGCATATCCTCAGGACCCAACTGAAACACTGATGATGGGGGTGCTTGTTCAGTTTGACTGCCAGGTTCAATCTAGTAATCAAACAACAGGCATGCATTAGTTGTCTTATCAATGTAACAAGAAAGATCTAATCAACCCTTTTTTATATAAGATCTATTTTTCAGTGGGAATATACAGCATTGAACATTAGCAAATAGCAAGAGCATTCCTAGTCAGAGAGCATAAGTATAATAGATATATGAAGTTGACTACCTGCATAGGTGCTGGCCCTGCTGGGATTTGCACCATCTTTGTTGTTACCTCCAGGGTCCTTTTATTTGGGGATACTTCCAGTGTTTTTCCCTTTTCAGGCCAAAGATGAAGTCTAACCCCAGAGCAAGGAACAAGATTTGTCACAAATATGAAATGGCTTTTTCCATCTGATCTCTACACGTAAATGTCATTCTGTGAGATACACAATGCATAGCAAAAGAACATGAGCAAACGTATCAGAAGTTCAATGAGAATATCTCGATAAAGCTTTGAAGCATGGACATAATAAAAAAGCATAACAAAATTCTTAACAAGTGTCCAAGCATTTATGCTTTCGGATAAAATAGACTAAAAAAAAAGAATAGGTTTGATCTATAGTATATATCTGAGCTAACCATTTTCTGGATGTCTAACCAGCGCCTCCTCCCATCCATGGCTAAAACAGTGACAGTATTTCCCTGAATGTATAGGTCCTTCTCAAGGGCGTCATCATTCCAATGAGTAGTATGTGGACATGGAGAGAAAATTTGTTCATTTGATCCTGCAAACATGGTAATGAAAATATGACTTCCCTAAATCAACAATTAAGTTCGAAGTAAACTATTAAAAAAAAAAATAGTAACACTGCACATAAAGTTTGCGATGTTTCATGGCTTAAGGCCCAAAGTTCTCTATGCAGATAAACGTGGATAAAAAATAACAATGTGCCAGAACTTGAAGATGGGAAGGGGAGATAATAGAATAAAAGAATATAAATGAACGTCAATTTGTGTTCAAATATAAGAAAACGTTACTAAACAAAACATATGGCTTTGATGACGATGACGATGAAGATGAAGAGTAGAAATGTGTACAAGGTTAGTCTCACCAGACAATGAAGTGTAATAACTAAATTGTTCAAGAGAAGAATTAAATAATAGACTTAGAGGATTATGATCTGTGAACAAGGCTATGTGGACATATGCAGTCGTCAGCTATAAGACTTGGAATAGCCTAATAAAATCATGAAAATTAAACTAAATTCTACCAAAACCAAGAGTATATGATGCAAATTTGAAGCTCAATATATAACAAATCCTTGAGTATTGTTCACAACAAAACTACAGCAACTTTGCCCTGATTTGAGAGTTCCTGTCTTGTTAGAGTCTGAAAACTATGTTTTCTTTGGCAAAGTTCAATTCCAATAAAATGAGTGAGAATGGTGGCCTTAGCTGTCATTTTAGGCTTCGTACCCGGCTAAAACAGTATTTTCTCATCCCTTCAGAAATGGGAAGCCCAGATCTTACCTATTTTAGACAATTCCACAAGTAGTCCCTTCCTTGATGAACACTTTCAACTATTTGTCTGGCACTTTTACCTTATATAGTTATATCATAATATACAGCCCTCAGACTTTTTAAGTTTTATATCAAAAGGATATGGAAGAGAACTCTATTTTCACATGGAAATTGTATTTAACTTGTTTTGTGTGGACCTTGGAGGAGACAAGAGGGATGAACAGATGCACTCCTAAGTCCTAAGGCTACACCAAGTCATGCCAGCCTTGTTTCTATTTAGAAGGTTGCTATAATCCCCTGGATGATAGCCTTCCAAAAATATTTAAAAACATGTCCTAAATCGTAAAATAGATATTACTTTTTATTAGAACTGAGACAATGATCATCCCAGAAAAATACCTTCAGCGTTCTTCCCAGCATCGACGTGAACTTGGCCTGCAGACTTAGATGATTGCACCTGCTTCATTCCCTTGACACTCTGTGTTATTCCGCTCTGAAGCATTTTGGTAAATACAGAGAGCCTTCTGTTAGCACTTGGAAATGGATGACCACTTTCGGAGTCTATCAAGCTTAGGAGAGTGTGTGACACCTGCAAGTAAAATTGTAAGAATTCTTCTACATACTGTGGGAAATATATAATAAGTTTTGGGGGGAAAGGGAGTTTAATTACTTGTACAACTAGCTGATTACACCATAAAATAACTTGGTGTTCCATTGACAACCACACATTCCTCATGCTAGTGCTGCCTATCATAAAGCCATGAGAAGGTGGCACGATGCCGTCAAGTGATTCCATCTTTGGTCTAACCTAGTGACACAAATTCACAAAAGCCATAGATATCACAAATTGCATGGTAGCAATAGAAATGAACTAAACAAAAATGTATGTAAAAGGATAAATTGTAATAAAGAACAAAGGCCCTATTGAAGTATTGATAGTCATAGTACTATAGTTGGGTAAGCAAAAATGTCCTTTAGGGGGAAAAAACATTCATGCATACTGGACAAGCATTTGGACACCCAAATTAACACGCCGCCTTCTATTATATTATTGATAAAATAGATAGAAATTACTCCAATGCCCCGAAAATTTAAGGGTTCCTCCGCAAAGTTCGTCTACGGACGGTGAGTCAGAGCCTACGATCAACCCGAAAGGCGTAGTCAATGGACAACAAGTAAATGTTCCCATACTACCCCTTGTTGATCCCGAGCATAGTTATCGAAACATTTATCGTATTGTAAATCGAAAACCTAAAATGAAGATACATGTATGTAACACATCGTGTACTGTAAGATACGATAAAAAGTTAATATATAAACATAAAAATATAAAAATGCTAGGCGGTGGGCGGACGGCGAGCAGGTGCCTAGCGCCCAGGGGCCTAGGCGACACCTAGGCAGTCTTAGGTTTTGTATTATAACTTTAATAATTTACAAAAGTTAAAGCATAATACCTTATCAATTACATCCAATTTAATGTCAAGATATATATGCAAAATTTAAAAACATAAAAAATTAACAATCATGAACAAAATTTATTAAAACTCAAATGACTGAAGTTGGTCATGATGGGTACTTTATACAAAGTTGAATTTGTGGACAAATATCCAAACCTACTCTTTTATTTTTCTTCAAATTGCATGAATAACCCCAGTCATATTTGATAAAATCTACATTACTAAAATGGTATCGGCAGATCCTTTGAGAATTTCATTAAGTAATCATCATTTGCTACATTTAGACATATACTGAATATAAAAAAGAGGAAAGAAATAAAATAAAAACACAGTCAGCCTTATTAAAAAAAAAAAACTTGCCCAGGCTGCTTAGACTCCACCTAGGCCGCCCAACCATTAATATGGGCGTTTTTCTACCTTCTAGTGCCTAGGCCAATTTTTAGAACACTGATATTATATACTTAAGCATCACACAATGAGGTCCCAAAAAACAACACTTCCATTGATATATAACTTGTGTAACATATATCAAGAAGCTATCGATATCATCCATCCATTCATTCACGTCACTTGTACATAGAAGGTACATCCATTAATCATCTAGTATTAGTAAATTATATATATACCGAATTGGTGAGGCTTAAATACGATACATCGTAATATATTGATAACTAAGGTCCCGAGGGACGGAGGAGGCTAGGTTAGCCGAAAGATGGTTATCGGTTCAAGGACACAAAGAAACTTTGCCTTTTCAGGATAAGGGGTAGAGAAAATGCCTCGAGTCCATGTCCGAGTACCAGGCGCTACGACACATTAATAATAGAAAGCGAGTGAGAAACTCACAGTGATCTAATCATCAAACATGATTAGATTGGTACGCCACTCTTAGATCAAATGGACACCCACTCTTGGATCATCAGTTTCTAGAAATCTCTTAGATGTTCTTTATACATGTGGATATTACAATAAGATAGTAATATGCCCTGATTATACATAATTTAACCAAACTCAGAAAACAGTAATATGTAACAACATTGATTCAAGTAAAAAATATTACTAAAATCTGAAGTTTATCATAAAATAATGTAATTATGGCGTTCTCTGGTTTTAGTGGATGTTTTAGACGTCTGACACCCATACCTCTTTCGTTGTTGTTATATAACAAACCAGTTTTTTTAATTTCAACTAGTAAGAGCAGGCAATACAATTCTGAAAATTCAGCCATTGCTTTATATATGCTTTTCCATTCTTTATGGAAGACAGAGAAAAATGAATGACAAAATGGTGTACCTAATGAACAATAACCACAATTAACTGCTTAAAGCTTGAAGGGAGAAAAACCTGATAATCATGCACCCCGCCTGAAACAGAGACAACAACAACATGAGAGAGTGTAGGCTCAGACACTAAATGGCCTGTATGAGTAAGTTGCACCTCATATCCCTTGCGCCACTCCTGGTTCACAAGTGAATAGAAGTAGCCCAATGATGGTTGCAAAGCCACAGGAGGAGACCTGGAAAAAAGAAAAAGAAAAAGAAAAAGAAAAAAAAAGACCGATATTGCGAACGTTGACATATTGAAAATTCTAAAGCACACAGAAGAAACCACAAAACTTACTGGTGTGGACTTGAAAGGGTGAGAATAGTTTCCACTGCTGCCTTTCTTAAATATGGGTGGACAACTGCTGCTCTAGCTACAAAACCACCCATAGAATGACCAACCAAGATCACACTCTTTGGTAAGCTTCCAGTGGTTTCAGCACCCTCCCTAGACCGAGCATCTAATGACTCTTTATATTGATTCAAAATCTGCCAACATGAAATAACAAAACTAACATGATGAGGCATTTGGAAAAGTAAATTGAAAGATGAAATATAATGTCCTGAAACAAAAATGAATGCCCCAGGAGTGAACTAACATGATGCTGAGTATATACTTCAATAACTGGTCAAAACACTGTATAATCATGCATGGTGATGAAATGTATAATACTTGTATAGAACTCAAGTTTAATTCTGTGTTCATAAAATTGTTTCCACCAATAACATGTATATGTGTTGGATCTGAAGTCTAGACTGCAGCAATGGATATTTCCAAACTAAAAGAAAAAAAAAAAAAAAAAAAAAAAAGATGGTCTAGAGGAGAGACGAGAGAGTAGAAATTGCAGAATCTTAATATCTAGACATGCAAATTTTCCATTCAATTTAGGCGGTCTAGATCTTTGAATATTGGAATTAAACATTATTCTTCTCGAAATGTTTGCATTCAAATTTGACACAACAGATGTCCTTTTTGAAAGAAAAAGAAAAGAATTCCCACAAATCAAATATGGGCTTCTCTTTTGTTGTTGTTATTGTTGTTAAGATACTTTGTATCTTAAGTTAAATGCAATCTAAAAGTCCTAGGAGTTGAACAAAGGTAATATTTCACCAGATTTACAAATCTGTCATCTCCCTGAGACCGAATGTGCAATGGAAGTTTATAAGTTATCAAGTGGACAAGTTAAACATTATACAAGAATGACATGAATCTGGGCAAAGGAGAAGGGAGGCCAGTGATGTTAAACTTTTTGTAGTTGGGAAGTTGATATCCTATTTGACCTTTGATGTACTTAATCCATTATAACAAATTTTATTCAATTTATGCAACATTGGAAGTTCATGTAAAATAGTACCCTATGTATAGCGTAGATGACATATTCAGTATGTTCTGCAACTATCTGTCCATCCATAGCAGAATGTTCTTCTTCAAGATCAACAGCAAACCAATCCAACCTTTGAGAGTACTGGTTGGGTACTTTGAAAACAGTGTCTCCACCCTTCTCAGGAATTAAAGAAGCTTCGTGATAAAATGTGTAATCCAGTGGACCCCCTTGAAATGCCCTATCAGATTCTGCTGCCAAGGACCGTACCTGAAATAAAAGGAAGAGAACAAAGCACATGACATGAGATTTAAAGATCAGATCCATATGCTTAAGGTATTGTACCAAGTAAAGATGACAATATAACGATAAGTACAACTAAAAAGCTAACGTCCTCATAGATTGGAACAGACAAGCCATCAACAATGAAAATAACATAATCCATGCTGTGGATAAATCAATTCACAATGGTTCGGTTACTAGATTATAAACTATCCCCATTATATTTGGAGTCAGAAAGATTGGTATCAGGGAAGTAGGTGGGTAGACTATTTCGTACTACAAAAGGCTTCACGGCTATTGCTTTGAAGTTGAAAGTATGCCACTTAGAATCTTCAAGGGTGTAAACAGGGACAAGTAGAGCTGAACATTTAACCAAATAAAGTTGCAGACAGCCTACATCACCTGGACTCTATGATGCCTCCATCAACTCACCTGTTCCAACTCAAGGAAAAATAAGAACCATGACTAGAGTCATAGCCTCTAGACAGTAAGCTTGTACGTAACAAGTACTACCTAGGCAGCCTACTTCAAGTAAGTGCCATCTCTTCTCCAGAAACTCCTACCAGAAAATCAGGGGTTTCAATATTCAATCAACCACGACAGACGGCACTATTAAGTACACATCTTTCTCTGTCTCAAGCCAATTTGCACGATCAATTGATCCTACAAGTCCAGTTCTGACAGATCTTAACTAAATCTGTCACAAGAAAGGGATTTTTGTTTTGGGATCAGATGCGCACCAGCTACCTAGAGGTGTCACACCAAACACACAGCCAAACCTCTAATACAAATGGAGGACTTCAGGGGGAAAAAACTACCTAACAAATGTGGGATTAAAATGAAATACTTCAAACTTTAACCATGGACTACATAAGCAATGTGAATCATGTATACCCGCTACTTCTAACACTTTCCTCAACTTGGAACTTACACCCTTTGCATGAATATTGCATTACCATCGATCTTAAACAATTACCAACAGATTCTATATAAACTGTTGCAAATTTGGCTTTTTAAAAAAATAAAAACAAATGTGTGCTTACCTGGTTTTGAACCCTGGACCTCTCTCTCCTATTTTGATCTTTGAATCACTCTCTATTTTATAGTCTCATATCTACTATATATCTCTTTGAGGTAGAGTATATAAGAAGATAGTTAGGACTTGGGTTTGGACCCCTTGGGGGTACCACTCTTTTATGAGGAGGGGAGAAATAGACTCTCGCCGCCGTCCGTCGGGTTGGGTTGGGTTATTTAGAGAGCAAAACATCTTTTTTGCTGAAAATTTATTTAAACGAAAAAATAAATTTCTAAAGAGGACTGAGTCTAAACGGTCTCTCTAAAACACGTCTTGACCCCGCGATTTCTGGCATAAATCTCGCCGCCATATCTTCTCCACGATTTGATCTTGCCAATGAACCTAGTCTATTTTTTTGTTTTTTGATTGTACGTTTTCTATCTATAAATACCATCTAGTTTTAGATTTTTAAATATAGCGAAAAACAAAAGAAATAGAGTCTTCTTTCGAAATCAGAAACTGAGTGCTCTTTCAGAAACACAGTGTTTTTCCAGAGTATTCGAAGCTAGAAAAGTTTTGCAAACAGTCTTCTTGTTTACAATCAGTTTTCGTTTCTGCTTCTTGCTGATTTCTTTCAATGGTATTGGTGATTCCAAGCAAATAAGGAGATTAAGGGTGATTTGTATTCCGTTCAAATACTGTGCAATTTTGAACGAGACAGAGAAGATTCTGGGCTGTTTTATCCTGGGGACGACGGGGCTACAAAACTGCTTGCACAATTTTGGGCAAGCCGCGAAACGTCTTAAAGAGAGCGACTTAGTCCGCGACTCAACCCAAGCAAAATTGGTACCATCGTTCCTTCTTTTATTTCGAATTTACAGCATATTTTTACAACATAAACCCATCATGATAGGTCAATGTATTTCATCCAAGCAGTGCATCTCTTTTAATCCAATGTTAGTGACTTGTTTTGACTTTGTTACCGAAATTTCCTAAAGCTTATAGTCACACTTTTATTCCTCAAGATGGTGACGTAAATGCAACTGTTTCTTTTGGTAGTAGAGTAGATAGGTAAAGAATAGTTTCTCGGGTTAAGAGAGCCGCCGCATTAAAAGGAGGTAGTAGCGAAAGGGTAATAAAAATAGTTTGCCTCCACCAAAGGAGTTTAAAGACTGAACAATCTTATGGGGCATATGGAGCTAAGGTCACTATTTATTGGTTCTTCTTCTTCTTCTTTTTCTGTTTTTTTTCAAATATGGAAAATTAGTAATCAATGAAACAGCAAGCTGTGACACCCCCCTCTCTTCCCCATCGACTCCAAACACACACAGAAATCTGAGTTGCATCACTGGTTAGAAAAGTCTGACATGTGCACTGAGACTCATCAACGCGCCTCAAATGACAAGAGAGATCAAAAGAGTAAAAGGGAGATGGAGAAGACTGGATGCACACATGGTTTTATGAAATCTTCAAATAAAATATTGGACATTTTACCATTTGAATATAGAGATCTTATTAAGTCCAAGTCCCCTCAAAGTTTGGAATCACTGAAAGAAGATTGCATTAGCCAAGTACTCCCAAACCACAGAAAGAAAGGGTAATTGAAGCAAAGTTTGATATAAAGCACCCCTGTGAGAAACATGAAGACAATCCTTGTCCTTCTCAGGTCGTCAATTGTGAGAACGTGATGGAATAACTCAGAAAAGACAGAAACAGGACATTATTAACAGTTCTGAAACACCGGCTGTTGAAGAATTGAAGTAGGTGGAATTTGGAATTAAATTTAGTCTAAGAAACAAGTTCTCGAACATTAGGTGGGCATGGTAATCATGATCAACTGAAGATGGACTCTCAAGCTTTGGAAACTAAAATGGGGAAAATCTAAGCTTAGCTTTCTTAAGGAATATTAGGAAACAAAGGAATTCAAGTTCTTGTGGGTAGATCTACATGAAATTTTTTTAATGAGATTAGATGGAGGTTGGTCATGGAGCTCAAGAAGATAAGATGGAGGTGTTGTAATGATCAAGGCCAAAGCAACTGAGTCTCTAGGAGTCTGATTGTTTACACCACTTAGAAGTGGCATCACTAACAGCCACTTATAAGTGGTGGACCGCCTTTTTAAACTCATTTGTTTGCACCCACTTGGCCAATTATGAGTAATTAGGTGCCATTAGATTCTTATAAGCATAAGCAGTACAGTAGTTAGCTGCCATTAAAATTTTATAAGCATAAGCGGCACAAATTCTTGCTTATATCCACTTTAATGAAGGTTAGAAAGGGAGGCTTTTCAAGTGAACTTCATTATAATGTCTAAACCCTGGATCTTCAAGTACCTTGAACCCAAAGAAAAAACCCTCATCTTAATCTCTATTTATTCATATGTTCAACAAGTAGCCAATGAGTTACTAGCTCAGTTGGTAGGCTAGTGGCGAATGATATCACAAGTCTAGGGTTCGAACCCTGATGGCGGCATTTGGGGTGAGAGGAGATTAAAAAATATATAGGAAACATGAGGACTTATTTATGTATCCAAGAAATAAAAGGGGAAAAGCCTAAACTACATACCTCATCCATATTACACACATTGTAATTGTAATAAACCTTACGGCTAAAAGGACAGCATCAATCCTCGATTGCAAAGATATCTGTCCAAAGAATGACGTACATCAATGCAAAGATATTTCGCATGTCCAGATTTCCTTCCTTAGCCAAATGCATACCCCATGACCTTAACCTCTGAAAGCAAGTGGACGTGGAAGCAATGCTTAAGTTTATTCCTTTTCTAGTGAGAACTAACTCTATTCTTGTTGATCTAGCATCACTCACAAAGTCACAGTGGAGGATTTTTTATTTTCATTTAATGAACTGATTTTTATTTTCATTTAAGTAACAAAATAGTAAAGTTGGAAAGTATTCTCACTTTAATGCTGATTTAATATTTATTTGAATATCTCTTTGTTTCTACCCAGCATAAATATATTATTTAGACATTCCTACTCCAAAAATAGGAAACATCAACCAGATTGCTATGGTGTAAAAGGATTTAAGAACTTACACCGAAATAATATCTACCAAATATGGTACTTCATTTGACATAGGTTCATTTCTAAAGCAAGCAAAATCAAGCTTCTTCATAGTAAGTCAAGTGTACATGCAATTAAAGAGACTAAATCACTAGAACTTGAAAATGAAAAGTAAAAATAAGGAAACAAATAAAATAACCCTTACCTGTTTGTAGCTACCCCCATTGCCCGGAATGAAAAGAACAGGAACACCACTAAGCTTCTTAAGATGATCATCAAAATCGATCTTCTTCCATCCTTCGTGGTACAAGTACAACCCATACTTCGCAAAGGAAACATTTGCTGGCTTCGAAATAGGAATATAAGTCGGATACATGTACGTCATAACACAACCGTTCGAAATAGGCCTTAACAATCCATATAAAGCGGCAAGACCAATCCATGCAGAAACAGTAACAATTATTGCCACCCTACACTTGGCTCTAAATCCCTCCATTGCTTACTAAAAATACCACTACTAAGTCAAAACTTTCCAAATGCAGAATTCTCACATTCTATTATTACAAATCCTCACTACACTTCATCAGATACCATGAATTTAGCATTTTTTTTTAAAGTAAAATCCAAATCTCAAAATTTTTAATACTATCAATTTTCTTTATCCTAACCAAACCACAATTAGATCGAACAAAACCTTTTCAAAACCTGCAACTTTGCGTCTATCACGGAAACTCCTCTAATCACTCCACTGCAAGCCCACTCTCATTATCAGAAAAACATTCCTACAAAGCATTGATCAAATTGACACCAATAAGTCCAAAAAACAACTACAAGAACTGAAAAAAGTTTCCTCATGTATCTACTACTGTCCGATTCAGATCATATTTTCGACTTCGTTTGAGCTAAAGGAGGCTCATTTCCTCCTCATAACAACTCCATCAATAAGAAACTACACTTAAAATCTTAAAATCCACTTCACTAACTTAAAATCCCTACTACTACAAGTTCATTTATCAGGATTTTTTTCTCATTCAGATCGAAGATTCAACTTTATTTCAGCTAAAACAGACTCAATTTACAGTAGATCACACTTGAATTCATGGAAATCGGAGACTTTGATACCTTTCTGAGAGACGATTTAGAGTGCAATCTACAGATCTCGAGCTCGTTCTTCTTGATAACACTCTCTATCTGTCTCTGTAGAGAGAAATCTTGAAGAAAGAAAGCTAACAAGTTGAAGTGTATCAACTCAATAAGTGAGATTTGGAGAGAAATCTTGTTGAAGAGGATAGAGAGAAATTCGAAGTGCAAGAGATAAAGAATGAGGCTGCACCAAATTTTTTGTTTTTATATTCTACTGAAGAAGAAATCAAGAAACTATTTGAGTGTATGTGTGTGTGTGTGTCAAGTTTTAAGACACGAGAGAGAGTGTTGTGTCACTTGAAAGTTTTATTTGGACAGACAAAGATGTGATAAGAGCAACCCGAACATAAGGTCGAAAGAACGCGCAAAATGGTTACTTCCCATCGAGTGGGAAAAGAAAGGTAGTGACTAGGGCTGGGCAAGTACGGATAACCGGCCCAAAAGCTAAAAACCGAAAATCGGCCCGAAAAATTTGGGCCCGTGTTTATGAGAACCGAAATCGGACCGAGTTGACCGGGTAACCGATTTACGGGCCGGTCTCGGTCTTAAGAGAAAAAAATAATTCTACAGTATAAAAAAAAAAAATCATTCATCACATACAAAAATTATATCAAAAAACAATACAACTAATTACAAAAAAAAAAAAAAAAAAAAAATCTTGATCTTCGACTTCGACCCGGTTACAGACGATCAAATCTGATCAAGATCTTGTTTCGCCTGTCCAACGATCGTGATCTTGTTCTACCTTACAGACGATCTGATCTGATCGAGATCAAAGATATGATCTGATCTGATTGAGATCTTATCTGATCAAGATCAAAGATTTGATCGAGATCAAAGATCTGATCAAGATCAGATCCGAGATCAAAGATTTGATCAAGATCAGATCCTTGATCAAAGATCTGATCAAGATCAGATCCGAGATCATATGGGGAAGGGAGGGGAGAGGGAGGCGATCGATCTCGTTCGAGAGGGAGGCGGCGGTTGATCTCGTTCGAGAGGGAGGCGGCGGTCGATGCTTCACTGTGAGAGGGAGAGGAGATGGAGGCGGCTTCGAAAGGGAGAGCGGCTTCACTGTGAGAGGGAGAGAAGAGGAGAGGGAGGCGGATTCTCTGTGAGAGGGAGAGGAGATGGAGGCGGCTTCGCAGTGAGAAGGAGAGGAGATGGAGGCGGATTCTGTGAGAGGGAGAGGAGATGGAAGCGGATTCGTCTGTGAGAGGACTTCGTTGTGAGAGGGAGAGTGAGATGGAGGCGGATTCGTCTGTGAGAGGGAGAGGAGAGGAGAGGGAGGCAGATTGGTAGGCAGCGGTCGATGGGACTCAAAAGTCAAAACCATCAATGTTGTATTTAAAGTAAAACTATTTAAATTGGGTTGGGTCGGGTCGGTTACCCGACGGGCTTCAGAAATAGAAACGAGGCCCGAACCAGACACTTCGGGCCGGGCTTTTACAACCAAAATTTTTTTAATAAAAAAAACCGATCCAAACCGACCCTATCGGTCCGGTTGTCGGTTCGGTCCGGGTTTTCGGTCCTAAATGCCCACCCTAGTAGTGACTACTCCACATCACTATTTCCTCTTTCTCACATCATCATTGTGTTTTTTTTTTCTTACTTACTCACAATACCAATAAATATGCAAAACCTAAAAAAAAAAACTAAAAGAAAATCGAATAAAAAACTAAAAAGGCTCCTCTCCCTCCGTCGATCTCTCGCACTTCTTGCTGCATGTCGTCCCAAACTTCACTTCCTCGCAAGATTTGTCATCCTCGTCCTCTTCGCAAAAACCCCAAAATCGCATAAGGAAATAGCAAAATCCTTTGTCTCCTCATCCTCATCCGCTTCCTTATTTTTCCCTCCTCG
This sequence comes from Berberis thunbergii, assembly GCA_003290165.1. Taxonomy (NCBI): domain Eukaryota; kingdom Viridiplantae; phylum Streptophyta; class Magnoliopsida; order Ranunculales; family Berberidaceae; genus Berberis; species Berberis thunbergii. The sequence goes on along the minus strand of QNQO01000872.1, from coordinate 359,476 downwards.
ATTGCATTCCACTGCATTTCATTTGGAATAACTTATTTGATTTCATTAGATTAAAATAAAAGGGTTTAATGAAGTTGATGATGTTAAAAATAAAGATTTTAAGGGTAAACATGAGGGTGAAGAAGATGAACAATTTAAAGAGCAATGACAATCCATTTCAATAGAGGTAATTTGCATAAAAAAAATTCCATCTAATTTGCACGTAATTTTTTCTTCAAAATAATTGATTGATTATTGTATGATGCATTGGGGGATATGCATTTCTAATGGATATAATAGATATGGAGATGCATTCTAACGATGTTGAAAACCTAGAGCGAACCATTTAGAGGTAACCGTCATTTTGTTGTTAAGTAAATTAAAATTTTAATTAATATATCAAACTAATTATAAATTTAATCATTATTCAGAATGTTGATGATAATGTTGATGGGCAATAAAGAAATATCATTGGTACTGGTAGTCGATGATAGTTAGTTATTTGTTACGGACGACGTTTGTAAGTTTTACTTATTTTCGTTTTCACCATTTTCCATTGTTATAAATATGTTGTTGTTATTAACAAGTTTTTAAATTTGTTTAGGTATTCTCATAAAGGTCTGCGTTGATAGTTTTGGTCCAAGGCATATCGGTAGGGATAATAATATAGTTGTTATTCACTAAATCATAACCGGCTAATCAAAGACGAAAAACAATGATCCATTTTGGTTGTGAAAGGGGAGGGAAACTCGATAAAAGGTTAAAAAATTATGTTCGATCAAGCAGTACAAAGAAGTGTGACTGCAAATTTCAGTTGAGAAATATCCCACTGGAGAATGACCATTAGAGGTTGTAAGTGACATGTGGAACCCACAATCATCCTCGATCATAGTCACTTGTTGGTCATTCGTTTGCTGGAAAATTGAATGTAGAGGATATGATTTATGTGCAGAATATGGCGAAGTCCGGTGTGAACCCTCACCACATTCTCCCTCGGTTGAAAGAGAGCGTCTGAATAATATCTCGAATTTGAAGCATATTTACAATGTCTTGTGTCGACTAAAGGTACTCGAACAAAAAGGCAGGATGACTTTGCAACACACTTTAGAGTTGTTGAGGTCGCACAAGGATATGGAGTGGCATTCTGCTGATCAGGGGAATAGAGTCACTAACATTTTTTGGGCGCATCCTAAGTCTATTCAGTTGGCAAAGTGTTTTTCACAAGTAATACTTATGGATTGCACGTATAAAACGAATCGCTATAGAATGTTGTTGTTTAAGATTGTTGGTGTGACATCGACCGAAAAGATATTCAATGTTGCATTTTGTTTTATGTGTTCTGAGAAGGAAAAGTCAAACGCTTGGGCATTAGAAAAACTTGCAGAAATTTTCGAGCCATACAACTTGCCAAACGTGTTTGTGACTAATAGAGAAGTGAATTTGATTAAGGCTATTGAGTGAGTTTTTCCAAAGGTTATTGAGTGAGTTTTTCCAAGTGTGTTTGTGACTGATAGAGAACTGAGTTTGATTAAGGCTATTGGGTGAGTTTTTCCAAAAGCCAGGAGATTATTGTACACATGGCACATAAAATGTTGAGAAAAACTGCAAAAAATACTTTGAGAACAATGACCGGTGGGCTGAGTTTATAGATTCCTTTTCAGATCTGTATAGATCAAGTACTCAAGATAAATGAAACAAGACCACAATTGAGTTTGATAGAAGATGGAAAAATACCTAAAGTGTTTGGTATCCCATAAGGAGTATTTTGTCAATGCACGGACCGATAAATTTATGCATTTTGGGAAACGGACAATAGGTCGAGTTGAAGGTGCACACTCGAAGTTGAAGTACTCGTTGGAAAATTCACAAGGTACATTCATTAATGTCTGGACAAAGATGCATGATATGATCGAAATCCAACTGGTCGAGATAGAGTCGTCATTTCAACATAGTTTGACGAAGGTGAAAACTGACTAATACTTTACTTTATTTGGCTTACTTCATGGTCGGTGGCGTACAAGGCTATCTGATTTAATCAATTCAGAAATTTGAAGGCATGAAAGTGGGGGGGAAGGGGGGTTGACCCCGTCAGTGTGGTTGTGTGTTTCGAATGACTCATGGATTACCTTGCGCTCATGAATTTACAGGTTATCTAACTCCCACATGACAAATTCCAGTACGCGCCATAAACAATTATTGTCTTTAACTTGGCACAACACCTATTTGTGAATGTGGCGATGTTATTATAGACCTAGTAGTCGACGCCCTTATGAATAGGTTCAATGAGTCAACTCGTGATCAAAAATTGGTTATGAAGAGGATGCTTATAGAATTGAGTTTCCTGGGTGATAGTGTGATGATTGAACCATTAGCACTTGTGACTAGAAATGAGAGACCTAAAAATAAGAAGTTGTCTAAGCACGAGAGATCCACAAAAATGGATCCCTCGAGATATAAATACACCATGACACAATAAGAAATGAAAGGAAAAAACAAGAAGTTGTCAATAAAAAAAAGAATCCAAAATTCATAAATAGATTGATGAGGCAGATTCCGTCTTGGATATGGGATTATATTTACGACATTGACAACATTTCAGGCGACAAAAATTGTGGCTTTCGATGCATAGCCAAATTCCTTCATTATGACGACGAAAGCGGTTGGAAACAGGTACGGAAAGACCTACTGATGGAGCTTAAGAGTAATGAAGAGTTGTGGCTTGTAATGTAGCACGAGTCAAGGGTAAAGGTTGTGAATGACGTTTTGCTAATTCCGTAAGGCTAGGTGTGGATAGACATAGAAAGTTGGTTTTTGGACCCCGATATGTTAGAGTTGGCAGCGAATGTGTCTTTGTTTGTTATGGGAACCAAAGCACGACATGTTTTCCCTTTGTTTACCCGGCATCACAGTTTGACGAATGACGTTTTTGTTTCATGGCACACTTGGCTCAGAGCAGTCACTATATCTTCCTTCATATGCAACTAAACCCACAATTGCCTCCTATAGTCCAAACCTGGTTGTGTAACATGTTTCCTTTGGCAATCTCGTTGAAGAGTAGTTTTGATGTCCAACTTGGTATTGGTGCAACAAAGGTGAAGAAGTTCAGTCAAGAATAAGAAGAATGTGAAGAAGTCAAACGAGGTGGTAACCCTATTGGACTGATGCACATATTGTATTTTGCTAACCATTATTGTAATGAAAAAATGTATATGGCAAATGTAAATTTTGCCATATACATTTTTTGTGACATAGGAACCATTGTTTTGTTAGAAAAGTCACTTTTTTTGTTACGGAAGATTTGTATGATTCGAGTTTTTGTTAATATAATATATGGAATTTGACTCTATTTAGTTTAAGTGTTTGTTTATGTTTGATGTGACAGTGCATAATCAGATAAAGGATTAGTTTGATGCGACAATGCGAAATCATAAAATAATATTAGAAAAAATTTGGACAAATATAGTTTGATGCGACAATGCGATTTGTATGGAATTCACATAAAGGATTAGTTCGGAAGACTTGTATGATTTGAGTTTAGGTTTGATGCGACAATGCGCATAAACTTCAGAAAACTAAGTTTAAAAAAAAAATTGACAAACTAAATTTTTTTTTGAGTTTCAGCAAAAATGTGCATGTTTTTTGTCTGCTCGCATGGAACAATGCAGACTATTTGAAAAAGCCCGCAGGGTTCCAAGCGAACAAAAAAAAATTCATAAAAAATTATTGTTCGCCTGGCACAACGCGGACATTTTCAAAAAGTCCGCAGAGTTCCAGGCATGTTTTTTTTAAAAAAAACCCCGCTTGGAACTCTGGACTTTCTAAAAATGTCAGCATTGTTCAAGGCGAACAATAATTTTTTTGAAAAGACAAATTTTGTTCGCCTGGATCTCTGCAACTTTTTCAAATAGCCTGCATTGTTCCATGCGAACAGACAAAAAATCTGCACATTTTTGCTGAAACTGAGTATTCTAATAAAAAAAATTAATCAATCTTTCTTTTATGACCTTATTCACATTGTCGCATTGTTTTCAGACATTATCTTGCATTATTTTTGGAACTAAACTAATCCATTTCTGAAGAAAAAAAAATCAGCAAATTCTGTCATTTTCGCATTGTTTGTTACTTTGTTACAACAATAGTCTCGCATTCAATTCATTGTAACAAACTTAAAATATAAAATCTCTTTAACAAATGGAACAATCAATATCGAACATATATAAAAACATAAAGCTCATTATGAAGTTTACAAATTTTTTTTTCTAAAGTTTACAAAACTTAAAGCTTCTAAACAAATATTTCTCAAATGTTTTTTTTCCGAAGTTTACAAAATAAAGAGACCATCTTTGTCACATCCGAACATAGAATCTCTTGTTTTTGCCTTGATTTGTTTCGACGCTCACTTCCTTCACAACCAACTTCACCACTATCAACACTGGGGCGTACGTCTGACTCTTCTTCCTTTTGCTCCAAGGTAATGGGCGTAGACATTTCATCTAGCAAATCTCGTATTCTATTTTTTCGGGCGAACAAAATAACTCTGTCGACGTTTGCCCCTTATTCAATAAAGGCATTGATCAAGTTACGAGCATGAGCAATTGCAATCTCCTGCAGGAAAACATTAGATATAGTGCAAACCATGTAAAATTTAGAAATTACACAAGTGTAAAATGTTTGTACTTACCCTCTTATTTGAAAAAAAAAACAAAAAAACAAAAGTCTTATTAGGAGATGACTTCTTTTCTTGTTCGGTGGTTGTACGAAGGGATGGTTAATGCGGTGAAACTAGCCAAGTAATCCGTCGTACAGTCCCATGGAAGTTTTATGGGGGCACATAGTTGGTTAGTTCACACGACATGATAATGCCACCTTCAAGCGAACAAACCTCATACTTCATGTAATAATGTTTGCCAGATCGACCTTTATTCTTTCTTTTGGCTTGGATTGGAAGAATTATGATGACTTGTACTTTTCTCATTTGTCTCATAACTCTATCGGGGTGATATGATTCTTTTATGTCGAGGCATAACAAACATCCTGTGAATCATGTGATATCATGAAGGAGAATGTTTCCCTTGGACTCCACGTAAAGGTCCCAAAGTACCCATGAATTATAATAGTTAAAACTTAATAATATATGACACATACAAAAAATTTATTGAACATAAAGATGCATTTTTACCTCTTCAGGAGAAATGTCATCGAGATGCTCCCTAAGAGTGATGATTTGTTTATCCAAAACCCCTACAGTTTGTGGGGGTTCCCACTTAGCCATGGTGGGGAGTCTAGCATCCCACATCAGTTTTGCATTACTCCAGAGTCTGAAGTGATCTATAAACGAAAACAACATAAATAAATATTATAAAATTCTTATATATTATAAGGGTAATTAACAAATAAAACATCGAAACATACCTCGAAAAGAGGCAAATATCCAGCAATTTGCCTCATTCCCTCTCTACTAGCGCTGCCCAACTGACGAAACAAGACTACCAAAGCTGCTACACTCCATGCATACTTGTTAACATCATCCACTTCCATTAGCATCTTCAAATATTCAATATAAACCTTTGTTACACTTTTATCAGCAAATATAGTCATACCTAGAAAAAACAACAAGTAACCCCTACGCACTTGTTGTTCCCTTTCAAGATAATTAGTTTTTGTAGCTTGCCTACAACAATGGTCTTGAATAAACTTCAATTCCATAGATCTCTCATGCTTCTTGATATGGACCTTTGCTTCTGTACTTTTAATTCCCAAACCATCCACCAATAATATAACATATTCATCTATCGTTGAAAAAGGTGGGAGGTGCTGAAGGAATAAATTTGCTCAAATTTTGGGATTCTTACAAAAAGAGGTGAGTAAAACTCTATCCCTCGTCAATATTTTTTTTCCAATGTAAATACGATTCACTAGACATTTTGATTTGATTTTACGTTTTTAATGGAGAAAAAAATCGATTTGACATCATTGTTCACGTTGCCTATTTCGACATCACTATTCACTTTTCACGTTGCCTATTTTGATGTCACTGTTCACTTTTCATGTTTGATACCATTGTTCTTGTTTGACATTACTGTTCATGTTCCTGTTTGACATCACTGTGCACTGTTCCTGTTTGACACCACTGTTCTTGTTCTTGTTTGCCATTACTGTTCATGTTTGTCATCACTGTTCAATGTTCCTATTTGACATCACTGTTCACTGTTCCTGTTTGACGTCACTGTTAAAAAAAAAAAGTAAACCATACTAGTTTTATCCATAGGGAATAATTTATCTTTCCATTGGTGTATAAGGTACATAAAACATATTTATCCATCTAAGTCACTGTGCATGAATTAATGGAAGTTCAATACAGTTGAGTTCCCAACATTTCATTTTTATGTTATAATATCTATAATTTTTATAAGCTTGTAATGTTATGAACTGATCAGAGGTATGAACTTGGATGTAAGTTGATCCTTATGTGATTGGTTTTCTAAAAACAACGACACATAATCTTCTTCACTGTGATGGGTGAGCGTGGTCGGGAGTCATATTGTGAGTTTTCTTCATTTTCCCTTTTTTATGTATATTTTTGTATGAATTTAACAATGTCGAGTTTGTTGATTAGATATGAAATTTGTGAGTGTCTTTCTGAGAAATGGGTTTGGTTTAATTTTTATATTATATGGAGGATTTTGATGTTTATTGTGTTATGATCGTGTTATGTTCTTTTTTTTTTTCTTTTTTTTTGCATATTGTAGGGATACATGGGATTTGCCAATTCGCTTGATGATTGGTCTTATTATATGTACATAACTTTATTGTCTATTGTTTATCAATAAAGTTCAATCGTTTTATGACAATATGTATATGGTTAGTTCAAACGCATTCTAAGCGTGAGCTTCATTTGACGTGTGATATAAGTGACTTGAGGCTTGGTAATTATGAAACTGTATGTTATTTGTTTCCCCAATAGAATGGGTGAACATTGTGATTGATTTGTTGTGGTTGACAAAGCGTCACCATAAAAGAGTTTTGGGGTTTTATTTATTTTTTATGCACTTTTCCACAACTCCGAAAAAAAATGTGAAAAGAAAAGAAATTATTTTGTATACAAACTTGCTTGTATACGTGTAATATAATTATGGGTATGCAAACTTGCTTGCATATCAGTGCACCGTTCCATGTGAGTTCGGTTGTACATGTAGATTTAAGAAATGATTGTCATGGATTTAACTTTGGATGAGATGACATGTTCCTCCATGTGGCACCCCGCTTGGAACATGTACGATTCGAGTGGTTTCGAAGGCAAGGGAGACACACTTGGGTGAGGTGTGTTCGGCACAAGAAGGATAGTGCGATTGTGGAAAAGAAGCGAGATTTCTTTTTGGTATATGTGCATGATTACCTTAAAGGAATAAACTAAATGTTCATTCAACCATTGAATGAGAACTATATGTCTTTCCAAAATGAGCTTTTGCTTCTTGGGTACATTCTTTTGGGAATGTAACCAATTAGCCTTTCAGGTTTAGAGACTTTTGAGCAGCGTTACTGGAGTTTCGCTAGTGGGCTAGTGTCACGGACTAGTAATCCGTGCGGCACTAGCTATCCAATTCACTAGTAAGCCTATGAGTAGTTACTTTGACGGACACAAATATTAACTTGAGAATGCACAATATCAATCTGTAGACAATATAATAATGCACAATAGTCAGTAAAAGCTCTCATTCACATTCAATAGATTACAATGGGGAGGAACGTTCGGAAGGACGTTGCTCAAGACTAGTTCGATGCTATCGATCGATGGAAATACAAGTTTGAAGTTGAAAAGCAATGCAAAGAAAACAATAAAAATGCTAGCGGTACAGTCTGACCCGACTATACAATGGAGGCAACACGTCCTCACAGTCAAGAGCTCAAACCTTCCCCTTATAATATAGATGCTAAGCATTTAGGCACTTTTCAAAAGGAAACATTGAGTTTTGAGACCATTAGGAAAGTCTTGAAAGGCCTCTGACCTTGGTTTTACCTGACCAACAGTACTAGTCCTGACAGCTAGCAATGTCAGTCTTTTTCTGGTTAGAGTTTTAATTTGTTTCAGTAATTAAATCATGTTTTAGTTGTTGCTGCTATTTATTTATGTTGTTATTGAATTTTCACATCCCGAGTTTTGGAGAAAACGGATAATTCTACGTGAATTTTGATTTTTGTTTTCTTCAAAAATCGGGGCGTGACATAGATTCCACTTCAACGCACAACTAGATGAAATTCAGATCTATTATATTCATTAGCAAGCACGCAAGTTATAGCCACTGTGGTTGTTTCAATGGCTAAAGATTGCTCACTGTACTCACTCAACCACTGTGTTTGGTGATCATAATCATAATCTATCCCACACTGAAGCCAATAAGCATCCACAAGTTTGGTCGGATCTTCTTCTCCCCTGGAGAACTCTTTGTATTCAGACATCTGGAGAGAGACATTAGACAAAGGTCAAATCGCCATCTTGGTCGGATCTTCTTATGCTTCAAAGAGCCTTTTGCATTCAGATATGGGGAGAGAGACATTAGACAAAGGCAACATCACCATCTTGGCCTGATTTTCTTCTCTAGAGCGCTTGCTGCATTCAGATCTGTGGAGAGAGACATTAGACAAAGGTAACACCACCTTCTTGGGCGGATCTTTTTCTTCTCTGGAGAGCCTTTTACTTTCAGATCTATGGAGAGAGTCATTAGACAAAAGCAACATTAGCCTTTTGCATAGACAAGGGTTTCGTTCTTCCTCTCTGTACACCAATATTTAATTTGCAAAGGCGACATATCACCTTCATGGAGTTTTTCAGGATCTGGCTTTCCGATCTATGGAGATATCCGACTGCCCACTCATAGCAACACCTCTATTGGGGTTTGATCATATCTCAAATCATCCTGCACGGTTATCTATTGAGTTAGATAACGACAAATACAGATCGAATCCCCACAAGGAGAGCTATAAATCAGGAAAATTTTTAAATCTATCTTAAAACTTAACCTAGTTAGAAAATAAGTGGTTGATGAAGTGATTGAACTAAAAGCTAAATAAAAACTATGTAAATAAATTACAATCAAATATGAAGATACTTGGGGCTTTAGAGATCATCACCATGGGTTGATGGTCTTAGGCTTATCTCACAAATCATGTGTAACCTTATACTATGATCATACTTAAAGCATTAAAGGGGTGGGTTTGTTAGACTCATACTAGTGAAGACATCTTGAATCTATGACTTTAAGAAAGATGAAAGCAAGAGCAAGAAATGTATCCATTATTATGAAAAACAAAACTTTCATTGATTTCATTAAACATTGACATTCAAGTACATAGAGTATGCTAATCACAAAGTTGGTCTAATTTACATGGAAGAAAATACCTTGAGAATACCTAATTGAGGTCATCCTTCCATGAGGCTCACTCACACCCTAAGAGGGTGTTTAGCCACTCACAACAAACCTTAGGTTTCTCATGGTGATAAACATAAAGAAAATGTGAAAACTTACAAGTAAAAACTCTTCAAGACTCTAAATCTCTAACTCTCAATTTTATTTTCTTCAAAGTTCTCCTCTTTATACTCCAAGCATGAGGTATTTATAGGTGAAGAAATGTGAGATGGTAGAATAGGATGTAGAATAAAATAGGGAATATGATTGGATGGTGGAATAAGGAAAATATTAAAAAAAAAATATGGTGGAATAAAATAAGAAAAATATAAGGGAATATATGGAGAATGGATGATGGAATATGTAGAAATTTCTTTTGGTTATGATGAAGTTGCCCTGTGGATGTCCAAATCTTCAAATTAATTTTCTCGAGACCCATAGATGATGGTGCTTTGTGGGCTTGACTTCATGGACCTTGGGCTTGAAAGTCTTTGATAATGCATGTGTTTATCATCCAATGGGCTTTGTTGTTGAACTTAGCCTTATTATGTCATTTTGTGTATGCTTGATGGTTAACACTTGAATTTCTGCATTATACACAAAATACACGTAATGAAAGTAGGGGTGGGCACGGGACGGGATGGGACGAGATATACCCATCCCTATCCCATCCCGTTCATACGGGATCGGGACGGGACGAGATCAGCGTGCTAATCTGGAGAATACATTTTGAACATATTATCAACTAAAAGTCTAGAAGTCTGAAGTTTTGAATATCTTAGGTGTTGCGATGCATCTATGCAATTAAAGCTCTCATTTTCTCAACTGCTTTGTCAGTTCTCAAGGATGAATTTCTACGTTCAAGAGATTATCCACAGTGTCCTCCTAATTCTCTTATGTTCCACCGCTTTCGCCAATTGGGATATGCCTGCATCAAGTGAGCATGCTTCATATTCTCTCACATATTTTTCATGTCACTTAAGTTCATGCCTTACCTGATGGAATGTGCTTTGTCATTATAATTTGCTTGATTGAATTGCAGATATGGCCAGTTTGATAGTGCAAAAGAAACTTTTGAGGTTATTGCAGACTTTGAAAGACTGCTTGACCTATTTATATGCCACTTGAACCCCAGTGCTATGCGGCGCCTTGCCTAGAAGTTGGAAGACACCGGTGTTGATTCAGCACTCAGAAGATAATTTGAAAGGATTCTGAGAGTTCGTTCAACTGGTTGGACACAAGGTATATTTGCCAATTTTGCTGCTGAAAGTATGGTTCTGAAAGGACTAGAGTGGGGCGGTGGGAACTGGGAAATCAAGACACCAACCAACTCGAAGAGCATTCAATGGGAATTGGCTGCAGAGGTGATGGCATACATGAAAACAAGTGATGGAATCATTCCATCTCTCATTGCAGACCATATTGGCATCTATTTGGCAGCAATTAAGGGGAGAGACAATGTGATAGAGGTAAGGGAAGATAGTTTGGTTAAAGCATTTACAACAGCAGGTTCTGATACAAAGGTGAATGGTTTCCAATCAAATATGGTTCAGCCTATATCAGCTAGGCTGAAGGGAATGGGTGATAGCAACACAAATAATGATTCTTTGATGGGATTGGAAACTCTTACCCAAAAGGTTCAAGGCTTTTCTGCTGCAGACAAGCAAGCGAGAGCAGAAGAAGAATTTAAGAAATCATTCTATGGTGTTGCTGAAATGAAAACTATGTCTGGGGGATCTCGAGATCTTTCATTGGTATTGTCTCAACCAACTATTGCATTTACAGCTGCAACACCACTTGCAGTTTCTGGTCCAGCTGATCTATTTGGAACAGATGCTCTGGGACAATCTGCATCAGCAACAAACCCTGCTAGTGGTGGTGGAGTGTCAGCTAGACCTATACCTGAGGACTTTTTCCAGAATACAATATTATCCCTCCAGGTTGCAACCTCTTTACCACCACCAGGATCATTCTTAGCAAAACAAGATCAGAAATCTCAAGGGGCTGATGGCAACCAAGGAACCTCTAACAAGGTTACTGTGACAGCTGATATTGGTATTCCAGGAGGTTGTGTCCCACCTCAAGGTCCTCAACAATCTGTTGTTTCACTTGAGCATGTAGGACTCCCAGATGGTGGTGTTCCACCACAATCCATGGGCCAGACTGGTCCTGTGATCAGTATATTTGTATGGGCATATCCACAATTCTAAAATAAATAATTAAATAAAAATATTAATTATTAATATTAATAAATTAGTTCGGGACGGGATTGGTGGGATTGAAAATCTTCATCTCATCCCATCTCAATCTAGATCGGGACGGGACGTGATCGGGATGAAATTATTCAATCCCATTAAGACCTGGAAAAATTGGGACGGGACGGGACGGGAACGGGATCGCGGGATGGGATGCCCACCCCTAAATGAAAGTATTTTATTAATTAATAAGACATAACAATTATAGAATTAGGGGCGTTGAATGTTTCATTTATAAGCCTATCAGGGCTGGTCCTTCCTAGTCCTGGGTTGGTAACCGCTTGCTAAGACACCGTAAGATTCAGTTCTAACTCTATCGTAGTAGTCGTCGGCATGACAGTTTCTCCATCGTCGAGACACCTTACTGAGTTTGGTACCGTCATGTTGATGTGGTTTCTTGCTCCGTCCAGAGTTTGGCTAGTGAGAATAGTTAATGACGATAACTACCTCCACCTATTCTCCTTCAAAGCAACTGACGATCTAGCTTCTGAGATAACGACGGTTAATTATAACGTCTTGACATCCGTGATGAAGACCTTTACGATTTTCGAATTGTTAAAAGCTGTCAAGAAGTCAAAGATGTTAAAAGGTTATTAGGACGTCTAAGGTGTTAAGGGCAGTCAAACAATCAATGTTACCAATGGCAATGAAGGCAGTTAAGGTTTCACACTAAACTCTTGGTTAATGACAGATTTAAAGGCAGACAAGATGATAATTTTAATAATAGTAATGAAAATAGTGTTTACGGCCGGTATGAAGTCATTTTTAATGGTCATTGTGAAGAAATTGATGACAATCTTTATGAAGGTAATATGGACCGCAGTTAGCGCCTTCATACATTTAACTTATTTCAATGGGTCCAAATGCGGGCAGATATTATCTCTACCAGAATTACAGACTGTCTCCTTGATGGCTAGAGGCAAAGCAATTTTTATGGTGCTTAGCTATATTTCAATTCAACTTCATAAGGTAGTGGCGACCGCCTTTAAATGGTCGTCTCTTTATCCATGATGCTCACATGGAACGCTCGAGGCATGGGGTCTGCCAAAGCATTCTGAAACCCAAAGGCCCTCTCCCAATAGTCCAATGCCGATATAATTTTTTTGTCTGAAACCAAATCCAGTTCTTCCAAGATGGACCGCTTACACCGGAAACTGGGCTTCGCACATGAAGCATTAGTGTCAGCACAAGGACTAGTTGGAGGACTTGCATTGTTTTGGAAGGCATGTATTCAACTTACCATTCTTTCTTCTTGTAAAAGCTATTTTAATTGCATTCTTGATGATTATTTTACTACCTTTGCTTGGTCGGTTATTTTTGTCTATGGTGAACCGGGTCCTGCCATTTGGGAACATTTCTGGAATTCCATGTCCAATCTTTACTCTATTCAAACTTTACCAGGGATCATAATCGGAGATTTAAATGTTATCAGTCAACCTGGGGAGAAAATGGGTGGTAACCGACCTTCAAATGCTAGTCTCAATCACCTAAGGAATTTTCTTGACACTCATCAAATGTTGGACTTCCCACTTAACGGCTCACCATTCACATGGAACAACAAGAGAAAAGAATTTAAAATGGGGTCAAGGCAAAGTTGGATCATATTATCACCTTGACTGAAAGGCTAGATCTATTCCCTTATGCTTTTGCTCGTACTATTCACACGTCCTCTTCGGATCATAGGGCAATTTCCTTTCAATTAGTTTCTAACTTCAGTACCAATCTGAAACCTTTTAGATTCTTCAATATGTGGACTAGAGACCCTTTTTGTCGTCGAGTGATTCAAACTAACTGAGCCCCTATTCAACACCCCTCTCCGACACACAATATCCATCTCAAAACAAAAAAGCTTAGTTACAGCCTCACTAGGTGGAATAAGAGAGATTTTAATAATATTCAGCAGAGCATCTTTGACACCCTCTCATCTTTGGACAAACTCCAGAATGAACCCCCTTCGTAGGACAATGTCATAGTCATCTCCTTGTTAGAAGAACGACTCACTGAACTTCAACTTCGAGAGGAAATGTTCTGGCATAACAAATCTGGTTCCTCCTGGCTCAGAGATAGTGACAAGACCACCAAATTCTTTCACCTGACTACTTTACTTCGGAGGAAACATAACCTGATTCTACAACTTAAAGATATGAATGATGTGTGGCATTCCACTCCGGATGCCATGGGAGAAACGATTAATGATTATTTCTCAAAAATTTTCAAACATCTAATCTGACTCTCGATCCAATGATACACACTTTATTTAGCCCGATCATTTCGGAGGCGGATAATGCAGGTCTGTTGGTTATTCCCACTGCTACAGATATCCAGTCAGTTGTTTTTTAGATGGGCAGCCACAAAACTCCAGGCTCAGATGGTTTTCACGCGTTTTTTTTTCAATATTACTGAGGTATCATGAAAACGGATGTTATCGAGGCTATTACTCATTTGTTCACTTCCATGTGACTTGATCCTAAGTTGAATGAAACTTTCATTGCTCTGATACCTAAAGTTGGCAATCCTATCACTCCGGATATATTCCGCCTAATGGCCTTTGCAATGTAATTTATAAAGTGATCTCCAAAATCCTCGCCAACCGTCTTAAACTTTTGCTTGATAACATTATTTTCCTTAACCAGGGAGTTTTTCGTAAAGGTCACTCGATAGCGGATAATGTTAGTCTTGCTCATGAAACTTTCTATCAAATGAAACATTTTCATAGAAAAAAGCAAGGTTGAATGGCGATCAAAATCAACAAAATCGATATGGTCAAAGCCTTTTATAGAGTTGAATAGTCTTTTCTAGCTCAAATTCTTGAGCAACTTGATTTTGCAAAATGATGGATTGAAATGACCAATCAATGTGTTTCCACTACCTCTCCACAAGTCCTTCTCAATGGCTCCCCCTACCTCCTATTAAGCCATCTAAGGGCATTCGCCAAGGTGACCCCCTTTCTCCATACATTTTCTTGCTGGTAGTTGAAGCGCTCTCGCGCTGTCACGGACTAGCAATCCGTGCGGCACTAGCTATCCAATTCACTAGTAAGCCTATGAGTAGTTACTTTGACGGACACAAATATTAACTTGAGAATGCACAATATCAATCTGTAGACAATATAACAATGCACAATAGTCAGCACAAAAGCTTTCATTAACATTCAATGGATTACAATGGGGAGGAACGTTCGGAAGGACGTTGCTCAAGACTAGTTTGATGCTATCGATCGATGGAAATACAAGTTTGAAGTTGAAAAACAATGCAAAGAAAACAATAAAAATGCTAGCGGTATAGTCTGACCCGACTATGCAATGGAGGCAACACGTCCTCACAGTCAAGAGCTCAAACCTTCCCCCTATGATATAGATGCTAAGCATTTGAGCACTTTTCAAAAGGGAACATTGAGTTTTGAGACCATTAGGAAAGTTTTGAAAGGCCTCTGACCTTGATTTCCCTGACCAACGGTACTAGTCCTGACACGCGCCTTCTTAATAAGGCTAAAACAGAAGGCAAACTTCAAGGTATCAAAATTCGAAGACATTCTCCTTCGCTCAGTCATCTGCTCTATGCGGATAACTTGATGCTTTTCTGTAGAGCCTCTTTAGCTGAAACACATTCGATTAAAGATATTTTACAATAGTATTGTCTGGCGTTAGGTCTGGGAGTCAATTATGACAAATCTTCTGTCTTTTTTAGTTTCAATGTGCACCTGAAACATGCTAAAATGGTTAATAGGATCTTGGGCACTAGGAGCTAATCCTAAAGACAAGTATTTTAGCTCTCCCCTCCTGTTTTCCAATAAGAAAGATACAGACTTCCAATTCCTTATTAGCAAAGTCAATACTAAACTCTCTTCTTGGAAAAACAAAATCCTTTCTCAAGCGGGTCTCACTATGATGATTAAATCGGTCCTCAACTCAATCCCCATCTACACTATGCAAACTTTCTTGCTGCCTTGTTCCACCTCAACCAACTTGGACCACTTGGCTAGGGATTTCTGGTGGAATGGGGCAACTGATAGCAAGACCAATCATCTTTGTACTTGGGATCGGATTTGTCTGCTCCGTAGTCTCGAGGGTCTCAATATCCCTTCTTGTAGGAGCATAAATCTTGTTTTATTGGCAAAAAAACATTTGAAATACCCTTTCATACCTCAACACCACTGCACCTGCCAATTCAAGGCGCTATATTTTTTAGATAAGAGTCTTTTTAAGTCAGGGAAATCCCCCTCACTGGCGTCCTTTGCTTGGAGAAGGAACCTAACGGCCCTCCTCAAAATGAAATGCTTTCTATTATATATGGCAACTCATGTCTGGTAATCAAATCAAGATCTAGTTGGACTGTTGGGTCAAACCAGATATTGTTCTTGAAGATTGTGTCCCCAACTCTACCGATCCTAGTCTTCCTCGTTCTATCCAGGACCTATACTCCTGGAAGACCACTCCAATGGAATTCAGATCTGATCAACTCTTTTCTTCCGAGTCTGGTGACTAGGGACATTCAAGAAATTTTAATCCGGCCCACCATCAATCCGGACAAACTTCTCTAGACTTTTGACAAAAGAGGGTTGTTTTGGTCAAAAGTGCAACGAAAGCTTTTACAATGAGCTATTTGGAAAGTTCTACTTCCATTCTTCCCTCTCCATCTTTTGGCCCTAAAATGCTGAAATCCATCTGAAGAATCAAAGCCCCTCCAAGTGCTCAACTTTTTTTTTGGAAGATCAACCAAAATTTGCTTCCCACAAGGGCCAATTTAGTTAGGATCCACATCCTCATTGAAGACAAATGCACCTTTTGTCATGCCCAGCAGGAAGATGTGCTTCATTTTTTCTATTTTTGCCCTATAATATCCCGATTCTGGTTGCTTTCTCCTCTCCCTATTAATTGGGTTGCACCCAATCTTCACATTCACTCTGTCCTGAAGGTTTTTGAATTCATATGGGACTCTTCCAAAGCTCATGCAATGAATTCTGATGAGACGTTTTCCCAGTTCACCGCCATTCTGGTAATGATCTGGTATTTGCGTAACCAAACTATTTTTAACAATTCCAAAGTCTCCCTAATGAACTTTGTTTCTCATTGTAATAATCTTTGAGAGTATTGGTCCAAACAATGGTTCCTTACTAGATTGGATTCTACCAAACCCCATTTCCCATCAATCCCCCAAATCCTGGACACAACCATTACAGACAGACAGCTCGAGTTTCGATCTTCTTTAGCTTTGAACCTAGTCTCTACGGTCCCTTCTCCAGATCCTAGGTTCTCACCTTTTCAGCCTGTCTAGGACCTGATACATTCAGCTCGCACCCACAGACTTAATCTCAAAGCAAACCACGATCATCCACTTCCACTCAACCTTGATAGATATACAATTATTGTCACTTTTGATTCTTGCTTTTTTTAGTCTACCAAGCAGGGAGGCGTGTGATTTGGCATGGAATGTTCTTACATCTATGGCCTGTCAAATAGGCGACAAAGTTTCAGGCAGCACAATGGCGGAAGGATACGCGTCGGAGGCGGTCTTACTACTCATTCATGCTCAGAGATGGAGGAACGAACTTCTTTGTGGAGATTCGGCGACCCTGCTTGACCTCATTCAGGATGGAGATTCTCAACAGCTTTCCACTATGCATTGGGTCTGATGCCCTCTTATTTGTAATATTAAACGCCTGTTTTTTATGCTTCGTTTTTGGCATTGTAGATATATATCTAGAGACCTTAACGGTAAGGCTCATTGCTTGGCATCGGATGCCGGGAAGTTAGATGTAATAGCTAGTAGAGTTTAATATATTGCCTAAGGCTTTTAAAAATAAAAAAATAAAATAAAAAATAAAAAACTTAGATTATTAAATTTTACTTACTTATTTAAGTAATTGAAAGTGAACAAATGAATGAAATGCCACGGAAATAAATACTAAAAGTACGAAATTATTTTGTCCTCACCTACTGTCGACAAGGGAATCACTCTCTTATTTAAGATAAAATGTTCATCCATAGCCAATTTAGTTTTTTCTTCCCATCCAAATAGGTTGTGACATTCCTTATAAAGGTGATGATAACTTTCAAGGTTTCATATCCTTCCCACAATTCCCCCCTAAATTTATTTTTCATATCACTGGACCATTTTTCTGGATGGTGTATTTCCATTTTGCATAGTCTTTCACAATGATTAATATAATTTTCTTGTTAAAAAAAAGCATCCATATCGTTTTCTGGTTTCACACCATGCTCCGACAATTCTTGGTGATGAACAAATGATTCTCTTTTTTGGAATGAATCCAATAACTAAAAGATCGGAAAATCTTGTCGGGTATAGGAAAATCTTATTGAGGAATCTTGTCGGGGTATTTCTTTTTGTTTCAACAATTTGAAAACATGACAGCATGGATTTGAGAATAATCGGCTTCAAATCGTGAGAGCAGGGCTTAGTAAACTAGAGACCGTAAAAATACGTCGCAAAGCGAGGTGTGAGAACGCAAGCGTCACCACTAATAAAAGGTTTGTTAAAGTTGCCCTTTATATCCATCACGAAAATCCACAACAGGAACATGGGTTCGATCCTCATCCCCAACATTTGAATTTAAAGGTCATGTATAATGGCTTAATGAAGTTTTAAAGAGATTATGAGACGTTAATGTTAAAAAGGTCAAGTAACCTCTTTTCTCAAATATTAAAAATCGAGCCAAAGGCACATGCTACATACTTGCGAGCAAAGCATATAGTTTTGCATTTATCTGCATTACTTGATTACTCTCTGCCACCTGAAATATAAGTAGTTAGTTACCATCAGCAACCTTGATAGAAATGAAGAAATGATTAGAAGCAAGAGATACAGCACGCCAAACCGGCAAAGCGGCACCACAAATGACCTAAAAGTACACCTCTGCAAAGATCCAGATTCTGAAAAATCATACTAAAAATATAACGTAGTTATCTCAAGGAACATTGCTAAGCAAGTGTATCGCAGTAGCCAGAAATGTATTAAAGCTGGCAGTTATCTCAAGGAGCATTGCTAAGCAAGTGTTTCACAGTACCCAGAAATGTATTAAAGCTGGACGCGACAAAGGAAAAAGTAATCAAATTTCCCTGTTAGAACTATCACAATATTGGAGTGTTTTACATCATTCTTACTATCAAAATTTACTTATACAGGTAATGCTGAAATAAAAAGAATGGACTTCTAGACCTAAACAAAACAAAACGAAAGAAAACACCAAATTACCTCACCACTCTGAATGCTTTTAATCCTAGAGAAACAATTGGCTGTGTCCATTGTAACTTCTCCAACTAACTTAAAAGGGTCAATTATACTAATCACAACTCAGAACACAAATTTCAACCCCATACACAGGAAATTTGAGATACCTGGCACCAAATTCTAATGCTACCAGCTATATATTTACACTCTCGATTCAGGCAGCCCTTGTCATTTTCCTTCATAATGTTCACCGAAATCCTTTGGATCAAAGAATTTTACTTGTTTTGTGGATCTCTCCAAAATGGAAAAGACTTCAGTTTTTCAGTAGTTATTGTTCCAGTTCATTTGTGTGTGTTGAGTCTGCTGATAAACTCCAGTAGTAGGTCCCACCATTTCAATGTTTCCGGCCATGGTCTGAGGATGGTGCAATAGCTGGTGACCTGTTGTTGTAGGTACTGCTTGTGAAGGGTGATAAATTCCAGTGAAGGTACCGTGGCCTGCCTGCATGGGGGCATAAGCCAGATGCTGTGCCTGAGGGAGATTGTAGAAAGAACTGGCTTGCAACCCAGAAATGTCTTGGGCAGTTGTCGGAATCCATACAGTTGAACCTTCCCTCTGCAAAAGGGAGGTCAAATGTGAAACAAAATTGAAAAAATTATTTGATCAGGCACAGGTGCCCAGGTGTTACTACATACACAATTTTCAAAAAAACTTCAGAATTCTCAGTTCTAGAATGCATGTTTTCGCAACAAAAAGAGAGTAAACAGGCATCTGTTTGCCAGGTTAATATCATGCATGAAAATGCATTTCTCAGCCAATGCCACTGAAATGCATTAACAATTCTGTAGCCCATTGTTTGATTATTTGCATCTTAGTAGGGAAAGAGTTGAGCAATACCCTTGTAATGTAAAGGTGTGAGATGATCAGGTAGAGTACCCAATCTATCTCACGTTTCTTCTCAACATAGCCATTTTTTAAGAAAAAATAAAATTTGCAGTGGAAGCAAAAAACACCATTTACATAATCAAATATCAGAAGAGCAAGAAAATATATGTAAAGACAAACCTGCTGCCCTGCGATGTAGACATTATTTTCCTTGTATTGAGATGCTGCAAGCTCCTCATTGCCAGTTGAGTTTCCCGCAGTTGCAGCAGAACTGGGACCATAATTGGCTCCTGTGGGGTACGGTCCATAACTCGTTTGCATACCATTGTGAGTTGAGTTTCCTACATTAGTTCCAGGCTTGTACGGTGGAAGAGAGAGTTTGACACCCGTGGCAGCTGCTGCAGTATGAGTTTGATATATATTACCTACCGGAGTTTGATGAGGGAATGCAGCATTGCTTAAAAAATTTGGTGGAGGTAAAAGGAACGGAGGGGCATAGGGAAAGTAGCTGGAATAAGGGGATATGTGTATCCCAGCAGGTGGGCGAAGAATAGGAACTTGCTGTGGGGTAATTGGGATAGAGTTCTGCATGAACCCTGCAGCTTCGGTAACAAGAGGAGTTGGGGCTGGTGTTGAGAGGACAATTGAGTTCCCACCCTGCCATCAGAGATGAACATTAGCATTATTCTTCAGACGATCAGCATCAAAAGTGGGGAAAAATTGATACCCAAAATAAATAAATAAAATCAAACACTGGGAATATAGTACAAAAATAACTGTAAAAGGTAAAGAAAAACATAAATGAAATGGAAACAGGGCGTTGAATACAATTTCTTGGTAATAGAATAATCTGACCAGGGAAGGGAGCTCTGAAGGTTTCAAAACAATTCCTTTTTCTAGCTAAAGTATCAAGTGTGCATATTCACCTATAGGATTTTGATACAGAAGCCCCATTAAAGCATATGAGAACGAATGCTAATCTACGATAATATCGGCCCATGCAAACTACTTTGTTTTGCAAGCTTGTGAAGATTACTAACACACATTATGGACATCATACGAAAGGAGTAAATTTCATCCACGGAAAACCCAAAAATGCAGACTATCCACTTCGACTATCCAAACCAAGGCACGTGAGGGCCACAGACCACAAGCATTAGCACACTGAATACCAGAAAACTGATCCAATTCAACCATGAAACCAAATAAATTCCAGTTATACATGTGTAATTAAAGATACGTCCATGAAAACTTATACCAAAGTCCAAAACTTTCACGATAAAAGATTTGTGGAACACATTAAATTGGGAATTTTAATTTTTGCAAATGTCTTGATGAGACTGCCTGGACTGTGAGAGTAACAGTGCCATGCTTCCACTGTATTTGGTGGCTGCTCCAGGATATTAAGGGAACGAAACAACCTTCAGCATCAACACCAGATCGGTAAAATGGGTTTAGTTTAGACTGTACTCATGTTCAATAGACGAAAACAAACAATTTTGTCAGTTGAAGGGCACAAGCATAGACCAAGCAAACAGACTAAGGAACACCAAGCAAACAGACTAAGGAACAAAAACAATCTCAACGCAGATGTATGCATCAAGTATGTCATAAATATGGAGGGTCACATGAATGAAAAGGAGCTCCACGAACAGATTCAAATAAAATATGGAAGAACGAAAACTTACAAAATAGCTTGAAAGATGAGAGACGTCACGTGATTGAGAGTCGGCGCTATCAAGTGATGCAAACTGGGTCCCAAGTACAGGCGGCATAAACCCAAAGTTGGAATAGTAAGGAGCAGTACTATGAACAATTGAATACTGAGGACCTACTGAAGGAACTGCTGTTTCCAGCTTGGAGCTATCATATTCTGGTATTGAATTGGTTGAGACATTGGCCTCTCCAGCTGACACGTTCTCTGCTACATCTTGGGGTGATTGTAGGTGATTGAGATAATTTCCTTCCTGAGCATTTGGGGAGGCACTTTGATTGCTAGACATTTCAAAACAAAAAGGAAGTTAAAACATGTAAAGATAGAAAACCTATTTGACGCAAACAAATATTTCAGAATATCTAATTCCTAAAAGAGTATCCACCAACATCAACCAATGCATAGGGTATCTATACGAGATAATGCCCAATCGTCATACCTATAAGATTTTTCTATTTAGAAGTTAAAATTGTAAAAGAATAGCAAAAGATTTGATGTTATCCAAAGGTAAGGATAGAACAGAATCTGCCTCTGCCAGAAGTATAGAAGTACATATGTTTGTGGTACATTAGCTCGACTGGATAGCTCACATTTAATGAATCTTGGTATATAGAAAGCCAACCAGATGATAGTAACTATCATCAGCAGGTGCTTTCCTAGCCACCTTTGCCTATTTTCTTCAAGCCACCAAACGCATATATTACAATACTGTTTCTTTTGGATACAGTTGAATGCAATAATTTTGGCCAATGAAACTAATCCAAAATGTCTAAGTTGGACCTTTTCTGAAACAGGTCACAGCCCATACATGTGCATAAAATATATCCCTAAATTTCTAAATATACAATGGTGAGGTAAAATCACGACTCGGGAGTATGTGGAAACTTCTGCAAAGGGTTAAAAAAAAACACATCTCAAGGTCAAATTTCGAGATGCACGAGACAAAAAATCCACAAACCAGTTCTGTGATCCTGATTGTGATGTCATTGTACCCTATGACTTGACGACAGTGTCCAACCCTGAGATGTGTTGTTTCGTCTCTCTCAAGAGGGGCAAAGTTTTGGCGACTCCAAACTGCAAATGGTGGGCATTCCTCAAGCCTCAACAATTAGTCGAAAGTTTCATGGACTACCCATGTGGCAATCCATATGTGTAGATCACAAATCCCACTCAATGATGAGAGCGAGTACCGAGTTGTTCCCGTTCAGTCCAAGAAAATATATAATACTAGATAGAGGATACCTAAGTGGCTAAGATTTCATTTTACTAAAAAATAACTAGAAGATTAGTATTGTTGAAGGTGGCAAACCTTGAGGAATGCTCTTCTTCTATTGTTTCTTCGATCTCCTGAGAGGATTCAGACATAGTAGATGATCTCTTGTCATAACTTGTGCTGACGCCAAAATTAGCATCAAAGCTTCCAAAACTCAGTCTGGACCTTTCAGCTTCTGGGACATGAAGATGTTCTGGTATGATGACATGTCGACCATCGGAAAAATGCAACGCCTCAAGCTTCTTCTGTATATTCGGCGCTGCTTCTTCAGAAGCAGAGGCGTTCAATTCAGTTAGTGATGGTGCACTGACTTCAAGTGTGACAGGAGAACCCCCAGACGTGCCAATACATAGAGAAGGTGGAGCAGGATGGAGACTTGCTGATTTTGGTTTCCACTCCTTACTGGGGCCTACTGATAGAAAGAAATAAACTTATTAGCTGAACCATATGCACAACAGAATTATGATCACCAATACAAACTGAGTGAGATGCGTAAGCTCACATTTAAGAACTAAGATAAGGAAGAAAAGACGAAAGTAGTGTGAAAATGAATCACAATGGAACAGCATATTAACTTATTTTTTCGGTAATTGCCTGCATATACATATTATACAAGTATTTTTGTAAGTTTAGCCTGTCTAGTAATAACCTTTTGTGTTTGGCCTTTTGTTTTCTACAAATTTTTCTATTTTACATTTAATATGTTTTAATAATGTTCGGATATTTAATTACACATGCTGTAGCAATTTGAAACCAATACAAAAAAATATTTAACCTAAGCTGCAAAATACACCCATTTAGAGAAAGTGCTAAGGCTGTGTTTTACTTTGCTCAGAAGAAACTACTTGACTTTGTATGACATGCTATAAAGTTAAGGAAAAAGCCTAGCTAAATGTAGCCTAAACTCTGTAATTCCATCAATTAGGTGTACAGGGGAATTCGGTCCTAAAAAAATTAGCCAGCATCTCCAAACTACATATGTGAAATTATACCTCAGCTTTCAGGCTGGCAATAGTCATTTACAATATGTTGCATAGTGAAGCCATCCTTGCCATGACTTTCATGGTAAGTTAAGCATACGACAAAGAAAAGTAATGACATAATTGTAAAAAATCAATATTTTGAATATCTATTATCATGACAGAGGATATCTATAAATGCACATTTGAAGTGGACTGTGGAAGGCATAAATCATGCTGGATACTGATAGCATCTTCTTACATTCTTTTCATGGATCTCAATAAGTGTAGGACTTTCTTTAGACGTTATAGAGGTCTTGAACAAAATGATAGATTCCCTACATAAGTGGTTAAATAGTTAATCGGGCCCTAATCGATTTAGGCGCGTTATGAGATTAATCAGCATGTATCTTATTAACATATTTTCTCTTTCATTCTAAGTAATATGATTACTTCAAAGGAAAAATTGAAAATTAATGAATATTGAAGTAGTAAACATCTCACGCCACAGTTTAAGAAAAATTATAAAGAAAAAACAATGTTAGATAAAGGTGTGGCTTTCCATATTCTTTCGTTTAGGACGTTTTGGTTGATATTTTTCTTTGATCGTTTTTCTCTTAGATCTTTTTTATTTATTCTTTTTTATTTTTCTCTCTCTAGCCTCAACAGAGACTCTTGGTATTGCCCTATGGTAGAGTATTCATGAGGTTAATTTAAAAATCTCATTGATATTTCTCATTTATATAACATATTGTCATGAACCAATTAATTGGTGAGTTTATAAAGCGATTAATCGGTAATTCGACGAAAAATAGCCAATTCTCACCAATTAATTGGTTAGAAAATATTCAAACAATTAACGAAAAATCGTAACACTCTACTAGCGAGTAGAGATTAATTGGGGATTAATCGCCGAAATAACAAAGTTCCCTACATGTTATTTAAGCAAAACGATCTACTATCCCCCTCCCCAGATGAGAGTTGGTCGCTCAAGGTTGAGCAAGACTAAGCTGAAAACATTTGGCATTGTTGGATACTTCAATTTGTTATGTTTTATTATTATTATTATTATTATTATTATTATTATTATTATTATTATTATTATTATTATTATTATTATTATTATTATTATTATTATTATTATTATATTTTAAATTTTATTTTCGAAAAATGACTTTGAAAGCCTACTTCACAAAATAGACCATTTAGATATCGTAGTTGATGTAATGGCTAATTTATGCTTACTTTTATACTTTTATAACTAACATTGACTCTTTTATTAACTTAGGTTAACTCATAAAGTTATAGGATATCTTTACCCTTCCTAAACAAAATAGAAAACCTAATTTTATAATTGTATAACCAACAAGGACTCTTTTACTAATAGTTCCAATTTTTTATTTTTTTACCATTAATCCCTCCCACCCCATGCTGCTGGTAGGTATCGATAATCATAATGTAGTTAATGACTATTAGAAATTTAGTTTTAATTATTTAATAAAATCAATTCGATTAACTTGTCATAAATTTGATTAGAAAAGTTTACAGATACCCGTGCATTACCTTTCTTAATGATAATTAGAAATTTAATTTTATTATCATTGTTTCTTATTCCATAATGCAGTTAATAAAATTAATTTTCCCAATATCAAAATTTGATTTCCTATTCTTCAATGCATGGGTACATATAAAGTAATATATTTTATTCTTTGTCGCTATTTAAAAACAAGTTATCTATCACAGAGCATGATTATAGCCTAAGAGGTAAAATGAGACCAATATTGAATAAGATAGTTTCTTATAAACTAAATATTGACAAAATTGAAACAACCATTAATTGAAACAAAAAAAATATATACGTCATATATACCTACACAAATCACAATCAATCAAATCAAACACATTCAGAATAACATAAATGGGGTGGGAGGGGTTAAGGATAAAAAAAGTAAAAATAACAAAAAATAAAATTTGAATCATTAATAAAAGAGTCTTTGTTGGTCACAAAAATATAAAATTAGGTTTTCTATTTGTTTAGGAAGAGTAAATATGTCTTATAAGTTTATGAGTTAACATAGGTTAATGAAATAATCCTTGTTGGTCATAAAAATATAAAAGTAGGCACAAATTAGCCATTACATCAACTACGGTATCTAAATTGTCTATTTTGTGAAAAAAATAGGCCTTAAAAGTCATTTTCCGTTTTATTTTTTGGATGGAGGGAGGGTGTCAAAGAAAAGTTAGCTTTTTAGGCAGTTTTGAACAATTGATTGTAAAACAAGCAAGTGGGTAAATAGTATACCTTTTTGTGATCCAATAGGTTGTTGTGATCGGCTACTATAATTAGACAAAGGTCTACTGGCCGACGAGCCACCATGAGTAGAAGAAGAAGGTCGTAACTCAGAATGTTGGTTCTTTTCAACTTCCTCGGATTTGCCAGGCATCTTTCCATGTGGGAAAGAATTACCAATTTCCGAAGATGCTTTAGCTGAAGATGAGTCAGAATTGGTTACATCACGCGATACAATCTTGTTTGCTTGAACACGATTTGTGAAATTCCGAGAAACAGTGGATTTTCTCTCAGTCATAGCTTTAGACTCTGTAGCAGCCCTTCGGCTTCCTACTTCTCGTTTAATTGTACCCACTGCACCAGGGATGCGTGAGTCAAAAGATGGAAGCAGTACAGGATCTGAAGCCGAGGAATAGACTCCTGAAACAGATGCTGGAGATGGAGACAACTGATCAGAACTGGGTGTAGGCTGATGAAGTGAGCTATTGGTTCCAGATTCTGAGGTTGTGTTTGCATCAATAGGTGGTGATGGTATAGCAGTCCCGAGTTTGTTAATAGTGACAGCTGAATTATCTCTAGGAGTCTTTGCACCACCACCAGTTGGCAATTGCAAGGGCCTTGCACGGTCGAAACTCCTATCGTGACCAAAACTCTTACCAGCTGTGCTTGATGGCCCATTGGTTATGACGGTAACAGAGCTACAAAGGAATGCCAATCACAACTATATTTAACCTTCCACATTGAAATATTTTGAACTTCTCTCAAGAAATATTTTAAAGCCAAATTGGGCTAATCAATAGTTTCTGTATCCTTGATGCAGGATAGAACTAACCTTGATGCAGGTGCTTTTGCTTTAGTTTCTGTATCCTGAGAAGCTGGCAAAGGAGAGGGCATAGCACTTACGTCTACACCTTCATCTCCTCCATTTACCTTTCCAATACTCACACTCTTCCCAATGCCAGTATCTGAAAAAGGGATTTGTGAGATAGGAGAAAATCATAGTCATAGACCCTGATAATAATCATAACCAAACATTTCAAATAAAATATATTTTTCTCATAAGGTATAGAGGTTTTCACTTTTTAAAAGACATTGAATAAAACTGTGTGAAAGATACCAGTACAAGTAAAACACGCTTGTCAATGGAACAGCCTTTAGCATAAAAACAAAAATAAAAATAGATAAGTTGATTTGTCATTGAAATTGGTTATTTTAAGTTCTAGAAGCAAAAACACACCCTGAGCAACATAACGATGAGAATAGCTTCCCCGGGAACCCCTAGCGCCCCATCCCTGTGTGCCTGGTCTCCACCTAGAATCTGTGGACTCTCTGCTGTTGGGAATCTGCCAAGAATATAATATGAAACATCAACTGCATGAGGAAAAAAACAAGGAAAACACACACACTCACAAGTGAAAAATGATTTGTTAAAATTTTTAATGTCATTACTATACGGAACTGAGAAGAAGTAAACTAGACTAGGATGGCAAGATTATCACTGTGCTTATCTTAAAATAGCACCTAGGCGAATAATTTGTACGACTAAAGCATATTCTGTTGAAAATAAAATGTGCATGCTAAACTTACGATAATTTCTGTTTTTGAGTGAGGTAAAAAGGGGAAAAAATAAGGAGCAAGGCAAAAAAATTGTATATGTTGTGTAGTTGATTCATGACTATACATCTTGGACAAGAAAGTCACTTAGTGTTAACAAAACATCGTCAAGTAACCTAAATAGAAACAAGGAGTTGTTCTACAGTATAGAACAAGACTGTAATGAGCTTCAACACATGTACAACTAAGGAACCCAAACATGTTTTCCTAATTATGTATAGTAGATGGTGTCAGTGATATGATTGAAAGTGTGAATGTCAGTAACTTAAGGAACAAAGCTTAACCTCCTTTTTCTTGTCACGTTTCCTTCGAACCTCATGAAAAGTATCTGTAGAATCAAACAATACATTCGTTATGCTTTGTTACACAAGAAAATAAAAATACACATAATAAAAAGTCCTATGTCTTATGTGGTAGAACTTCTTATTCAGAAAATGTCGAATTTGGAGACTTGGGATCATATTTAGGGGCATGGAAAAGGATGTAAGGTGTGTCATCTGTGCAGAAGATTTGGAGAATTGGGGTCATCTTTTCCTACATTTGGCCTTGCTAGATTCTGATAATCACTTTTTTGGAGTTGTAGGGTGACTTGGGTGCTCTCACATTTTGTGGTAAAGTACTTGCGTGAGTGGAAGTGTCAAGCTTTCTCTGGGATGAAGAAAGAAAGAGCCATGGACTCTCATACTGTATGCCATTATGTCATGTGTGTACATTCGCTTGAGAGAAATAACCGGATATGTTGTGATGTTTACTCTTTTGGAGATCATGTTTTGATGGTGCGGTCCTTCCTTTGGTATATTTGTTCCCATCATCTTTGTACCATAGGGGTTCGGATTCAAGACTACATTTGGAACATGTAAGCTTAGGCCAATAACTTCTTGTTTTGTAATCAGGATCTTTTTTGGCTCTGTCTTTCTTTTGTTATAATCAAAGAAGGTAACCCAAAAACAACAGAGCAAAAGAAAGTGAGCTGATCACCCATTTTAGAATCCTGAAAGCAAGAATGGCGTTGCAACTCATAACTGAAGGACTTCTTCACCCGAAGAAAGAGCTGGAGTCATTAAGGTCATTTACTAGTGGAGATTTGGAACGAAAATAACCGGAGAAATTTTTTCTTTTTTTGAGCAAATTTCCAATTGGAGGTAATCACGGATGTTTTAGCTTTCATATGGCATCAAACCCTTTCTAATATTTCACTTACACGAGAGCACTCTCAGTTCTTTCTTTATGGTGCATTAAAGTCATTTTGACTTTTGATGTAAACCTTATTCAGTTATTCATACTTTTCAACAACCAATAAGTTTGTATTTGTTTTTAGCTTTTAAAACAACCCAAAACACGTATATTTCATGGTTCTCCACTCTCAGATGCAATCAAAAAAGTAACTGAATGCTACATAAGTATTTTAGATTGATTTGACAAACCTACTGCTATTAATGACTGAAATTTTGCTCAGCAAAAAAATTAGTTATTATGAAAATTAAAGCAACTTAAATATTAATAAAAGCAACTAGAATAAAAGAAAGGGAACAGTATTTGGGGTTTGACCTCCTTAATCCATTACACAGTACACAACTTACAGCCATCCATTGAGACTGGGAAACTTATTGTTGCAGAAAATCAAATTCTCTGGAAACTAATGTGCCTGCGTGGCTGAGAATTAAATTTTAAGGTCAATAATGTGACAAAGTAGGACTCATTAAATTCGGTCACTCTATCCCGCTACGAGTAATCGAAACAGATTCCTCATCAATCAGTGCTCAACATAGTGTTTGAACAAAGAAATGGCAAAGAAAAAAACAAACTCAACTTCCTCTTCACAACACACATCTCCATTTCTCTCCTCCAAACACATAATCAAGAAGCAAAACCCCCAATTCTCATCAACCCACACAATTGGGTATCCGAAAAAAAACCTAAAATAACTCATTACCACGATAAATACTAAATACCGATTAAAGCTCATCAAGACCCAACTCAAATTCAAAACAATAATCTCTTCCTCTCTTCAACGTAGTGACAGAGAAAGCAAATCCCATTAAAAAAAACCTCAATCAATCTTTGGGATCACAACAACCCATTACAAAAGAGGGAAAAGTATGGCAAAGTAAAGCAACCCCATTAAAGAAAGAGGGTGAAACCAACATCACCTTGAAGAAGGAGCTTCTGAGCGGTCTCGTTGGGATCCATGGAGCACTCCTTGAGCATTGCGTATATCTCATCGTCGCTATGGTTCCTGGCGATCTCCCTGATGTTCTGGATGGTCTCTTTGATACTCGAAACCCTTGAAGCACCCCCACTCATGTTGGCAGATAGCAGAGAAAGAGATGTGATGAGAAGAGAAACGAGAAGACAGATGTGGGAAGAAACAAAAAAAAAAAAACAGAGAGAAACAGAGGGATGTTGTGTTGGGTGGGAAGGGGAGAGAGAGAGAGAGGGAGGAAAGAGTGTTATTTTGAGAAATGAGATTTTGGGGTTTTGAGCTTGTTTTTGTAATTTGAAATTAGAGTAATGGACAGTTGTCCTAAACCTAACAAAATGTTTTAGAATTGTAAACATGTGTCGTGAAACCTTTCTACTAGGGGTGGGCACATTTCGGGTCGGTTCAGGTTGAGGTCTAATCCGATCCCGATCCTGGTACAATGAAATGGGAACGGTTCAAGTCGGAAAAGCCATTTTTTTAATGACCCGATTGGACCCGGACCATTTGGAGTCGGGACAGTCCGGGTCAAGACTGTGACTTCCCGATTCATTTTTTTTTAATAATTGAGTATCGGTTCACTCCCCTCCTCTTCTTCCAATACATAACTTGACTAGGTTTACTTCCCTCCTCTTCTTCTAATCCTTTCTTTTTGTAGAGCACATGAGCGAGCAATAATAAGTAGTGTTGGAAGATACCAGATCCTGTTCGTATTTGCAAAACCAGATCTTGTTCGTCATCGCAAAACCAGATTTGGCTTGCTCTTATTCATCATTGCAAAAGCTAATTTTGGAGTTAGATTCAGCAAAAGCAGAGGGTGAAGACTTCAAATTTGGAAGGTGGTATCAAGTGATTCAGGTCTCAATGTGAGAGCATCATGGCCGATGTACTAATATGAAGAATCTCTACTTGCAGGGTAACCTCGTTTTCAAGTGAGATTTTGTTTCTATTCGAACTTCATAACCTCGTTCGCTTTGATCGATAAGTGAGAGTAAGTCAGAGGCATTCATTAGGAGGATTGAGTGGAATTGCTCCGGCCTATGGCTGGGGTTGGGGTTGAGGAGGTGAGGATGGCTTGGAAGAAGACGAAGAGGAAACACAAGAGTGGGGAAGTTGATCTCGCTCTGCTGCTTTTTTTTTATGAAATATTATTTGTGAGTGGGTTAGTTTATGAGATATATTATGTATGAGTGGGTTAGATGTGGGCTTGGGCTTACTATAGTAACCGGGACGGACCGAAACAATCCGGGACAAAATTAGTGAAAATCGGTCCTGAACCGGTTCGGGATCGGGATAAAAACTGTCAACCGATTTAAATCGGTTCGGGACCATACCGCTCCAGGTCGAACGGGTCTGGATCAGGATTCTTGCCCACCCCTAAGTCTAAAAGATATCACAAATTAATGTTTGGATAGAGTGTCCAGCACGTGAGTGTCAACTTTACCCTTTTCTCCATATTTTTTAAACCCATAACGATAGAGATAGTATAGGCATTCACATGTTGGACACCCTCTCCAAACACTCACCAAATACAATGACCTGACTTAGTAGATTATTTCAAACAGATATAACTATTTTTTATGGAGTTGTTACATGTATCCGACTATTTGACTCGGTTGCACAAACTCTTTGTTGCATCGACATTTTTTGATGTTTCGATTTTGTTGCACCGATCTAAAATATGTAATGTTGACTTACCATTTTTTATCAATTAAAACCATTTAATGGTGAAATTTTATCGTTTAGAATAATTAGTTGGCTCTTAAAAAAAAGACAATAGTAATGATTATTTATGAAGAAAAAAAATATGTATTCACACATTCGTTAAATCTTAAATCTTTAAACAAATATCATAAAGGCTAGCCATTGTCTCAAGTTCTATAATAGATAGTAAACACTATGGCAGTTTATTATTTATTTTAAGAGCAAACGCGGTTTTAAAGAGTCCTCAAACCTTATACTATAGTGAACGTAGTTTATGTAAACAAGAAATACACATCAAAAGACTATTTGTTTACCATATATACTCATACGAATATAATATTCATCAAATATAGATAAGGAGTTGGCAAAACTAATATATCAGATTCGAAAAAAAATTAGTTAAAAATAAAAAAAAAATAATCACGCAACAAAAAATTTACAATAGAAATTTTGCTTACCATCACTTAATCATAACAAACTAGTTTTGTTTTAGGGCTACTAAAATATGGTTAGGTACACCAAACAATTTTTAAAAATCAAATCTGAAAAATAAAGTTGGAGTACACCTAGCAAATCCTTTTTTTTTTGTTAACCCATGCCTTGTAAATTAATAATTGGCATAATGTATACACGTAACAAATGTTTGTGACCCGTCTAAATGTCGAGGAAGACAGCGAGGGACCCCATAGGGGGGAGAGAGCCATTCATCTCTCCCGAGATGCGCACTTGAATTTTCAACGCACAGATCCCGAATATTCAAGCGCGCATCCCGGAGGATGGACGGCTCCCACCCCCCGTGTGGGTCCCTCGCTGGTTTCCTCGACAATTAGAATTTTTGATTATCTATACTTGTAAATTATCTAGTGGACATGCTTGCTTTTGTTAGAGCCCGTGCAAATCACGTGCCACTGTGAAATACTGGGCACTATAAACTCACTCGAACACTCCAATCTCTCTCTTTCTATCTCCAAAACTCACTCGAACCCGAACCCTAGATTTCGTATTCTCCCGCCGATTCCAAGATCTTTAAACCCTATTATTCCATTTCAAATCAAATGGGTTCGAAAAACGACCCACGAAACAACGAGAGAGATGGAGCCAGCCCTGGGTTCGTTCGTCTCTCTTTTCTCTCTCCCATTTCCATCCTTATTTATCCTCCTTATCATTCTGAAGATTTTTTGGATTTGGGTTTATCTGTTTTTTTTTTTGTTATTTCAGGAAGATTTTCATTGGAGGGCTTCACAAGGATACGACCTTACGTAAGTTTTTTTCACTCTTATTTCTCACAATGTGAAGTACAGAAATTCTAGGGTAATGGGTTATAGATACTTACAAACTTTGGTTATTTGGTTATTAGATGGGTTTTTAATTTGAATATTAGATGTTAAGCTGTCTTAGAGTAATGGGTTTTTCTCATTTGGTTATTATGTGCAGTGGATAAGCTTATAGATACTTACAAACTTTGTAAATGGGTTGCTTTGTTTGATGAGTAGTTTTCGTTCTAGGTAAATAATAATGCATCATAATGTTTATGAATCTGATTTGATTGTTAGATATTAGGATTTTCAAGGTAATAATGAGTCTTTGGTTTGGCGGGTAAATTTGTTGTTCTAATCTATGTTTATTGTTTTCCTTGTTGAATTATAGCTACATTTACGAAGTATTTTGGGAAATACGGAGAGATAACTGATTCCGTGATCATGAAGGATCGGTTCACGGGGCAACCCAGGGGATTTGGGTTTGTCACTTATGCTGACCCTTCTGTTGTTGACAAAGTTATTGAAGAAACCCATGTTATCAATGGAAAACAAGTAAGTGTGTGTTGAACAACTTAGTATGATGTTAGTTCTTATTGTGGTTCAGTTAATTTGTCATGTTGCATTGTGAAGTTAACTGACTTATGGCAATATGTATTGGGTCCATCTTGGTTCATGATTATTTTCGTCATTTCTTAAAATGAGGTACACTAACCTCAAAAGGATGTGTAATTGCAAAAAATTGAAGTGAATTTTGTTTTGGGCCTTTTTGTGTTTAACATTAACATGCTATTGTATACAAAGTATGTTTTGTATGTCGAAGAAGCACTGTTAGGATGAAATTACGATTATTGTTTAGATTTGTATGGTGAGAACATTTTCGAAATTAACGATGGAGATGAATAAAGAACCCATTCTCCCAAGGGTTGCATGATATTTAGTTTGGAATCAATGGAGATTCAAACATGACATATAAAATAATGGTTGTAAATTGCAGGTGGAGATTAAAAGAACCATCCCAAAAGGATCCGCACAGAACAAGGACTTCAAAACCAAGAAGATTTTTGT
The DNA here is from genome assembly GCA_003290165.1 of Berberis thunbergii. NCBI lineage: Eukaryota > Viridiplantae > Streptophyta > Magnoliopsida > Ranunculales > Berberidaceae > Berberis > Berberis thunbergii. Next base: position 325,687 of record QNQO01000872.1, on the reverse strand, counting down.
TGGCGGGGTGCCAACCTCAGTTACTGAAGGTATCTTTCAAAAGATGTCCAAAAGACATAGTTGGAGAGTCACTTATTTTGTTTAAGCAATGAAATAGTATCATGGTCAATCTTCTTATGTGTTTTCATTTCATGATATACTAACCAGACGAGTTCAAGGATTTCTTCTCGAAGTATGGAGAAGTGGTGGAACACCAGATTATATGTGATCATGCGACAAACCGCCCCCGAGGTTTTGGTTTTATAGTCTTTGACAATGAGCAAGTCGTGGATGATTTGTTGGTTAATGGAAACATGATTGATATGATGGGTTCCCAGGTAAGTGTGCTGCAATTGTTGTTCAAGGAACTGTCAGGGGTTCACATACAAAATTACCTAATATTCTATATTGCATATTCCCCACATGAAGCACTAAGTATCAAGATTCTAGTTATTGCAGTGATACTAATTTAGTTTGTCGAATCACTTTCTAAAGAATTGGTATATATTTATAGATTTTATAGATAAGCCCTTCTAAAATCATGTGCTACCTAGGTTAACTTAATTGCTTTGTTGTAGGTGGAGATTAAGAAAGCAGAGCCAAAGAAAGCCGGCAACCCACCCCCTGCTACTGCGTTTGGTAGGGATTCTAAGGCTCGTTCTTTTGGTGATGGTTTTGGTGGTTATGGCGACACTTATGGTGGCTTTGGCAGCAGTGAATTTGGCCCTGGACCCTTTAGGGCACCAGGAGGTCTAGGAAGTGGTAGGCTCAGTGGTTATGGTGGATATGGCAGTGGTTCCAGTGACTTTAGTGGTGGTTTTGGCAATTTTGGTGGCAGTGGCTTCGGTGTTTACGGTGAAGAATCTTCTCTTGGTGGCTATTCTGGCCGTTTTGGTTCATATGGTAACGGGGGATTTGGTGGGGGATATGGGGGAAGTGGATTGGGTGGTTATGGCCGGGGAGCTGAAAGCTATGGAACTTATAGATCTGGCTATGGTGGTAGTTTTGAATCTGGCTCTGGTCTTAGTTATGGTGGAGCAGGTGGGTTCTACGGAAATAAGACTGGTCATACAGGCAACAGCCGGTATCATCCTTATTCACGATAGAAATCCTACAATAACTGATATCAACCATATTCAAGCTAGGAAGCTCTCACGAGAAGCATTTTCTCTTGTTTAACTGCTTATTCAGCGATGCTTAGTGTCTTCACACCTTGCAGAAGAGGTCTAGAAGATCAACATGTTGCTAGATTGTCTATGTTCTTGATGTGCTCCCATGCCGTCATCACTTTGGACTATCTTCTGTTACTGTGTTTTTTGAATGTTAGTTTGCTAGACTGGGGATTATCTTTCACTTTAGTTTGACATTAAGAAATTAGCATCATTATGACTGTCAGTCGAGAATTTATCATCTTTAGAGCACCTTAGTTGAGATAGGTATGTTTTGGTTGGTCATCGATATGCTTTGAGATAGAATTTAGCTCTTTCAATAACTGGCACGACTAAACTAATGGTTGGTCTGATATTAGAATGAAAAATGCAATCACAGTCCTTCCATAAAGAATTTGATCAACTTGAGTAATGTAACAATCAACCGGTGCAAACTACAAAACAATTGGTATAAATAAAGCCTGAAGGTTTCGCACTTACCATGAGAATTTGATCTATTATTTGAATGTAGTTACTTGTTATGACTGATCTTGGTGATTTTCTAATTCTCTTTTCTCTCTCATTACTTGTAATGTACATGCTGTGGTTTTTTCATTAGATGTATGAATTTGTTGAAATGTGGAAGATCCTTTTTTTTCTTCTTTTAAATGAAGACTTGGCGTTTAATTGCTAGAAAAATGTTGGTTGCAAAACTGGATGCGCACAGTCAGAAAGCACATGACGATCCTTCGTAAGAAATTAACATTTCAACCAGCTCACGTAGTTCAGTAGTTCATGTCACATATTCTTCTTTCATCACTTCTCATCACGCACAGCACTATTGAAGCTTACAGATCAACTCATATAACAAAATAACTACATAATTTACATGACTTCACAAGTAAACATTACGAACTTCAATTGCTTCGTCATTCATCGTTGAACCATCTTAAACTGGCATAATTTAAACATGATGCCGGGACCTGGTAGCATAAATAAACAATGAACTTAATGTGGAGACATTTTGATCATGCATGTTAAGTACACTAGCCATTCATAAATGGAGAAAACAAATATGAACAAGTGATAAAATTTTAGGCATCCAAATCTTCCAAAAAAAAAAAAATTTCAGTGTTACAAGACCGTGGCAATCTTGCCGGAGTACTTAAGAGACCGATGAGGTAAAAGTTGGATAAACAATTCGTTACAACATCCTCCATCCAATAAATCAAGGGACTGCTTTTATACCATATTGCAGCGTGTGAATACACAAATGCAACACAATCTTAGTGAATGATGAATAGATCCATATAAATATTTTGCTAAAAATGGATGAATCTGAATCACGACTCCAAGAGTTCAAGAATGTCGGATAACTTGCTTGTATAATAATTTGGTTGGATGTGGTTTGAAGCATCCTGAAGAGCAGATAATGTGGTCACTCCTGCAAGCACAACATTGAAACATTAGGCCTTGGTTTGTATAGAAAAGGGGGAAAAAAACACGAAATAAATAAATTATACCTGAAAGGACTAGGAGTGTCTTGCATCCAGCATTTTGCCCAAACAAGATGTCGGTGTCCAGTCTATCACCTACCATACACATTTTGGAGGTACTAATCTGAAATCTGCACAACAGAAGGGATGATATATAACTTTCAGACTTTTGTCCAACATTTCTCTTGATAATATTCTGCATAAATATATTAGGGATTTGACATACTTTTGCAGTAAGAAATCCATCATGAAGGTTGATGGTTTTCCAACCACAGTAGGTTCTTTTTGAGTTGATCCACATATGGCAGCAACCATACATCCCGCACCTGAGTGAACAAATATCATCGATAATATAATTGAACTCGAGTGATTTCACATATGGTTAGGTTTTATCGGTGAGGACTGCAGTTAAAAGCTACCTGGCCATTCTTGTAAATCGGTCATGTGACCAACTGCATCACGGTTGGTGGCAATGAAAAGGCACCCTGGATTCTCTCGGATGCATAGTGTTCCATACCTGTCAATTTTAATGTTGTTATATTGATCGATACAAATAAAAAGTAAGCATAAATAAAAATTGCAGTGCCTTGGATCGAAACATCTAGCAAAAACCTATTTCAACAAGTATATCAGACATGGTCAGAGAATTTCTGATAACTAATATTTTGATCCGTAAGAATTAGGGTGTTGACTAAACCATAAGGGTCAGTTTACTCTGGGGATTTGGATAGTTTTGAATTGTCTGTATCAACATTAAGATGGAGGATTTGACTGCTCTGATAAATCCAAATTAAGACGGGGTATGGCAAAAAAAAGATATCACAAAATGGAACAAGACCTATGGTGTCACTGAGTCCTTTCTTCAAATATAGACATCTAGAAAGTCATGACGAAAAGAAGTCGAAAGGGGGGAGAATTGAAATGAACGGGATTGGATGTTTCTTAGGGTGTGTTTCGTTGGATGGAATCTTATTCCATGAGAATCTATAAGGGAGGTTAAATTGAGGTGACACTTATCATTTACCATTAGTGATTAGTGATGAGAATGAAAGTCTTATGAACATGAGAATCGCATTCCTTGCTCCCCAAAGCATGTGATTTCCATGTTTATGGACTTTCATTCTCACTATTGATCACAAAATCTAATAGTGAATTATTGAGTGAACCTCAAATTAGCTTAGATGAAGGTGAGTCCCTCATGGATTCCCATGGAATAGGATTTCATGCAACCAAACACACCCTTAGTTCTTGCTCATATGAAGGGGATATATTCCTTGGTCACATGCTAAAAAGTATCATTACTTGAACATTAAAAGGGAGAACAGAAACAAAGGGCATTGATGTCTTACTGGAGCTTGTAATAATTGATATTTGGATCAAGCCCGACGACTACTGCTCCAACCTGAAAAAGAAATTACAATGTTTTTTGTCATTTCTGGGACGAACAATAGAACTGAAAGAAGAAATGGTCATGTTGCTACATTACACTTGTATCGTGTTCAAAAAGGCAATTAGATTTCAGCTCCACCTTTTTAATTCCATCATCCTGCAGAAAACTCAAAATTTCAATATCATTGGAAGTGCTATGGAAATCATCTATCTAACAAGGACACTGTCGTAAACCGAATTTTAGAGAACAAAGCTTACGGGTCCACCGAGACCTGTAAAACCAGCAAGTTCGAGCTCTTCCAATATTCCCTCTCCACCTATAACATAAACCTGCACAACAATTGATTTGCTTCCGCAATCAGTTAGCATTTGGTAAGCTTACGATTTTATATAGGTGCTAGAATAAGCTATTGTTTACGGATTAATCATTTTTCTGTAGGTGTCAAACCTTTTCCACATCTCTTTGAAGAGGTAAAAAAAAAAAAAAAATACAACTTTGGGTGTATCTTAAGCATTGATAATCTAATTCATAAATTTTTATGACCACATAAAGTACAATATCAACTAATTTTTTTAGAACCCTTGTATGCATAAAACTCGTAGCAAGCTAGAGAAGCAAAACAGATAAAAGTAGCAAATAAACCTTTTTGTCTTGAGGGAAACTATTGGTTTTCAGGTACATAGCTGCAGCAAATGAGGAACTAAAGATTTCTTCCTGCAAAACGAAACAATCGGAAGCTATACCACTAAAACAAAATATTTAATGTTAACATGATTTTCACTACAACAAACCTCACCAACAGCAAGTCCTAGAGAAGCAAACTTTTTCGCGTACTGCTTTCTTGATTTCATTGAATTATTCGTCACAAAAACCAGCTTCTTCCCCTAAATCAAACAATCACAATACATATAGTTATAATTGAATTCCCTCCACAAAGTGAAACCCCCAATTAGCAGAAAGATATTCAATTAACAATCAATCAGAAAACAGACTTCTCCTCCTCCATCAAACAATACAATCAAATATATAAATGACCTCAAATCACTGACAGAAAAGCTCATCAACCAAGCCAAACTTTTCATTCCATTTGTCACAAATTCGGTCAAATTCAATTATCATAAAAAAAAAATGATCAATTGGAACAAAGAGAACCACATTTATTCGGTTTTTTTATCAAAGTAGTTTTCATTCTAACTAAAGAGTTCAATTTCACTATCAACATTACTACCAATAGAATAAATTCATTCATAGATTTCACAACTTAGACCCAAAATTTGATTACTATCGTAATAAAAAAAATCTACTAACTTTGGATCTAAGCAGGTCTAAGGTCTGTTCGACGCCTTCGATGAGTTTATCTCCCTTCCAAATGACACCTGAACCACAAACCACAGAAACTTAACATTTAACATTCGAATGAATGGTATTGAATGAAAGAAGATTGAGTGAGAGAATAAGAAGAAGAAGAAGAAAAAACCATCGCAATCGAAGAGAAAGGCTTCGACAGAGTTGACGAGAGATTCGGCCGTGTGGGAAGAGAGAACGTTAGGAGGAGAAGCTTTTACGTCGTTGGTTGTTGTTTCCATTGCTTTTAGGGTTTTTCAGAGAGAGAGATAGAAAGGGGAAGACGAAGACGGAGGAGACAGATATTCGATTCCGAACTGTTGAGTTGAGTGAGTGGTGGTCGTTATTTATGGTTGGAGCGAAGGGAAAGCAAAATGGAACTTTCATTGTAATTCACTTTTGTCACGTGCGATTGTGATTTCGTTCGTTTTACTAGTTAATTCCGGTAAAATGGTTTTTTTTTTAAATATTTATTTTTGTTTAGAAAAACATAAAATTTTAATATAACGTAAATTATGCATTTTAAACTCTTAAATACTACATTAAAAAGTTTCATAAGATGATAAAGAACATGAATTCTAATTGGCGAGGAAACCAACGAGGGAGGGGGGTGCAACCCTCCATTCCCTCGAGATGTGTGCCTTTGCGTATCCCAAGGGAGATGGAGGGTTGCACCCCTCCCCTAGCTGGTTTCCTCGCCATTTAGACGGTTCGATAAAGAATCACGTAACAAAATATTAATAATAGTCTAAAATAACATTATAGCAATTAAAATATTTTAAACTTCAAAAGATTTTTCAATAACTCCAAAATAAAAAATATTTCGTGAAGCATAAAGACTTTAAAACGATACAGCCATAGAGAGTGCTTCTACAAACAGGTTTAGCAATGGTTTGAAGAGTTCTGATTTACAAGGTGGTGTTGCATGTTGTCATACTCAAACAGGTTTAGCGAAAGAGTGTCTTTTGATTTACGCGGTGGTGTTGCATGTCATTATAATTGACATCTTTAGACGGAGCCATATCAACCTGTCACTAAACCTATGTTCAAGCAGTAAAATCACAATCTATATACGCGGGAGCAGTGTTGAGACTGGTATACAACTCAGCACCCATCTCATCAGATATGTAATCATTTAGCAGGGACAAACCCGTAGAAAATGCAATAGCTGAAAACTCACAATGAGTATATGCCAGAACACTAATTTGCACTTTTATGCAATCAAAACATTCCATGCAAAACCATACATACCCTCACTTCAAATACCAAGGTTTCATATTGAATCTCTGCTCTAAGTGTTTATAAATCATAATTCTTGCGTATCTGGAACTTGGGATCGAAGAAGTATATTAAGAACTTGGGATCGAAGAAGTATATTAAGACAACATAGCAGTATTGACTCAAATTTTACTGCTCTAAGTGTTTATAAATCATAATTCTAGCATATCTGGAACTTGGAATCGAACAAGTATATTAAGACAACATAACTTTAGTATAGTTGCAAAAAAATCCAAGCAGTATTGACTCAATTTACTGGAAGATAAAGTTCATCCACTAGAATAACAAAGGCAAATATTCCCAGATAAATAAGTTAGCATATATAGGTATGAAGTCTGGTACAATTTCGACTGAAGAACATGCTTACACAACTTTCAAAACTTTCGGACTCCAAGAGTCCAGGCAAGCAGATGTACTTTAGGGAGGAAAGACATGTTTTTACTTTTAACTAGATATGCTTTTAGCATAATGCTATCAACTTAAACATCAAAATTTCACGAGTACATCTTTCTCATTCAGCTTTTGCATTGGCCTTATTTTGCTTGTTAAAAGCTCTCCTTTTCGCTTCTCTGAAAATTGCCAACAAAAATATTAACAAAATGAGATTTCAATTTTAACTATTATTCACATGAATGTCTACCGTGATATTTCACGAATTATTTCTTGAAATGTCATTTACCTGGCTTTTGCAATTTCCTCTCTCGATGGGAATTTTCTTTTCTCCCACTTCTTTTTCTCAGGCTGGAATGGGCCTTCTCGTTCCCATTTTGTTGTCTACTTCTTCCGAAGTTTCCATTTGGTTTTCCAAAACCATTAGAATCTTTGGTTTGTTGAAACTTTCGCTTGTTCCCTTGTTGGAATTTTCCTTTTCCAGTGAATTTATTGCCTTTTCTATCAGTGTGAGAGGCAGGTGTGGTTTCTGATGGCTCAGACGATTTTGGCGTTGCTTTTGAACCACTATTCTTTTTCAACTGCAAAAACCAAGTCATTCCAAGTTATACTAAATCTAGATCCTTCTAGTTTTTTAAAACTAGGTGATAGTCAAGAAAATTAGGTAGGTACCCAGGTTTTCATCGCATTCAGGGAGCTGGTCCCCTTATCGGGAGTGAAAAATTCACGTTTCCGAGATTTTCCATCCTGGTTTTCGTTGCTTTTGCTGTTCATGGGCGTCTGTTCCAAAGTTTCTGATGGTTCAGATTGTTTTCGTTTTGCCTTTATGGAGCCATTAACCTTTTGAGGACTAGAAGGAGCTTCAGGTTGTTCAGATTCTTCTTCTGAATGTTCTTCATCGCTATTGTTGTCGTTCGATACTGGTTCCTCATTCATGGTTTCTGAAGGTTCAGATGACTTCGCTGCAGGCTTGGAATTGCTCCTCTTTTTCAACTGCAATTATCAATCAACATCCATCAGCTGCTTTTTAGTAGCACATCAAGCTTTGAATATCTAAGAAGGATGGAAACAAATATATGAAAGTTAACGCATGAATTCAATGAAGAAGAAATTTAGCTTTGAATCACCTTTCTTGGGGAGACTAATTCAAAACCGTATATTAGTTGCCCGTCGTGTGGGAAGTACCTATTTCTATTGGTTATCCCACACCTCGTTGGGATACTTGGATCACATTGAACTTGGCTTGTTTTTACTAAATTTTGAATAATAAATTTGATTTGTACTTTATTAATTCAATTTAGTTTTTTATGGGTGGAGGGACTATAAGGAGGATAATCATTGCATATCTGAACAAGAACCATGAAACAACTACAAGTTCAATTCCACTTTCTGAATGACAAAAAACGAAAAACTAGTTTACATTTAATAAATACATTAAGATCAAGGTATAGTGATACCTTGGCCACGAAGAAGCCATCCATATTGTTTACATGAGGGTAAAAACGCCTCGTCTTATCTAATGAGGGATGAAACCGATGCTCCCTAAAGCGAGTAAACCTGGGAAAATTATTCAAGGTTAAAGAAAATGAATGCTGCAATTTCATTCACAAACTGCATTTGATGAGATCACAGACTTACCCTGGGCGACCAAAGTCTAGACCACATGGCACAAGTTGTACATCCCTCTTTTTTAGTGCATAGTCTATAACTGCTTCATTCTGTTAGTAGCAGACTGCAAGTTTAGAAAAAGTTTCGCAAATTTGGTAATCTAAAAGAGGAGATCATACACAAACCTCTGGACTCATTATGGAACAAGTTGAGTAAACAATGTATCCCCCTGATTTGGAATTAGCATCCACCATGTCAATTGCTGCAAGAATCAGTTGCTGCAAAGGAACAGGAACAATACATTCAAATTTAACTAGGTACAATTATTAGGGGAAAAATAAAATCTCTGGAAATTATCGAAGCGAGCGCGTTGGTACTACGTTTGCATGTCATAATCAATACAGAACTGCACGTGCATAATCTATCCTAGTCTAGTTTCGAAATGCATGTTAGTATTAGGACCACATTTTAATCTCTTAGAACCTATGTAACGACAATATTTCTACACAAAAAAAAGTGTCGATTCTCCCGGATACTCCATGCTTAGATCATCAATTTTTTCACATATTTTGAAAAGTTTCAATTCTATATTGTACTAATGAAGCATATTATGACAAGTTATTAGTACCCGAGTAATAGTTCAAAACTTATTGTTGAAAAGTGAATAATCTAAAATGTACAACTGTCTCCTAGCGTATCTCATATTGTGTTTTTCTGACCAACGTGCCCAACACTTCATATCCGTGTAGATACCGATACCCATATCCGTGTCATTGTTACATGACTTAAAAATCTTCATTATCCAATCCAGCCTACCTAAAGCCACAAGTGATCAATCAACTACTTAGACAAAATCTCACAAAATGTACAAGTAATGCAGGGAACAGGCAAGATGGCAGAAGTATAAGCTTTCACATGTCGATGTGCATATTCTATTTATTTCTTTAAAGATAACCCTAAGCTTGATTGATAAATCACAGCACAATGAAATTTTCTCATAAGAAGCATATGCTACCAGAGACGTACATTTCCGATGTTATTATGCCTTGGTTTGAGAACAAATATCTACTAACAAACTGATAACAAAATAGGAAAAAAATGCCAGAAATACAATATGTTATTGAATGCATCCATGAAATCAGGGTATTCTTAGATTTGGCTTGAAACAAAGAAGAGGGTGTGTATGATAGTGCCAATAAACCCTAATGTGAACTGACGCACTATAAATTGTTTATACCTTCTGCAGGAATGCACAGTTCTGAATATCTTCAAAGCTCTTAGATGCTTTAACAGATTCATCCTTGGAAATGACCTATAAAAGCAGTACATGCTCATTTAGCTTTCATTAAGTAAGCTGTAAGAAAAGTCTGACACAAAAATCAAATGTATATTCGCAAACTTCAGTTAATTTACCCCAGTTCCACTGCATGGTGCATCTAGCAACACTCTGTCAATTGTATTTTGTCCCAAGACCTTGGGGAGCTGATATTTGGAAAATACATCCCATCAGGCATGAAATTCATGAATGATGCCGTTAATACTCGAAATTTGAAAAACTTAATTTCCACAAGATGTTAAACTTACCTCTCTTCCATCATAATTGCACACAATGGTGTTTGTCACACCCATACGATGCAAATTTGCTGTAAGTGACTTCAACCTTGGTTCTTTCATCTCATTTGCATATAAAATTCCTGGTAACAATTGAATTGATACAAGAAACAAAATTAGGCAATAAGGCAGATTCTGATGTATTAGATAACATGCCAAAAAAAAACATGAATGAATTAATCTACAGGAATTGTCTCTCAAAGTGCCATTATTTCAGGGTTTATTCTTGTATCTAAGAAATGTTTTCAAAAAGATAAGTTGGCATTAGTATTTTACTAATTGAGTTTGAATTGAAGAAAGTTCTCCCCTATTTACTTATGGGTGGTAAATTGTACAAAATTCCGCCAACAATTTCTATCAAATTTGGTATCATAGCAACAAAACCTACAGAAAATATCAATGATCACCAAGTCACTGCTAGAACAATGGGAGAGAACCATCACCGGTAACGTATAAACGTTGAAGCACATTTGGTTCATCTAAAAACTGAAGCTATCCGAGATGGGCTGAAAGGGGGGGCATTTGTTTGAATATGAAGGATCAGATGAACTCAAACTCTTGTAGTCAACAAGGCTATACGTAAACTTTTGCATTGTCAAGTCACCTAACCATCATGAGGAAGAGAACAAATTGGAGAAAAATTATACAAGACTTTTGTTTCATATCTGCATTAACCCATATTGATCAATGTTGCCATTGGTTTATCGAACAAGAGCCTTTCAGGCCTGATTTTGGTGGAAAATTTCTGGTTCATTTGGGTCAGATATGTCACAATCAGCCTCCAAATTGGCAGACGGTAACCCCCAACAAGGGTTTTCTTGCCCTTCTAGTGATTAAACTCCCATGTCTTATGCTTCTCTTCACACTGAAGGTGTGCTAATCAATTTCCTACCCTAACCACCACTAAAGTCCAGTACTATGGCTGCCACAGGGGCCTGTTCGACTGGGTGATGTGCGGAAAATAGTCTCTCTCTGCTCATGTTACTCATATGGCCTCCATAAATTATTCTGGTCACACAGGTTTGCTGAGATGAACTGCTGTCTCCATCAAATCTTCAAGAGCACTTTTCTTTGTTCCCAACGTCTGATCAAAAGAGGTTGAAGGTGGGCTCATGTTTTGTATCCATTTCTCCAACTACTGCTTAATGGCCCAGCTCATCAGTCTTTTAAAAGGATTCAGCCAGGATTTGTGTTCTATCGCCACCCTTCTTGACACACCACCTGGCACTTCCTAATATCCTATTTGGACAGCTTTCTCTAACGATTATGATGTTGTACTGCGCCTAGTCTTGAGAAAGTTTGAATGCATTATACGATGTTGTACCAACTTGAGCTTACAATCATTATGCTCAACAAATGATTTTGGCTTTATGTAGAAATTTTTGAGGTAAACTACTGCTCGCATTTTTCAGAGATTCCTTCCATGAAGCTTGAAGACGAGGTTTTCTTGGACAAATTAGGGAGTATGATAGGATGTGTATCTTGAGGCACCCTTTAGGTTAGGCATAGTTTCACTTAAATAAGGTGAAGGCCTCTTGCCACGTGTTCTGCTTTTTTCAGTTTACAAATTGAAAATTCAGTTCAGGATGGAAGCTTTTAAACCGTAAGGATCAGCACAGTAATATCCCACCTAGTGGTTCAATAAAGACATAATGAAAGGAGAACTAAGATTTTTTGCCTTCCTAATTTGGACAAAAGGTTTCATTTATCAAGCTAATCATTGAGATTGTGGTTGCATATACTAAATCTAATATATAACTTCTATTTATAAGTATTACCCAAGTAACAGTCTCATTTCATAACTTTATATACAGAATACCATACAGCATGGAACAACAGATTAAATTGTGAAAAAACTAGCACATACCGCTATTCTTCATAGAGCTGCAATGTATGTTGTTTTTCCACCAGGAGCTGCCCTGAAATAAGAATAAAGTGCAACCTCACATCATAATTCAAATATTCACAAGGGGGTGAGTAATGGATAGGACGTATCAGCTACCATGGAAATATTCTCATTATATGCAAAGACGATAAATGCTGGGCATGAAAATTGTTTTTATCATAATTCAAGGTTGCCTACAGCTTGATACTTTCAAGATCCAATTCTATTAAAAAGTAAATAAATAAGCACAAATTATATAGGACTTAGCCACCGACAAAGTCAAAAATTTACTCTTTTAGATGAGTAGAAAGAAGTATGTATATGAGTTCTGTTGCAACTTATTCTATTAATTGAAAAGTTGATCAGTGGGTATGGAACCTAGGGATGTAGTGTAAATTTTATTGGTCAATAGTTACTTCAACATATTAAAAATATCCAACTAATAGCAGTCTGCACTTCAGCCTTCTACAATAGGTAAGAGTATTATAATTCTTCAGTCACAATGTCTGAAGTACTTACGCCATATCCACAATTCGCTCCCTCTCCTGAGGAGCAAGGGCCATGACAGGCAAGAATGAGCTAGCACTTTGCAGCTATGAACAATGTAAAAACATAATTAAAGAATAGACAAGAATAAGGGACAACAATGGTACATAGAGAAACAGACATGATAGGCATCTGAATTACCATGTAATGACCCGCCATATATTCCGGAGTGGCACCAATGGGCACTTGCGAATCATAAACAACAAGTCCAACCTAATAATCATGATATCAGCACGAATTTTCAATGGTAAACATAAACTGAAAGCTATATCAAGAATATGACGTTCAATTTACCTTTGACCACTTGCTTAAAGGATCTAAGTTTACTCCTCTGTTTAAGAGAACATCAGCCAAATCTCTCCTACGAGTCTAAAAGTAATAAGAAAGCAGTTAGTGTTATGTTCATTACAAGAACGATTGAAACAATATTCAGAATAACTAAGCATGTCTTTCCACCTTTAATGTGTTTGTCCTTAAGCAAATAGGCCGAGGCTTTTCATAAGCTTCAATGAGTTCTAAAAGTTCAACAACTGGAAACATCTGTAGCCAAAAGGAATGTGAATTAGATATACCCAAAAGCATCATCTCATTAACCAAGAAGCTCCACTGTATACTGAAATCAAATCACTAGCTAATATACATGAACACATTGGCACACAAATCTCAGGTGTTGGGCTATTCTAATTAGAGTAGATCCTGCACCATATGTTATCAGGAATCCTGAGTAAGATATGCAAGCAATAATCACAGTTCTAGTAACACAATTGTGAAATGAGTGTGATTTTCCTTGTTTTTATGATTTAAGTATAACCAATTTTATATAGGTTGAGAATCAAACAATTTTCAATTGCAATGGACATACATTTCTAGTGCTTAATAAAAATAAAAAAATTGAGACTCCCAGTCCTCAATTCCTCATTTTGAAGTCTTTAGAATAGTATTTGCATAGAAAATGATAATAAGTTACCTCCACTAAAACCCCAATTAGGAATTCATTGTAACCATAGTAAGAACTCAAATCTCTTTTAAGCTGCTCAATGTAGTCCTTCCTTGTCGCCCCTTCTTGTCTCAATGTCTTAAAATTCGAAAGTACTCGAACAACTAAGACCAATAAATAAATAACCCATTCTTAATCAACTAAGCAAAAAAGAAAAATGTAGCAAGTACATAGACACTAAACTAAAAAGAACTAGCTACTCACTTTCTTTAATCCTCTGCTGGAGATTCCGAAGATCCGGAGGTTGAAGTGCCTCCTCTTCAAGTTCCTAACCTCATCAAACATTCCAAACCTTCAGCACAAATTCAACTCTATAAAACCACTTACAACTCCCCAATTCATCATTTAACAATAAAAATACCTCCTTTGTGGGCAACCGAAACTCATCGGATTCCTGCTTAGTATTAAGCAACAACTCCTGGTCAAATTCCCCTTGCCTCTTCGCAATGTCCTCATCGATCGCTCTCGATTTCCCCTCTATATCAGACCCATCCGAGTCCGAATCCGACCCTGAATCCGAATCTTTCCCTGCAAAATCCAATAAAAACCAAACCTTTAGCTAAAACAAACACTAAAACATCAAAAAAAACTCATAAAAATCGAAACTTTACCTTCATTATCACCACCATCTTCACTTTCCTCCTCATCATCGCTGCTTCCTTGCAGGAAATTGTTGCTCAATGGATCATCGTCTTCCCCATCCGACGATGCCTCAGACCCAGACTCATTTCCCTCTTCTAAGTCACTTTCTTCTTCTTCTGAGCTATCGGAGGCGCTGAGAAGCTCCTCTTCTTTGGGTTCTTCGGCTACAAGATCCTTCTTTTGCTTCTTCTTCGGTGGGGGTTTCACTGGTTTTTGGGGTTTCTTCTTGCTTAGTGAAGTTGCCGCCATTGAAGCTTCAGTGAGAGAAAGTTGCAGAGAGAAGTGAGAGGAAGGGTTTAGTTTTGTAGAGAAGCTCTCTCTAAACCCTAGTTTTGATGGCGGGTGATGGTAGACGATAATGTCTTTAGGGAATTAGGGTGAGTATGTGCATCCTTATTATTCTCAATCCACCCCCACCACATTTACGAGCCATCGCGCTCGCTAGGCGTTGCCCATTTTTACACTGTAACCTTGCTAAATTCACAAAGCTAAATGTGTGATGGCTTAGTGGTTGAGTAGTTACTGATGGTATCCATCCAAATGTATAATTGTTCGCAAACTTTTTTTATTTATTTTTTATTTTTTTTACGGAATTGCATGTTGTGTTTGTTTGCCGCTAATATAGAGGTCAATGTTGTAATTTGATTACCTTTGGGTATTATAGTAGTTTGTACTTTGCTCCTTGTTAGATAGTTTGTACTAGGGGTGGGCACGGGACGGGATGGGACGAGATATACTCATCCCTATCCCATCCCATTCATACGGGATCAAGACGGGACGGGATGAAAAAAATCTCATCCTGACCTCGTCCCATCCCAAACGAGTTCGAGACGGGACGGGATCAGCACCTAAACAGTGAAATACCTTTGATAACTTTCTTAAACCTACAAACACATTGCAGGAATCTGAAAATAGTTATGGATAACACCTAAAACAGTGAAATACCCACCAATATAGAGACAACCCCATGGAAAACCCAAGATCTCGTAAACCAGACCAGCTCTTGAATATACGTTCTCTGACACTACAAGATAACTCCTATTGCCCGAGGGTGAGTAGCATATTACCTAGCAGACTTTAGTCTTAAACCAAATTGTCTTAAACCAAATTAATAATGGATAAAAAAGACATGTCTGAATATGTCTCTCAAGATGCTTATAACATTGTATACGTAACGAGCACGTGATTGATTGCAAACCTCCCTCAAATGCTAATCTAGTTGGGATGTTTGGGAGAGTTCAATTTGCTTTTGTTTTCATCTGTTTTCTCCTTGAAACTTCAGATAAACTCAGAAATGATAGGCTCAATAGACACTAATATATAGTCTATATCGATATTACATAATATATAAAACTCAAAATAAAATAAATGAAATTCAAATGTAATCTTGAACATCAAAAGATGAAGATCCCAGAAAGGATTCAAATGCAAACACCATGAGTTTCTGTCAGTCATCTGTAATTTTATATGAATAAAAATAAATAAATAAATAAAATATTAATAACAAATATTAAAAAATTGGCTCGGGACGGGACAAGACGGGATCGCGGGATGGATGCCCACCCCTAGTTTGTACACAATTGAGTTAGTGGACATCTATTCTCCTTGTGAGAAGTCACGGATTCGAGACTTATTAGTTAAAATTTTGTGAGTTTTTGCCCAATTATTAAGTGTGTGTTCCGCAGTTGATAATAGTTGCTTAAATAGTCTGAACGTCTGGACAGGAGCAAGGCAAAAACAAATATTCATGTGAGATGGAGGCGATGGATCAGAGCGAAAACAAGTTTTCTTGCAAAGTGGGGGCGACGAGAATATTAAGTGACAACAATATTGTAGCCTTCAGACTTAATTTTATAGGGCCAATTATATAGCCTTCAAACATGAATTAATAATAAATATAAAAAGAATTAACGAACTAATATTTTTTATTTTTTATTTAAAAATAAAATAAAATTAGTAGTGTTGAAGTGGAGTCTAAGGAAAAATAATTTGAAGAGCCGACATGTTCTCCTCAATCGTTAGTGTATGAAAAGCAATCAACATCTTCAAGTTTTATTTTTACAACGATTTTCAATTGCACGAATCATGGTTTTCTTGCTTATGTCCTCTAAACTTCTACTCATTATTTTTAACATCATTCCCTTGTTAAAAAGTTTATTCTTCGTTAAAATGAGTCCAACAAACAATTTTTTCAGTCTTGATATTCAACGTTCATGATTTCTTTTCAATATCAACATTTATTATAAGCCTTAAATATCAACTTTGGCGTAAGACTTCAACTTTGGTGTTTGTTAACAAATAGGCTCCGAGCCAAGTAAGATCGGAGAAAACCCAAATAAGCTAAATTTAACCATGAATAACTCATGACATTGTTCATAACTAACCAGTGGATTGACATTATGGTCGTTTAAGGAGCTTCAAGATGTTTATGTGATTTATCAAGAGAGATTCCAGAGCCATAAACTTTACCATTGAACAATAGGGAAACCCTCCCACAACCTCATCCTTCCATAGTTTAGGATTAGTGATTGTAAATGTCTCCAAGTTATATATAAAGAGGACATCAGAGCGAACCTTAATGATTCTTCATTCCTATATGAAGGGAAGCAAAGATCAAAAGTCATACAAAATTGAAGGTTCATTGCTGAAAACTATATGATTACTGAAATTGTATGTGAGAGACGATGATGCTGATTTACTTATGTTGATTTGCTGGATGACCCTCGACGCTGACTTACCTTAATCTTCACATGGAAATTTCAAATTTCCTTTTGAGTTCGATTAACATTGTATATATATACATATATCTTCATGGTAAATCAACATAAATTTATATTGAAAATTAATAGAACATTGAACAAAGACGTCAATTAGCTGAAATAACTTATTCCAATTTTTCCATTTTTAAATACTTAAAGTTATAATAAATTTTTTTCCTTCTAAATGAAGAGTATAATTTTTCAAAGCGGTGTAAGAGTTATATATTTGTTACAGAAAGAGTTCCACAACACCTACTCTGATACTGCAATTGTTACAGAAATCCACACACTTAAATTGATGAATAGTTGATTCCATGTCTTCTAGCTTTACAATTTTTCTGTTCATGTATGGAAGACAACAACTTAAACATCCGAAGATCAATCGTTTAGAGAGCTGAAAATAATTATATATCCTAAGAATCATAGTACAGGGAACACCAAACCAGAATGTGCTTGAATGCATGAAAAAGAATCAGAAAATAGAGTTTCATCTTCCGACGCATTCAAAATATGGTTTCATCATTCTTTCGAGATCACACCACATCGTTGCAAAACATGGTTGCAAAAACCTGGTTTCTTAGCATTTTTAATATATATATATATAGATAGATAGATAGGAGAAAAAAAAACTAATTTTAGTTTATTAGCTATATTTCTATTTTAGATTTCCAACAGATTCTATTCATTTCAGGCATAAAGACAGGTTTTAAATGAGATTCAATCTTGAATAGAAATAATAGGAAGTTGAAAAAATATATATACATATTTTTGAGTTATCTAACAAATTAGAGAGTTCCATATTAATAAAATTATATTTCATGGGATATGTGATTCCGGAGGATACCATTGAAGAAGTTTTCTATTAGAAGATTCATTTGAACCTGTTTTCTGTCTGAATTCAAGCCAGAATTAGTAATTAGAAAATTTTCCAAGACTCCATTATAAATAGAGAGAAGAGAAGAGAAGAGCTTATAGAGTTCTATATTGAGAGAATGACTAATTCAATAGAGATTGAGAAGATGGATACAGAACCAATCATAGGTAAGTTCTTTTTACTCAATTTTTAGAGTTACATTTCTCTCCATTCTTCATATATTTTCAACATTGTGTCATTGGCTGTATTTTCAAGATAATGTTCGCATCTATTGTTGTGTCTGAGAGCGTGGTTTGCACATGATCGGACCACTCTATCCTTCTCTCCATGGGTTTGAAAAATTGGAGAGGGGTAGAGTTGGTCCGATCACATACGGACCACCCTCCCAAGCACAAACCGGTGCTTCCGGACCAGGCTCTCTAGAATTTTTCATATTGCTACGCAAGGTGTTAACTTGGAATGGTTCTAGTTTAATTTTGAAGCATGTTTACGAAACTTATGCAGCCTAGGGAGAGAACATTGATTAATGCTTGGGAGGGTTTTCAACACGTGAGTGCCAACTCTTCTCCTCTTTCCATCTTCTCCAAACCCATGGAAAGAGGGATAGAGTTGACATTCACGTGTTAGATACCCTCATTAGACACTAGAACCAGACTGAGTAGATTTTTTTCATAAAAATAAGAAAACAATAATCTTTTGGAAAAGAAAAAAAGAACCACAACAGTTGGAGACTTGGAGTAACAAGCCCTTGTGCTCTTTCCCTTGGTCTGAGTTCATTGACTCTATCTCTAGGAAATATTGTATATAACTAATTAAGGTTGTCAATGATGTTTCAATGCAGATGACAAAAATGATAATCCAATAGAACAAGTGAGGTTGACAGTACCAACAACAGATGATACATCGCTACCATGTCTAACGTTTAGAACATGGGTTATAGGCATGGTTTCATGCGCATTGTTGGCCTTTGTGAATCAATTCTTTGGCTACCGTGAAAACCAATTGTCGGTATCTTCAGTTTCTATTCAAATTGTGGCTCTCCCAATTGGAAAGTTCATGGCTGCAGTACTTCCAAGCAAACTCATAAGAATCCCAATGACCAAGTGGTCATTTTCTTTGAATCCTGGACCATTCAATTTAAAAGAACATGTCTTGATCACCATATTTGCGAGTTGTGGGGCTAGTGGTGTTTATGCTCTCCACATCGTCACAAGTGTTAAAGCTTTCTATCACAGGGACATTAATCCACTCGCTGCATATTTGTTGGCAATGACCACTCAGGTATGACTTATTGTCTATTTTATTTACCTAATTTATTTACTCGAAGATATTCAGCTAAACTGCTTGCATTAGAACTCTTTGTATGCTTAGTACATTTTATAAAAGTTTGTAAATTTAGTCCTCAAATTCACCAAGACACATGATCCAAAATATATAAAGACCCAGAAACCCTGGCAAATATCTTCGATCAAAATTTACCTGTCTCTTCCACGCCTACTGAACACTGCTCTATATTTTGTACTCTTCCTCGCCTACTGAATACTGCTCTATATTCTGTATGTTTAATACTTTATTTTTTGAATTTTGTAAGATATATAGATTTCTAACCATCTCTGAATATTAGGAAAAAATTAGCAATAGCCTTTTGTAAAATATATACATTTCATGTTAATGATGTTTGTCATATAGATGTTGGGATATGGATGGGCTGGCATATTTAGAAAGTACCTTGTGGATTCTCCCTATATGTGGTGGCCTTCGAACCTTGTTCAAGTTTCATTATTCAGGTACTTTGCCTCTTCCCTCCACACGAATCCTCTAGTCCTGCACTCCTCTTTTGCTCTTCCAATTCATCCTACTCATTATTGTTTGATATGAATGCAGAGCATTGAATGAGAATGAAATTAGGCCAAAGGGAGGAAAAACAAGGATGCAATTCTTCCTCATTGTTATGATATCAAGTTTTGCGTATTACCTCATCCCGGGTTATCTCTTCCTTTCTCTCAGTGTTGTATCATTTGTTTGTTTGATATGGAAGGATTCAGTCACAGCACAACAAATAGGTTCTGGCATAAAAGGTTTGGGAATTGGTTCATTTGGTCTTGATTGGTCTACTATAGCCAGCTTTTTAGGAAGTCCGCTATCCTACCCAGGTTTTGCCATTGCAAATATATTTGCTGGGTTTGTATTTATAGTCTATATCCTGACCCCAATTATGTATTGGGGTAATATGTACAAAGCTAAACGATTTCCTTTATTTCATCCCACACGTTTGACTATACTGGTCAACCTTACAACCTTACACGTGTTATGAACTATGCGACCTTCGATATCAACTTAAAAGAATATGATGGTTATAGCAAACTTTACCTTAGTACCTTCTTCGCCATCACATATGGATTGAGCTTTGCAACATTGGCTGCAACTCTTACACATGTTGCACTCTTTCATGGAAAGTAAGTAATTCCCACTTTTTTTTTTATTCAGTTACTGCTTTGAAATTTATTTTAAAATTACTTAAAATGCATATATAGATCTAATGAACCTGTAATCAATTTGCTTTTCTCTTTATTCTTCAGGTTCATATGAACAACTACAGTGGTTCGTGAACAAGCTGAAGATGTTCATGGAAGATTGATGAAAAACTATAAAGCAGTCCCACAATGGTGGTTCTCTGTAATGTTGGTTTCAATGGTGGCTCTTGCTATATTTGCTTGTGAAGGCTTTGGTAAACAACTTCAACTACCATGGTGGGGTGTTTTGCTAGCATGTGTTATGACTCTCTTTTTCACACTGCCCATTGGAGTTATATCAGCCACAACAAACCAGGTTAGAGCCCTAGTACATCACCAAAGCTTTAACCCAATGTTTCGCCTGTTTTTTCAAAAAAATTGGTATGGTTGATTTGCTGAAAAATGTTGGATGAGTCACATTGCTTAAAATCATTTGTCGTCTTGGATGGGAGTGTTTGCTCCCCTAAATCTCCCCCTAAAATGTATTTGTGGTCTCCCTTGGAGATGCTCTTACAACACGATTTTTAAGACGAATGAATTAAAGACTATTAATCATAACGTGTATTGTATGTGCAGCAACCGGGGCTTAATGTCATAACTGAGCTTGTTATCGGGTATTTGTATCCAGGGAACCCCTAGCTAATGTGTCTTTCAAGACATATGGTTATATCAGCATGTCTCAAGCAATTTCTTTCTTGGGCGACTTTAAATTAGGACATTACATGAAGATCCCTCCAAGGTCCATGTTTATTGTTCAGGTAAATCTTAATGATTTCTCATAGCATCTCCAACCACACATGCATTTAAATTCAAACTAGTCGTATCATTACAATCACTGGGGACTGCCCACACAGTTCAGCTTTGTGCATCAAATGTTGTGGTAGCTCACCCAAATAACAACAACTCGACAATTGAAGTTAAGGGAAAAAATTATTTGAGATTGCCCATTACAGATACTAGGATGAATGCTCTTATATTCATTTTGTCTTTGTGCTTTTATTAGCTTGTAGGGACTCTTGTTTCTAGCTCTGTCTACTTTGGTACATCATGGTGGCTTCTCACATCAATTGAGAACATATGCAACTCAGATTTATTACCTCCAGGGAGTCCTTGGACATGCCCAGGAGACAGTGTGTTAATGCTTCCATAATATGGGAGATTGTTGGTCCACAACGGATGTTCGGTAACCTTGGCATCTACAGTGCACTTAATTGGTTCTTCCTGATTGGCTTGCTGTTACCGATTCCCGTGTGGTGTTTTGCAAAAGCGTTCCCCAAAATATCATGGATCAAATGGATAAATATTCCCGTAATACTTGGAGCCACAGCAAGCATGCCCCCTACTAGGTCAGTTAACTACACTACTTGGGCTGCATTTGGATTCTTCTTCAACATATACATATACAATAGGTACAAGGGTTGGCGAGCTAAACATACATACATTTTATCGGCTGGCCTGGATGCTGGACTTGCTTTCATGGGGTATTAGTCTACTTCACACTGCAAATGCAAAATATATCGGGTGTAACGTGGTGGGGTATGGACGCGGATGATCATTGTCCTTTGGCTAAATGTCCTACTGAGCCAGGGATACAGACTAAAGGGTGCCCTGTTTTTTGATGGATAACAATGTAAATATCATTTTCATTGAAAGGGCTTGTATATATTCCTTTCTCTTTAAATCAGCTTTGTTGTTGTTAGAAATGATATTCACGGATGATTTGAAAGAAATTGCAGATTTTTGTATATATTCTTTCCGTTCACCGTTATGTTGTTTGCAATTGAAATTTAATAGGAAAAAAATACACAAAAAGTTCAATTTCCATTGAGTGAAGCTAGGAAACCAGGTTTTGCAACCATGATGATACGAAGGCTTTTTACAATCTCGAAATACACTAACTTTTTGAAGATTTCATCATTCTTTTGAGATCACGCGATTGCAAAAAATCTAGTTTCCTAGCATTTTTGAAAACCAAAAGAAATGACTCCAACTCTGTGATGACAAACTCCGCACAACTCTGACATTTGTTTTGCTTAGAATGAAATTATGTGCCTGAACGTTTTCTTTATCACAATAGTTATAATCCTATTATTCTGAAAATGTAAAAGAGACGGATATGGAGAGACAGTATACCCATGTTTTCACTCTGCAAAACAGGTTTCAATTGCAACAAAACTTGATTATGGACTGGAAGATAAAGATTTCAGATTCTGCTTTACAAAATTGGAACAAAGATGTTCTATACAAACTTTCCTTGCACAATCATCATCAACATCTCAGAAATCTATCCTTTCATCTTCCCTCGATTTAAAATATAAATTATTTCACAAGAATCTTTAAAAGAAATCAAATTCAAGGTAATTGTCAGCAGCGTTCTGATTGGCTACTTTATTGCTTGTGGAGGCTGTAGGTACTGGAATATGCTCTATCTCAACTGGTTTCGGGATCTCAGGTGGGCTAGCACAACGTATCAAAGCCCAGTTCACACCTTCGAAAAATGGGTGTTGCTTAATTTCTGTTGCACCACGCTTATATGCTAATCGATGCTGTGGTTCCTTCACAAGTAAACCCCTAATCAAATCCCTTGCTGAGAAGCTCACAACTGGAGATTCCGGGAAACGCAGAGGCTGGCCCACAACATTAAACAATGTAGCCCGGTTGCTTGAGCCCTTGAAAGGAGTTTTACCAAATAATAGCTCATACAAAAAGATCCCAAAAGTCCACCAATCAACAGCACTCCCATGGCCTTCACCTTTGATGATTTCTGGTGCCAAGTATTCATGGGTTCCAACGAATGACATGGATCGAGCTCCAGTCGGCTCGGCCATAAGTTCAGGTAATGGGGTGACTTGGTTTCCAATTTCATTTTTTGGTTTGCGGTCTTTCTTGGATTTACTAGAGAAGAAACGTGGAGAGAAGCATGTAGTGGGAACAACACAGGCTGGTTGAATGCAGGAGGGCTCAATGCAGGCTGGTTGAATGCAATAAGCGGGATTCTTACGTAAGGGATCAGACTCAAAGGTCGAGGCAGACTTGACAAGAGTTGGGCTTACAGTGCAGCGGAGCGAGAGGTCGAAGTCAGAGAGCATAATGTGTCCATCTTCCCTTACAAGAACATTTTCTGGCTTCAAGTCTCGGTAGACAATTCCGAGCATGTGGAGGTACTCCATAGCAAGGAGTACCTCAGCCACATAAAACCTATGAATTAGAATCGAACAGTTAGAACACGATATTCACACATAAATAACACATATCTGTAAGCATTATCAATTGCAGCAGAATGGTGAATACCATCATTATTATAAGACATCTGAAATTTTGAGGGCTAACAACTTCACACAAACAGGAGTTGTGAATTTTACAGGTCAAACAAAGAGCCTTCAAATGCCATTTAGTTCAATTATCTACCAAACTCATGTAGCCCAAGAGTTTTACAACTTTTCACTTTGCAACTGTTTGAGTTCACGCGAATCAGCAAAATGACCCAAAGCTTTTCAGGAGAGATGGCAAGAACATTGGATTTGACACTAGGGAAACTAATGTGGTCAATAGATTTTTGCCTCATACAATGAAGATAGTGACTAACCACTGTGACTTTCTATTAAGGTTGTCCGATGTGATGATACTGTTGGGAGACACCAGAAGACAAAAGGAAGTTTTGGAGCAAATTCAGAGACACCTAAAGAAAGGAAAAAGGCCTCACGCGAGGCATATGGTATCAGAGGAACTGAAAAGGTCTTTGTAGTAGAGAAATGTGAAAAAGAATCCGGTGTGACTTAAATTGTTTGTATAAATATTTTTCTTTATCGCTCTCTTTGTTTAAGGCACCTTTAAAAAAACTAAAGGTGTCTTAGGATCCTTGGTCGACCTTCATGTTGTGGCATTGGGGCGCTCCAAAGTTGGGGCCGAGTGCATTTTGAAGAAAAAATAGAGCCTTAGCGACATCGTGGCTGAGCCCCTAACAACCTCGATTAAACACTTGTGTGAATAAGAGATGTGGTCATCTATTACGATTCTGAGCGCTGGGCATGAGCACTGACAATCCCTTGTAGGTGTCGGACACATGTCTATGTCTGACAAGGACCCTGCAACCAACTGGCACTGCCACTGACAAGGTTGTCTTGTAAATATGGGAGGCACGTCTTCAGCTCATGCCACTTTTATGTGTACATATTACATCACACCTGCAGATATTATTAAACTATATGTTTTTTTTGTTTTTTGGAAGGCGAACTGGGTTTTTAAGGATTCCATAACCTATCAACTGGGAGACCTATAGGTCAACACCCATTAAAAAGTAACCATGCCGTAGGTGGGATTTGAAGCTAGGACATGGGGGACAAACCCACACAGCCCTAACCACTAGGCCATAACACCATTGGCTATTAAACTATATGTTGACACTTGGTAATAACATTTAGTGGTGTGCCATGTTCTAAATAAGGGTCTCTAGGGTTTTATTTCATTTAGTTGAAGATTAATAAATTGAAGATTAAGAGTTTAGAGAAATAGTGAGTTCCTGTGAAGAATCCTAGTATGTTTCTATGACTTACCCTTCCGCATCCATTGTTTTGCACCACTTGGTTTCAGAGCGCGTGTGACTTTGGATAGAATTGAGGAAGATGGTCGAGACAATGAACAAAGCTCCTGCTAGCAAAGTGGAATGAGTGGAGAGTGATGGAGGGGCAAAGATGGCTTGAAGTTGAAGAGAAGATGGTTACATTGACCAAGTAGCACGGGCAGGTGTGACGTAGACCAATACCGACCGGCTAATCTGTACACTTATCTGAACCTGCAAAAAATGTTGATTGATAGCCTCCTTGTGTTCCTTTGTTTGCAGTGACAAGGAGGCCCATAACCAAGCCCTCTCGGAAGCCCTTGAAACTCCCTTAGTGACCATATTTCCTTTTGACAAGCAAGCTCTCCATCAGAAGATAGAAGATAGAAGTTGATTGCTGGATTAATCATACTCGATTTGAAAGACAGATAAAAATCCTTTGTCATGTATTGTGAAACTTTCCCCTACATTCTGCTCAAAAGAGACCATTTTGACCATGAAAAACCTGGATAGAATATCGTTAACATTTTGTTTCGGCTTCGCCAGAACTTTGGATGTTCTGCCAAAAGATGGACTGATGCTGGCAAGTTCCTTACCCCCAACCGTAGCATGAGGTGATAATTTCCTCCTTAAAATCTTTCTCTAACTTCCAACACATCATCATATCGTTCATATATAGATCGATTAGGAAGGTTATAGTTTTCGATCCTTTTACATATGAAGCTTCCTCTAGAAAAACAAAACTTGATAGTCACTTTTTCTTTCTGCAGTCCAATCGGATTTGAGAGTGGGTTAATAAAAGTTTTGCTTGTTCTGAAAATTGGATGTGGGATGCCAGGATAGCGGCTATTTGGGGAAATAAATGTCATTTGGGTGCTAAGCAATGATGCACGGACTCGGATATGCGTGTTGTGTCAGACACGGATACGACACGGCGACTCAGCAATTTTCAAAAAAATAGAACTCGGCGACTCAGCGACACGGTCAAACTTATTTTTTTAATATATATTTTTTTAACTCATATGAACATAAAATCATAAATAATACTATTGAACAATCCAAACATATCAATAAAACATTCAAATTCATTAATTCAAAATTACAAATGCATCATAAAGTCAAGCTCAAGTCATACTCATAAAGTGTACGCAACATAATTTCATTAATTTGATAATGTAAATACTCAAATCATACAAATGGAGAATTGTTTTTAGAGTGGAGTGGTATGAGAAGAGGATTGTGTGGGGTGTACATAGCTGGACCATTTAGCTAGTCTAAGTTTTGAAGCCCAGGCCAGACCAAGTTTTGAAGTCCCTAAAACTCTCCACTCGACGGAAAACAAAACCTTCCCACTTTCTTCCACTCCTCCCAAATGTCTTACCAACAAGAACAAGCAGTAGAAGACGACCCATTTCTCTCTCCACCTCTTCACCCCAAGAAGAAGAAGAAGAAAAACTGGCAAAGAAAACCAAGATTTTTTTCCCTCATCAACTCTTTCATCCTCGATGACGACCCCCAACCCCAAGTGGGAAGGATCGATCGAGGAAGAGAGGTTCATCTTTTCTCTGTTCTCTCTGTTTAGGGTTGGGAAGAATCGATCGAAGAGACAAATATGGATCGAGAGGGAGAACATGTCTCTGTCCAGCAACAATCGATCGATCGATCAATCTCTCCCTTTCTCTCTGTCCAGATCGATCGATCAATCTTTCCCTCTCTCTGTCTCTGTCCAGATCGATCGATCGATCTCTCCCTCTCTCTCTGTCTCGATCTCTAGTTCTGCCCTCATTTCTCCCCTTTTTTCTGTAATTAGGGTTTGAAAAATGTGGGAATGATCGATCGAAGAGGAGAATTTATTTGCAAAGACCGAATCTGGACCATGTCCGGGTCGTGTCGGTGTCAGTTAACGAATTTTGACCGTTGACCACGTGTCAAATACGTGTCGAGCGCGTGTCGGGCGCGAATCTGTGTCTGATACATATTTGACACGTGATACCGGGGTTTTTCGGAGAGTCAGTGCATCAGAGGTGCTAAGGGAATGATCTAGTCCTGGGGAAACACTTGGGGTGTCCTTTTCAAAGTGCCTTTTTGGTGATTGTATGTTTAAGTGGTTTCAGATCTAAAAATTCCTAATGTTTTTCCAAGTGCTTTTTGGTGATTTGATGTATATTTATTAAGATGTTGCAATGGTAGGAATAGACTAGTTGGTTAGAATACCAGTGTTTGCATGTATATTTTTTTATCCTGTTATTCATCCATTTCCGTCATTCAGATTGGGACTGGGTATATCATATGCTAGCAGGTCAGTCCGGTATAGGTGGCTGAAGCCATTCGGATAACAGGATTTGGGTATGGTACATAAAACCTGGTCCAGTCGTGGTATGGCCTACCTGACTTGTTGCCATCCGTACTCTTATAGACATCAAATCTAAAAATTGGTAACTCCCCATACAAAGATTCATAGACAATCGTTTCAAAAGGTTGGTAATTAGGAAACCCAATCCCAAAGGGTAAAAGGAACCTCCACAATCATCACTTCAACTGCCAAAGCCTCATGGCTGAAAATCCTACTATTGCTTTCTTTCCACACTGGCCAACCCAAAGCAAAAGGAAAAAGTTTCAATAGAATCTTTACTTTTTTGGTAAAGATGCAGTGGAGTCTTCCAACTTCTCAACAATTCCTCCACATGCACCACAAAAAACCAAACTTTTTGCCTCCCCAATGGAAAATGATTCTCAACTTCCAGAGATTCATCCTCAAGTTGGGCTATCATAGAAGAAACATCTGAAGATGCAAACTTGAGCACTTGGCCAAACAACGATGAACTTTCATTGGCGTAAGTTCAGTATGCATATACAATCTTTCATAATCCCGAGCCCTCTAACTCTTCCACATTCCTTAACCACAACCTTCCCAGACCTTATATCTTTAAAATGAACAGGAATAAAATGGGGATCCTTTATGGATTTATCCACTGCAACCCATTCACCACAAGCGAGAGAACAACCAAGAGAAGATAAATTTAAAGCATAATGCCAGTGCAAATCAAATCCTCCCTTCTGTCCCCCCTCATTATCTCTAGCCCATTCTCTTTTTCTTTCACTGTTTTTCATGGACTTTTTTGTCCCAAAGACAACATAACACAATTCAATTATTTAAGAAAAAGGGTAACTTCACCATTCATACAATTATAATTTACATGTAAGCTATAAGATATGCCTGATCTCTGATTTGGATGCAAAATATTGTCAAACAGATGCAGAGTGCATTTTTTTAACTGGTTTTAAAATGCTAATTATTAAATCTGTCATGAAAATGAAATATAACTGCACCGAATAGACAACACAAAACTATGCCAAGTTAATAAACAAGAATAGGGTTGGAGTATTAAGTAAATCTTACTTCACTGCCAGTTCAGAAAAATGCTTTCCTGGCTGCCTTTGACGAAGGGTGTGCAAGTCTCCTCCTGGACAAAACTCCATTACCAAGCATGAGAACTTATCAGTCTCAAAATGAGTATATAATGTGGGAAGGAAGGGGTGGTCTAAGCATTGTAGTATCTCTCTTTCTGTCTGAGCTCGTAACAACTTCTTACGGCTAGCTAAAGACCCCTTATCCATAACCTTCATGGCAAAATAACACTTTGTTCCACTCAATTCTGACAGGTAGACACTTCCAATATCCCCACATCCCAATCTCTTAAGCAGTCTGAAATGGCTCAAACCTAGAACTCCATCTTTAGTCCGAACCACCTGGATTGCCTCCCATCTCGAGTCATTAGCTTTATGAGGCTTGCTTATAGCGCTGCTCATGCTGCTACAACTGCTTTCATCGCTTAAATCTGTGCTTGTACTCCCTCTGCACATACTGCTCTTTCCACTCTCAACTAAATCACGGTCACTAATCTTAGTGCTTCCACTGGTTTTGCGGAGACTGTTGGCTCCATCACTAAATTTTGCAGAAGCTGAACTATATTTGACACTGCCAAGCTCAGATATATTCTTCTCTTGATCCCCTCCACCATCTAGTGAGCACCTAATCTCTTTTACAGAAGCAGCATTTACTTGTGTAGGCAACTGTTCTACAATTCTGGAGGAAGAACTTACACCCAACTTATTGTCTATTTTCTTGTTCTCTGAGGCATCGGCAATGACCAGCTCTGCAACAGCCTCTTCAACAGAATTTTGCAAATTTTTAGGCGTAACTGGTTCTGATTTGCTGGTTTTTGTGATTTGCAATGGTGAAGGTCTGCGCCTACTTTTCTCTACTGTTTGATTACCAAGCTTTGATGCCATTGAAGAATATTTCCTTTAGAGTCGAGTAAACCTGTTATTAACTCCCAGCTCTCTCTCCATTAACAACTCCCAAAGCTTTTCTTCTTCAAGTTGCCACTATCAGCTTTAACACAAGACTATCGTATCACTGCAATAATCCAAAATCCACAGGTCATGCTAAGTTCCCATTTATCATAAACACGTCAGCTTCCAGAAATGTAAAACAGGATCAAATTTTCACTCTAATCATGATAGTCAAGAAAAAAAAACAGTAAATGGATCTTTTACTTCCAACAAGGGGAAAACTTTATAAATCAAGTCAATAGCCACTGTAAACTTTAACAAAAGAAGATCACTGCAAGTAACCAAAATTCAAAAAAAAATTAGAAAAAAAAAAACTTCAGACCCCCGGAGATGTGAAGTAAATGTTTAGTTTTCCACTGAGATGTAAAACTTGAATGAGTTTCCACTCCAACAAGATATGAAGTACAAGGAAAAACTACCGGAATTTAGACATTTTAAGTACAAACAAAGCAACAAATTGATAGAAATTTTTTTTTTTCAGTTTTTAATCCAAAAGAAGTAATAAAACAAATAATGGTAAATCTAGATCAACTGAAACTGGTAACTATAGTAGATCTAATCACCAAGAGGGTTCAAACAGCCCAAACCCTAAGAATTAAATTGATCAAACAATCAAAATCCAATCTTTCATCAACATACAGATCCCAACAAATTAGCACAGAATTGCACGCGATCAGATCAAACATCACTTTCACTAAATAATCTTCAAACCCCAAACAAGAAAAAATTGTTCCTGATAATCACAGTAATTAACTTCAAGATATTAACTTTCTGATAAGGGAGCATTAAAAAAGGTAAAACTTACTTGAAAAGAGAAAAACTTGAACTTGAGAACAGAAAAAATGCAGGCTCTTTAAAGCTATGAAGAAACCCAAACACTCAAATGATAAGAAAAGAGGACCAAAATCAAGCAAAGAAGATTGTTGAAAAGGCAATACAGATCACAGATAGATTTTTTTTTCTTCCTACCACCAACAGATCATAACCCCACAAAGACATCTAGATGCAAAAACTCAGAAATTAGGGGAAAAGAAGGGAACCCATTGAGGAAAAGGAGAACCCCCACTTGAAATTAAAGAGAAAAAAGAGGATCAGTAAAGTACCTGGCTTGTAAAGATCAGAATTTTAAGTGAAAAAAGCAGATTAGAGAGTGAAAGAAACACAGTGGGGATCGAGAGAGACCTCTCTCCCTACTCTATCATAGTTATCTCAGTGGGGGAGAGAGAGAAGATAGATGAGATTGAGAGCTTGTGCTTTGTGTAGTAGTGTTGACTGTTGAAAGCTTAGTGGATGGTGAGAGAAATGAGAGTAGGATGGTGGTGGTAGTAGTAGTGGTGGTGAGAGGGGTCAAAAGGCTCTTTTGTGATTCAATTATTTCCAATATTTTTTGTCCTCAAATCAAGTAGAGGAAAGGAAACCATGAGAGCCTTTTTGGGTCATGCCTCTTCACAACTCTCAATGACTTTCCTTCTCACCCCACCTATGTTTTGCCTGCCAATTTGGAGTATAATTGAGTTTCCACTTAGAGGGGGATGGGATTAGGGGTGCATTTTCGAGACATCGTAGATTTTATATGTCTCGAAGGCCATCGATGGGTGCTCAATCTATGAGCTTTGATCCAGTAAAAAAAAAATGCATAAGTAAAGTTTTACGACAGTTACATAAATTTAAGTGTTTTAGTTAGGATACACCAAACCAGTCATAGTGGATTGAAACCATTACAAAACCAAAATTAAAGGTCAAATAAAAAAAGAAAGAACCTAATGCACCAAACAAATGACCAACCAATATACACGAGGGAGTTGCTAAAAATATGGTTTCAGTCAAATAATGATTGTGACTAAGTTAGGTTTGAAATGTTCAAAAAGCAGAGTTATTGGAATTTTTGCCTCTTCAAACTTGATTGAGTGCAATTTGCAATCTTGCTTGTCTAGTTAAGGTCATTTAGTGATCCATACGAGACCCTTGACAAGGACAACTTATTAAAGCAATTTGTTAATCAACTTTCATGCCAACTAGAACCAGTGGTGTTTTGTAGCTTAAAGGGTCCACCTTAAAAAAAAACATTGCTTTTGGTGAGACAAGGTATGGAATTTAGGTCACTCAAAGGATTCTGAGGTATATTTTTATGTGAAAGGACGGAGAAAGTGAAGTTATAATATTCTAGGTTGTTGATGCGCTCTACGTTTTTTTTTTTTTTTTTATTATATGAATTCATTATTTATTTTCCCAAGTTTGTTGATGATTTCTTCGAGTACGATATTGATGATTGGTCATTAGATGCGTGGGACTAAAGTTCCCGAGATTTTCAAAACAATGTTGTTGGTCGCTTTTTCAAAATAATATTGTGATGGTTAATCGATTGACCATGAATTCCTATCCTTTGCAATTAAATTGAAAGAAGTCATTCATGGCCTCTTTAGTTGGACTATAAAGGAACCTATTATTCTTCCAATGAAATGTAGGTTTTGGTCTCCTTTTTCATTTCTTAATACCACAGCATATTCCATAATTTATGGTTTTGTAAGGTGTTGCTTTAAGACAACTATATAAAGGGTCTCATTTCATATTCATTCATTTCCTGCTATATAGAAAAGAAGTTGTTTAATTTGGGAATACTTCTTAGTAAAACAACAAGCAAATATATATAAGTTATCATTTTCGCGCACTTAGATTGGCATGTTCAAAGTGCAATTAACTGAACAATTAAAGTCAAAATGTAAAAAAATGAAGAAAAAAAAAAACTTGTTACAATCAAATCCTTCGCAAATGATATTTTCACCAACAATCAATCTCTCTTGCGCTTTTAAAGAGATTGATAAAGACTCTTTCAATCTCAAACCAAAATTGTATTGACATGTTTCAATCAAGTGTCTAAAAAATAGGGCACCCTTTAACTATTATTCATGGTGCAGTAGGACACTTAGCCAAAGAGCAATGATCATCGGAGTCCAAACCCCACCATGTTATGCCTGTTATACCTTGCATTTGCAGATTAAAGTAAACCAATATACCCATGAAAACACCCCCAGCATCCAATGCAGAAGATAAGATGTAAGCATGTCTAGCCCACCAACTCTTATACCTCTTGTATATATGTATATGTTGAAGAAGATATGTAGTTAACTGACTTAGCCGGGGGGATGCCTGTTGAGCCTCCAAGTACTGTGGGAATGTGTATCAATTCAATCCAATTTTTCTTAGGAAATTTTTTCCCCAAAAACCATGTAGTAACAGGTAATAAAAAGCTGATGGAAGAACCAATTATTTGCATGGTAGCCAAGGTTACCAAACATTCTTTGTGGACCTATAAGGGCATGTCCAAGGACTCACCGAAGGTAATAAGTCTGGATTGCATATATTTTCAACGGTTGTAAGAAGCCACCATGCTGTACCAAAGTGGACGGAACTAGAAACAAGAGTTCATACCAACAAAATGATGTTTCTGAAATCATTACTAAAATGAAATAAGATAAAAAGTCATAATAGGAAGACCGTATAAGTTACCTGAACGAGAAACATGGTTCTGGGAGGGATCTTCATATAATGCCTGAGTTTGAAGTCGCCTAAAAATGAAAGTGCTTGAGAAATGCTGATATGAACATAGGTCTTGAAAGCCACATTGCCTAGAGGTTTCCCAGGATACATATACTCAATGACTGCAAACTCTTATCACATTCAGCCCTACAGTCGGGAAGTAGAAACATATTATTTAGACAACAATGACACATGATAAATTGAATGTTTGATCAAACGAAACGAACCTGGTTTGTTGTAGCTTGTACGACTCCAATGGGTAATGTGAAGAATAGAGCCAATACACAAGCTAGCAAAACACTCCACCATGATAGTTGAAGTTGTTTACCAAAGCCTTCACAAGTAAATTAATAGAGCAAGATGTCACGAGCCATGTCTAAAAATATCCCTCACCAAGGCAACAAGACATCCAAGGCATCATATGGACGCTGGCAGTAGGCCCGTAAAGGCCCGATGGAGCAGCAAGCTTTTCGAGATGCCTCCGGAAGGTTCTAGAGTGCTCTTGGACATTCTAGCTTAGCTTTCTCTAGATGCCTCCGGAAGGTTCTAGAGTGATCTTGGACATTCTAGCTTAGCTTTCTCTAGAGTGTTCTAGCATGGATGAGTCTAGAACACC
Organism: Berberis thunbergii; assembly: GCA_003290165.1. NCBI lineage: Eukaryota > Viridiplantae > Streptophyta > Magnoliopsida > Ranunculales > Berberidaceae > Berberis > Berberis thunbergii. The sequence goes on along the minus strand of QNQO01000872.1, from coordinate 292,160 downwards.
CTTGTACAGATTTGTGTAGTATTTTCTAGAAGCCTCCTTGTAATTTCTGGTTCCTTTGGAGGTGGGAACATTCTAGATGCATAGAGAATACTCTTTTGAAGGAGGATTGTGGAAGGTTCTAGGCTAGAAGCCTCTAGGACTTTAAGGGCCAATAAATAGGCCTTGACATTCATTTGTACAGATCAAGAAAGAAACACTTGTACAACTCTCTCAAGCAATACAAAGCATTCTTTCAAAAAGCCTAAACACTTGTGCCTTAGCATTTTTTTCACTTAAGCTTCCGTAGCATCACTTAGCATTAGCCAAGCATCGAAGTGCCTTGACTAGTTAGTCCGACGGGAGTGTGACGCTAGTGGGCAGCGTGTTAGCCAAGGGAAAAAGGTCAGCACGTGACACGTGGTATCAGAGCAGCGACGATCGTAGGGGCGGTCTTGCTGAAGTTGCGTTGTGCTAGCTGCTGTGTGTACGAAGGTTAGGTGCGGAGCAATCTGATCATGTCGGGAAACAAAGAGAGTGCTGTTGGAGGGTCCGTGGTCGAGGAGACTGGAAGAAATACTAGTCGGACCAGCATGCTTGAGGATCGTATGGGCAAGGTGGAGCTGACCGTGGGTGATCTCCAGGACAGCGTCGGGGAGATGGAACAGAAGGTTGAGTCCTTCAATGGGATGTTGGCTAGCGTCACTATGGATATCGAGCAACTCGATAGCCGCGTCCATGACCTTGAGCTTGGCACTGTGGAAGCCAAGGACGAGACTCAACTTCTTGTCAACCAAGTTGCGGATGCCATGCGCAATGAAATGGGCCAGCTCAAGGACACGCTGATGAGGCAGCTCCAAGCCATCCGGGAGTAGGTTGAGTCCTTGCAATCGGACGTCAACCTATGCAAGGCGGCTGTGGCAGGTAGTGCTATTGTACGAGAGGGACCAAGGATGAAGGTGCCCGAGCCGCCAAGGTACCATGGGAAGCGCGATGCTAGGGAGCTCGAAAACTTCCTATGGAGTATTGAAAAATATTTCAACGCTATGCGCTTGGACGACGATGAGTCCAAGATCACCACCGTCACCATGTACTTGGGTGATGATGTCATCCTTTGGTGGAGGAGGCGTGAGTCGGATATCAAGAAGGGTATTTGCTCGCTTAAGACTTGGGACAAGTTCAAGGCGGATTTCAAGCGGCAATTCTATCCGGAGAATGCAGAGGAAGTTGCTATGAAGAGGCTGCGTGGATTGAAGCATACGGGGTCAATCAAAGAGTATGTCAAGCAGTTCACTTCTCTTATGCTTGAAGTCTCGGACATGCCGGAGAAGACTCAGCTCGTCTACTTCATGGATGGACTACAACGATGGGCTGAGCAAGAGTTAAAGAGACGCAACGTTCAATCACTTGCGGAGGCCATCGCAGTTGCCGAATCCTTGTTCGAATACAAGGCCGATTCGAAAAGCCACAAGGGTGGCATCAAGAATGGCGACGGTAACAAGGGAAAAGGTGGGGGAGCAAAACCCACCGAAAGAAGCAGCAGTAGCAGCGGCGGCAAGCAGTTCGAGAGGAAGGACAAAGCCAAGCAGTCCTTCTCGGATAACAAGGTGAAAAATCGCGACTGCTTCTTGTGCGGAGGACCGCACTGGGCTAGGGAGTGCCCACAGCGACAGAAGCTCAATGCGATGATCGCTGGCAAGAGTGGATCGTCCGGGGAATCATCGGGGGATGAGGCACAAATGGGGACTTTGCGCTTGCTAAGCAGCGTCAAGGCTACGGTGAAGCAAAGCAACGTGGCTAAGGTAAGTATGCTGCCCCGTTCGAAGAAATCCGCTCTTATGTTTGTGGAAGCCAAGGTAAATGGCAAGGCTTCAAAGGCACTCGTCGACACGGGTGCAACACACAATTTTGTTGCTTTGAAGGAGGCAACAAGGCTGGGCGTGCAGTACACCAAGGAGCCAGGCACCTTGAAGACCGTCAACACAGCACCGGTGCCTATCCATGGTGTAGCACGAGGCGTTTCCCTTCATTTGGGCGAATGGAAGGGGACGGTGGACCTGACTGTCGTCACGATGGACGACTTCTCATTCGGCCATCCAAGGCCCCATTCGGTGCACTAGTATTGTTCCAACGCAAGCACGACGGGTCCTTGCGTATGTGCATCGATTACCGAGCACTTAACAAATTAACCATCAAGAACAAGTATCCAATTCCTTTGGTTGCCGATCTTTTCGATAGGATCGGTAAAGCCAGGTACTTTTCGAAACTGGATCTCCGATCAGGGTATTGGCAAGTGCGCATAGCCAAAGGAGATGAACCAAAGACAGCACGCGTCACTCACTATGGGTCTTATGAGTTCTTGGTGATGCCTTTTAGTCTCACCAATGCCCCAGCTACTTTCTGCACTTTAATGAACAAAATCTTTCAGCCTTTCTTGGATAAATTTGTAGTCGTCTATCTCGACGATATCGTCGTGTATAGCGACAACTTGGAAGAACATGTGCATCACTTGCGACAGGTTTTTCAAGCATTGTGGGAGAGCGAGTTGTACGTGAAATTGGAGAAGTGCTCGTTCGCCCAAGACAATGTGTCTTTCTTGGGGCACCGCATCAAGGCTGGAAAGATCATGATGGAACGGGACAAAGTGCAGGCCATCAATGAATGGAAGCCACCCAAGAACGTTTCGGAGCTACGTTCTTTCCTTGGGCTGGCCAATTATTATCGGAGATTCATTTTGAGCTATTCGGCGAGAGCAGCCCCACTGACCAACTTGCTGAAGAAGAAGGTGCAGTGGCATTGGAGTGAGAAATGCCAAGAAGCATTCGATGATTTGAAGAAGGCAGTCACCGAGGAACCTGTCTTAGCCTTGCCCGATTATGCTAAGTCATTTGAACTTCACACCGATGCATCAAACTTTGCCATTGGAGGGGTGCTTATGCAAGAGGGGCATCCCATAGCCTATGAGTCTCGCAAGCTCAACGATACCGAGAAACGGTATCCGGTGCATGACAAGGAGATGACATTCATCATTCATTGCTTGCGAACTTGGAGGCACTATTTGCTTGGGAGTCGGTTTACCATTATGACCGACAATGTGGCTACGAGTTATTTTCAAAATCAGAAGAAGATCAGCCCCAAGAAAGCTCGGTGGCAAGATTTCTTAGCGGAGTTCGATTATGTCATGGAGTACAAGCCGGGCAAAGTTAATGTTGTTGCTGATGCTCTCAGCCGAAAGGCCATGCTCGCTAGCGCAAGCAGCGCCGTTAGCAACCTTCTTGATCGGATCAAGGAGGGGACTTCTCAATACCCCTTGGCCAAGGGACTCATGGAGATGGCCAAGGAGGGGAAGACTCGACGGTTTTGGGTAGAGAATGGGGTGCTCTACACCGTCAGTCGTCGCATTTATGTGTCTAAGTGGGATAATCTTAGGCGAGACATCATGAAGGAGTGCCACGACTCAATGTGGGCTGGCCATCCGGGGATGCAGCGGACATTGGCACTCTTGGAGGTAGACTATTATTGGCCTCATATGCGAGATGATATCGAGGCCTATGTGAAGACTTGTCTTGTGTGCCAACAAGACAAGATAGAGCAACGTGTACCGGCAGGACTATTGCAACCTTTACCGATTCCGGAAAGGCCATGGGAGAGTGTCTTAATGGATTTCATATCAGCCTTGCCCAAGTCTGATGGGTATGGCTCTATTATGGTCGTGGTCGATCGCTTTTCCAAGTATGGGACTTTCATACCTACCCCACGCGATTGCACTGACGAGCAAGCCGCCAAGTTGTTCTTTCAGCATGTGGTGAAGTATTGGGGCTTGCCTCGGAGCATCATAAGTGATCGGGACCCAAGGTTCACAGCAAAATTCTGGACGGAGTTATTCAAGCTCTTGGGTTCAGGTCTACACTTCTCAACAAGCTTTCACCCGCAAAGCGATGGGCAAACAGAGAGGGTGAATGCCTTGTTGGAGTTATACTTGAGGCATTTTGTGGGTGCCAACCAGAAGGATTGGGCCAAGTTGATGGATGTGGCTCAATTCTCATTCAACTTGCAGCGGTCCGCATCGACGCAACAAAGTCCGTTCGAGATCGTCATGGGCCAACAACCCTTGACTCCACAAGTCGTTGCGTCGGGCTACACGGGTAGCAGCCCCGCTGCGTACAAGCTTGCACGAGGGTGGCATGAGCAGCTTGATATAACGAAGGCGTACTTGGACAAGGCGTCTAAGAAGATGAAGAAGTGGGCAGACAAGCATAGACGCCCTCTCGAGTTCCAAGTGGGCGAGATGGTCATGGTCAAGTTGCTGCCACAACAGTTCAAGGTCTTCCGCTCGGTGCACAAGGGACTAGTGCGGAAGTACGAGGGGCCATTTCCCGTCCTACGGAAGGTCGGGAGAGTTTCTTACAAGCTTGAGTTGCTGCCCAAACTTAAGATTCATCCGGTGTTCCATGTGAGCATGCTCAAGCCCTACCATGGTGATAAAGAAGATCCAACGAGGGGCGAGTCACATCGGGCACCAACCGCGGTCGTGGCTTCCTTTGATCGAAAGATCGAGAGCATCGAAGCAAAGAGGCTCATCCAACGGAGGAGTGTGCCAAGCTATAATGAGTATCTCATTCGGTGGAAGGGACTACCGAATAGTGAGGCCTTATGGGAGAAAGAAGGCGACCTATGCCAGCAATTCCAAGGCAAGATCGCGGAGTTCGAGGCACGGTCTTGACGGGGTCGTCAAGGACTTGGGTGGGGGAGAATGTCACGAGCCATGTCTAAAAATATCCCTCACCAAGGCAACAAGGCATCCAAGGCATCATATGGACGCTGGCAGTAGGCCCGTAAAGGCCCGATGGAGCAGCAAGCTTTTCGAGATGCCTCCGGAAAGTTCTAGAGTGCTCTTGGACATTCTAGCTTAGCTTTCTCTAGAGTGTTCTAGCATGGATGAGTCTAGAACACCCTTGTACAGATTTGTGTAGTATTTTCTAGAAGCCTCCTTGTAATTTCTGGTTCCTTTGGAGGTGGGAACATTCTAGATGCATAGAGAATACTCCTTTGAAGGAGGATTGTGGAAGGTTCTAGGCTAGAAGCCTCTAGGACTTTAAGGGCCAATAAATAGGTCTTGGCATTCATTTGTACAGATCAAGAAAGAAACACTTGTACAACTCTCTCAAGCAATACAAAACATTCTTTCAAAAACCCCTAAACATTTGTGCCTTAGCATTTTTTTTCACTTAAGCTTCCGTAGCATCACTTAGCATTAGCCAAGCATCGAAGTGCCTTGACTAGTTAGTCCGACGGGAGTGTGACGCTAGTGGGCAGCGTGTTAGCCAAGGGAAAAAGGTCAGCACGTGACAAAGAGCCACCATTGAAACCAAGATCGTATAGAACCACCATTGTGGAACAACTTTGTAGTTCTTCATCAATCTTCCATGAACATCTTCAACCTGTTCATGAACCATCTCAGTTGTCCAACACCACATTTTCCCTATGAACCTAAAAGGATAAACAAAAAAAATTGTTCATTAATTAGATGCTTTACTGATTCATGAATAAAACATATGATTTTCAAAAAGAAAACGAAAGGAAAGAGTAACGACTACATACCTTCCATGACAGAGCATAACATGTGAAATAGTTGCAGCCAATGTTGCAAAGCTCAACCCATAGTCAATCGCAAATAAGGTACTCATGTAAAGTTTACTATAACTTTCATATTCTTCTAAGTTGATATCAAAAGTGTCATAGTTCATCATAATACGCATAAGATTGTAAGTTTTACCAGTGTAGTCAAACGTGCAGGATGAAATGATAGGAAATCGTTTTGCTTGATAGAAATTAGTCCAATATGTAATTGGGAGTACAATATAGACTATAATTAGAATCCAACAAGCACATTTAAAATTGCAAACCCCAGGAATTCCAAGGGACTTCCTAGAAAGCCGGCTACCATGGACCAGTCAAGCCCAAATGAACCTATTCCTAAACCTAAAGAACCTGAAACTATTTGTTGTGCTGTTACTGAGTCCTTCCATAGCCAACAAACAAATGATAGAGCACTAATGGAAGGGAAGAAATAACTTGGGACAATGTAGTATGCAAAACTTGTTGCCACAGCCATGAAGAAGAATTGCATCCTCGTTTGACCTCCCTTAGGTCTTCGTTCTTTCTCCTGCAATGCTCTATATATATTGACGTAGTCATCATATATATATAACATGTGAAATCATGTGCAATGCTATACATTCATATATCAACAAAAGAACTACAAGGAAAGAAGAAAGGTAGCTGACTACCCGAATCTAGAAACATGAACAAGTTTTCCAGGCCACCACATGTAGGGAGAATCCACTAGGTACTTTCTAAATATGCCAGCCCATCCATACCCTGACATCTATATATATTTGACAAACTTCAATGACAAATAAGTTATACATTAAGAAATAGTTTCTAAACCAAATTTTTATGTTAAGTACTATTGATGAGAAATAAAAATAAAATAAAAACTACTATTATGTCGGTAAAATATTAATTTTTTACAAGAATGTTTAAATATCAGGATATATATATTGGCTGGTTGCTGGTGCAGGGGTAAGCTCGATAGAATTTGGGTGCTGCTGATATGTATGCTTGGACCTTTCAACAGATTGATCTTCTCTCTAGAAGAATCCCCTTATGTCCACGGAGGTGAGAAGAACCAGCTCATAACTTAGCCGAGTTTGATTAGTTTTCTCATTGTTCTTGTTCTGCAACTCAACGATTATAGATTTATTGTATGTGGTTATGACATGCTCTTGAATCAAGAAATCAATTCTATGTTGGGATGAAGTTGGCTTGAATAATTTCACATCAATTTTATGTTGGGATGAAGTTGTCATCTAAGAATATAAGGAGTGATCCACTCCCTAATAGCAATAAGCCTTTTGCAGACTCTAGGCCGAACTTCTCTAGATAGACAATGCCTTGTCATAGGGGTGTCGCCAGCACATCCCCTCTCACAATCACGAGCGTGTGGATGTAAGCCATAGCTAGAAATGAAAATGTTAGATTGCATATCCTCAATGCGGGGAGACATAACCAATTTCTCAATACATCAAACCATATAAATACATTAACGAAAGAGTTCACTCTCTCTTCAGTCCCAGAGAAAATGCGAAAGACTCATGATTTTGGTACTAATATGGCTGCTGTTCAGAAGCTGTTACTTTTTGAAAAGAGGTGTATATATCAAGTGAAATTGGTTTATATATAGTTTAGTATGATTAGGCCTTTGGTTCTATCAGGTTCAACTAAAGTTTTTTATTTTATTTTTTTTAACTGTAAGTTTGCAAAATCAAAACTTTTAAGATTCCAATTTTACCAGTCTGGAACAAAAAATTCGTTTCAAAAGAGAGAATGTGGTTCCTTGGACTGATTTAAGTGAAAATTTTCACATTGCACCCAATAATACAATATTGTTTGGTTGCTGGAGTAGGAGAGCAATTGAATTATTAGAATGAGATATTGACAGGGTTTTTAGGGTTCATAATTTGCTCTCAAAGTTATTTACTAAATAACTTATTTGTAGTCTTTCAATTTAATTATGAATCTTTTTAGTTTTTTTTAGGATTAGGCTTTATTTTTTCTTTTAGAAATAGACTGTTTGTTATTTTAGTCTTTGATCCTACTTTTTTTTTTTTAGGAATATGCTGCTTGTTATTCAAGTTATTTGAGGATTATAAATAGAGTTATTCCTCAAATTAATAAACTTGATATATTTTCTCTGAGGAGATTATCGTGTTCTTTTTTTTTTTTCTTTTTCCTACTTTTCAGATTATTGGTGCGTCAATCAACGAATTGTAAAATCCTTATTTCTGAATTATTGGTGAATCAATCAACGAATTCAAGCCTATCATTTAATTTATTCTCATCCTTTTTTTCTCGTTTCCACGCTGCATCAATTGATATCAGAGCATAGTACATTTTTGGATTATGGCACCTCGTCAACCAAGAGAGGCGACAATTGAAAACATATATAAGAGGGATGAAGAGAGGCAACGTGCCGAAGCTGGTCGAATTCTTCAAGTTGGGGCGCATGTAGCACAGGTACAAACTCAACTTGAAACCACAAACACTAATCTTGAGATCACAAATGTTAATCTCATGGCCCTAACTGAACAAATCACAGGGCTCTTACGAATTCACCCTGGTAGACAACAAAATCGGCAACACGCCGATGAGGGAGATGCCGAGTTTGATGATCACTTCGAAGGACCTTTGAAGGGTCGTGGTGGGATGCATGGCACTAGAGGATGGGGCTTCAATAACCGTCAATATCGTCATGCGTATGAAGAGGACATAGATGAGGACTTCGAGAATCCTTTCGGAGGATGCGGACAACGTAAAGGTGGTCGGGGTTTTGCATTAATATGGAGCATAGGCGATGGGAATCTGGTTTGAATATAGAAATACCAGATTTTCATGGGAATGGTCAACCTGAAGAATTTCTGGATTGGTTGGCAGCAGTTGAGGAAGTACTCGAGTATAAGGAGGTTCCGAATGATAAACGGGTGGCTCTTATTGCTACAAGGTTCCGTGGGAGAGTAGCGGCTTGGTGGCAACAATCAAAACTCACTTGTCAATGACAAGGAAAATCGAAAATTACCTACTGAAAAAAGATGATGAAGCATATGCACACTCAATTCCAAGATGATGAAGCATATGCGCACTCAATTCCGACTCCATAATTATTCAAAGTTGATGTATCAATAACTTCAGAACTTGAAGCAATGAGCGCGAACAATGGACGAATACATGACAGAGTTTTACAAATTGGTGACTCGAAATGACTTCACTGAGACCAACGAACAATTGATCGCAAGATTCATTGGAGGTATGTGTAATAATTTTCAAGATACTCTTAACATGTATGATGCTTTTACACTTTCAGAAAACGCATCAATGAGCCTTACAGTTTGAGAAACAATTACAAAGGCGATCCACTAACCCTTCATGGGGATCATTTAATAGTCGGACTAATACCAGCAACCCTCAACCCACACGAACTACAAATCCTCCACAAACAAACACCACGAGGGCTCTTATAGGCGGGGTGCTAGGCAATAGACCCCAATCAAACAGTTCAACTTACCGTTGCTTCAAATGCGGGGAAGCAGGACATCGTATGGCGGATTGTCGAAAGGGTGATAGGAGCGAAAAATGTTTATTCATAGACAATAAAGAGTTGGGAGAAGATGAGCAATTCCAAGTCAACTCGAATGAGAGTGAACTGCTATTTGATTCAAATTCGGTGCAAGAGGAGGTTGTCGAAGTAGACGAATGTCAATTACTTGTAGTCCGACGAGCTTGTTTTACACCACGAGGAATGGATGGCAATGGTTGGTTGAGGAACAATATCTTTCAAACCACTTGCACAGTGGCGGGAAAAGTGTGTCGTTTGGTAATAGACTCGAGCAGCTACGAGAATGTGGTATCCGAAGAAACGGTTCACAAACTGGAGATGATAACGGAAGACCATCCGAGTCCTAACAAGCTATCTTGGCTAAAGAAAGACAATCAAGTAACGGTCTCTAAGCGTTGTTTGGTTTTATTTTCTATTGGTTCAATCTATAAGTATAATGTATGGTATGATGTGATGTGGTGAACATGGATGCATGCCATATTCTTTTGGAGCGTCCATGGCAATTTGATAGAGCTGCAATACACGATGGTAGGAGAAACAAATATAGCTTCTTATTTAACCAAATCAAAATTGTCCTAACTCCGGCTAAAGAAGAAGTTCCAAAAGTGGTACAGAGAGAGAATCCAAATTTATTGACTAGAGCATCGTTTATGGGAGAATTACAAAGGAATGAGATTGTGTTTGTATTGATTGGGAATGATAGTGGTAGCGTTGTACTCAACATTCCAGAATTAGTTTGTCCACTTCTTGATCAATTCCAAGATGTATTCCCAATTGATTTACAGCAAAGATTACCACCTTTACGAGATATTCAACACTGCATTGATTTAGTGCCCAGATCAAAACTTCCCAATAGACCCCATTATCGGATGAGACCGACTGAGCATGAAGAATTACGAAGGCACGTGGAATAATTGTTAGACAAAAATTTTATTCGGGGAAAGTCTTAGTCCATGTGCGGTTCTTGCTCTTCTTACTCCGAAGAATGATGGTTCGTGACAAATGTGCGTTGACAGTCGTGCCATTAACAAAATTATTGTGAGGTATAGGTTCCCCATTCCGAGGTTGGATGATTTGCTTGATCAGTTGCGTAGTGCTTCAGTCTTTACCAAACTTGATCTTAAGAGTGGGTACCACCAGATACGAGTTAGATCGGGGGGTGAATGGAAGACTGCATTTAAAATACGTGAGGGTCTCTATGAATGGATGGTTATGCCATTCAGGTTGTCAAATGCACCGAGTACCTTTATGCACTTTATGAACCAGATTTTGCGTCATTTTATCTGGAGGATTGTTGTTATCTATTTTGATGATATTCTGATTTTTAGTCCTAATCTAGTTGTTCATGTGCATCACTTAGAAGAGGTGCTTATTGTACTGAGGAGAGAAAAATTATTTGCAGCCTTGAAGAAATGTTATTTCATTCAGGATCGTGTTTTATTTCTTGGTTATGTCGTGTTAAAGGATGGGATTTCTGTTGATTTCGAGAAGGTGGAAGCAATCCAAAAGTGGAAGCAACCGAAGAATTTATTTGAGGTTCGTAGCTTCCATGGCTTGGCTTCATTCTACAGGCGAGTTATACAAAATTTTAGTACAATCATGACTCCTATTACAGATTGTATGAAGGGAGGGAAGTTTGTGTGGACTACTAAGGCCATTAAGGCCTTTGAGGAGATCAAACAGAAGCTAACTACGACTTCTGTTCTAATACCATCTGATTTCACCAAACCTTTTGAGTTGCATTGTGATGCTTTCAAAGTGGGCACTGGAGCTGTTTTGACCAATAATTGTTTTTCAGTGGGTGAGTATAATAAGCTTTCTACTAGGAAGATTGGACATTTGGAGATCATTGAAAAAATCAATCCCAATGCCTATCGTCTCAATCTTCCTATTCACATCAAGACCCATGACGTGTTCAATGTCAAACATCTCATTCCATATACAAGTGATTCTAGTTGTTTACTTTTTCTTTTAGGAATGAATTGCTTCTTTTAGGAATGAATTGCTTGTTATTTTAGTCTTTGATTCTATTTTTTCTTTTAGTAATATGCTGATTGTTATTCAAGTTATTTGAGCAGTATAAATAGAGTTATTCCTTAATATTGTATGTAGAATTTTGATAATTAATAAACTTAGTATATTTTCTCTCAGGAGATTATTGTGTTATTCATTTTTTTCTTACTTTTCGAATTATTGATGCGTCAATCAAGGAATTATAAAACTCTTATTTCCGAATTATTGATGAGTCAATCAACGAATTCAAACCTATCATTTAATTTGTCGTTATTTGTCCTTTTCTCGTTTCCGCGCTGCATCATATATGAACAGAATATTCGGCTGATATAATTCAGCTTTCAAAGGGATTACAAAAGCAACAGATCCTGATGTCTAGAACAGTTACAATTACGTCTCATCAACTATCCATAGAGGCAAGAACAACTATGTCATAGTTTGTAACTTCTTCCAGACATGCATGCATGTGATATTATTGGTTTTCTTAAAGGTGAATTTGAATTTGATTAGATTTCGACAAAAAAACATCTCTTGCTTATCGTCTACTCAAATCATTATGGCTTTTTACTGTCACTAAACATGACCTACATAATTCAAGGCAAGCAAAAAAGATGACCTCAAAATCAAGTGAAGTCATTTGTATTCATAACTTAACTCTCTTGTAACATTTTAGACTAGAATTATTCAGGTGCAAGAGTTGAAAACCTAACACTTAGGTGCAGGTCTTGTAATATAATGTTATTTGATCATAAGCATCTTCGATCTCTTTCACTTGTGGACATATTGAAAACTATGTTGGAATTTCTTTTTAAAGATTCGTTTAGTAGGTCAACATAATGTATTAATCTTTCTCTTTTCTCCACTTGGTAGGGTAAATCAGTATTTCCATGCATTTGAATTGTATAAAGAGTTGCAAGAAATGGCAAAGAAAGAAAGAGAGAAACACTTGAATCAGTGAGAAAAGAAGTGAAATGGTAGCAAATATACAAAGATCATTGGTAGTTATTTCATCACCCCCACCTAGATGATGTCAAAACCATACTGTCTCTGAGCATAATTATTCAACACAATAGTCTTAGGATATTTTTCGTTCACTGACCACCAATTCAATTTTGATTGTAATGTAATCACTGTATAAGACTTGGATGTTCATAACTTTAGTAAATAAATTAACTAATTTTTCAAACTCATTCATGAATACAGTTATAGCTTTGACTCTTCAGAATCAGTACTAGGTCGCTCTTTTTAAGAAATTAACTAATTTGCAACATTTATACCGTTACAAACACCTTATTGATGATATACAGGATAAAAATCACAGTGCTTGATGTGATACTTGTGGCTAGAAGACTATATTCAAAATAAACAATCCCATTTGCAAATTAACATCTAAGTGAGCACAATTGATTGAGCCTAAAATGTATTAGTTGCTTATTAGGAACTTTATTTTTAGAAAGACTTTAAGTTTATTCGTTCCAAGATGTATTAGGTCGGACATAATTTGGAGTATCGGTCTTCATTTTCTTTCCTAGAAAAGAAATTAAGGGTGTGTTTGGTTGCAAAGAAAATAGTCATGAAAATTGAAACCGTTTCAGTGTATCAGATTCTGAGGCCTCCCCTTCGTACTTAAATTTTCTCATGAATAGTGAAAAATCAATCTTATAAAAAATCGATTTCATATCAGTAAACCAAACAATCGAAATTTGCATAACAAGAAAAATGATTAACCAAACATACCCAAAATGAAAAAGAAATAAAAGAGAAATAAGTTGAGAATAGGAAAATGAGAAAGATGGCCTTTGGTGGTAGAATGAGAAAATTATTCTTGTTTCGGAGAAAATAAATAAATATTGATGGGGCATAATATTGTGCCAAATCATTCACCCTTTTGGTCATTTAACGAAACTAAAAACCATATTTTGAACCACTTATTGAAAAAGACCGAAAAGCAATCAAAGAATGACACTTACAAGATGAAGAACATATTCACCATTAAAAACTTTGTTTACTATTGATAGAAAAAAGGGTGCAAGAATAATAACAACCCCTCAATAAACTACTATAACCTACACTAACATAATCCCCTAACTTTTAATTTATTCATTTGGTTGGCAACTATGCATATTACATGGAGAACATATTCACCATTAACAAAGTGAATATATATTTTTTAAGGGGTACTTAGAGGTACTCCCACTTTATGAAACTCAAAGTATCTTTCAAGATGTTCAAATATTAAGGGTATCTCCCAAGATTGACAATCAATGACAATATTCCATTGTTTACTATCCAATGGAGCATGCTCCTTGTACGTGACCATCCCCAAGTTTTGTAAGACCCCAAATAACTCTCTCACGCCCTTTAGACGTGGTCGTTCCCAAGGGTGGTTTGTCTAAACAACGAGGGAAGGGGCGAGGAAGCCAGTAAGGGAGGAGGTGAAGCCGTTCACCTCCACGAGATGCGTGAAATCACCTTCCCTCACTGGTTCCCTCGTCATTTAGAATTTTCCCGTTCCAATCAATCAATCAAAATGCTCCCCTAAAGCCTAAGGTTAACCTAAAAAGAAGAGAGAGAAACAACCATTGAAGGATCTCAAGAGCATTAATTAAAGAATAGATTGAGGGCTCACATGATTCTCTTAGGACTGAAAATCGAATCGACGGTACAGTTTTTTACATAAATCGTGAACCGAACCGACTTAGGTCGATTTTAAAAATTTCAAACCGAAACCGAACCGATCATTAACAAAACCGATTCGAAACCGAACCGATTCTAATTTATGCAAACCGTAACTGAACCGAACCGAACCGAACCGAACCGACTAAAATCGAACAAAAATCGAAATAAAATCGAACCACAATCGAAATAAAACCGAACCGACCGACTATTTTAAACATATTGTATTATTTAAATATAAAATATATATTATTTATTATATATATTCGGTCGGTTCAATTTACTCAGTTAAAATCACAAAAAAACTAAAAACTGAACCGACCACTTCGGTTTTGAATTTTGTAAAATCGAAACCGATCCGAACCGAGTTTAAAATTGATTCGGTTTAGATCAGTTCGGTCTATTTAATCGGTTTGATCGGTTTTTTGTTCAGCCCTAATCCCTCCTCAAAACCTCATATCCTCCAACACGTTCATCCATCCTCGAAAACCCACTAGACCAATGTTGCTCATTCTCCCTCTAACCATTGTAATAGCAAGCAACAATAACTGATTGGAAGCCAAGGAGAAAGAAAAAAAAAATCCTAACTCTCTCCAACTCTTCCTTTGTTAATTATAGAAAGAAGTGTTGTATAGTATATATATTTTGGAATTCGTCTAACTTGCGACGGAGGGAGAGGCAATCCTCAATCCCCTCGGGAGGCATGCCTTCCATCCCGTGCACGCATCCCAAGCTTGCTGGTTTCCTCGCCTGTTAGAATTTTTGTATATTTTGACATCTCTTTCTCTCTATCTATCTTACCCAGGTTAAAAGGGGGTTATGATAGTTCAGTTAGTGAAAATATCATTTTTTTTACAGAAATTCTAAATGTCGAGGAAGTGGGCGAGGAAATGAGCGAGGGGAGGGAGGTGGCGGGATGGGGACCGTCCACCTCCCTCGAGATGTGTGCCGTCTTTTTTGGCATGTGCATCCCGAGGGAGGTGGACGGTCCCCATCCCGCCACCTCCCTCCCCTCGCTCATTTCCTCGCCATTTAGAACTTCTCTTTTTTTATGATATAAAAGGGGATTATGATATTTTGACATCTCTTTCTCTCAATCTATAATTATAGAAAGAAGTGTTTCGCATTATGAAATGGGATAACACTAAATAACCCTTTTTTAACATTAGTTTTTTCAGTTAGTGCTTTGAGATCTACTTCTTTATAGATAATGGACACTTCATGCATGCATATGCCATTATTTGTTAAAACAACACGAAATTACTAATATTCGAATATTAGGTTAGTTGCCTGCCATGCCCCTTGAACTTAGAATAAGATTCCGTAAAAAGAGCAGTACTAGGTTATTATATTATTCTCTTTTTATAAAGTTCAGTGATATGACAACTCTTGTATTTTTATTTTTATAAAAATTATTTTTGAATTACTGTTAATTTACAATAATAAAAAAAAAACTTTTAAATTTTATTGGTTGAGTTTGATTTGTGTTAGGTTGGCCGTGTTAGGCCAGTCGTTCGGAATGTTTAAGTTTATATCCTGGCAGATGACACCCCATTAGGATACAAACCATCCGAAGTGGTACTGGTGCACATTGTGGGATGTGTCTGAGTGAGACACATTCATAAGGTATGCAGATAACTACGATACGAGACACTTATACATAATTTTTATTTTCAACTTGATTGCTATACCTAGGAGACTGTGAAGAATTATGAGATTGTTTTATTTTCATCGCTTGATATTTACCATGTTTGAATCACATGTAATGATCGACATATCTCGTAAACTTGTAGTTATTGTTGAATCTGAAATGCTTGTGTTGGTGCTTGAACTTAGATACACGGTGTGATTTAGACTTTAGCACATGTTACTTATCCATTATTGTGTGGCATGAATTTTCTTTGTATATTATTATGTTCTTTGTATTTAGTTCGCTCGCACTAGCTAGCTTTGTGCTTTACTGACCCCGCAAGGGGTGTGATTCCATTGGAGTGCAGGTAGTGTTGGCGTTCTTTCTGATCGTGGCGCTTAGGCCCAGTTTTCCGTTGTGGGCACGTTTTATGATGTTTGGTCGTGTCCACCCTGTACGGGTATGTTTTGTTTCCTCTATATTATTAGATGTACTATCTTATTATACTAGATGTTTCTATATTGGTTTTGTCGCTATGGCTCTGGCGAGGCGAATCAAATATACTTATTTTGTTCAAATTTTATCATAGTTTTTATTTTCGTTAATTCTCGTATTAAGAATGTGTTATATTATGATATTGTGGCCGATTACGATCCGCCTGTATTACAGGTTAGTTCACGCATCAGCACGCTGCGATTCTCGTGGCGGGTCAGGGCGTGACATCACATTTCTTTGGGTGTAATTTTAGAGACAATAACAGGAGGGGGTTGGAGATTTTTAATTTTTATTTGTAATTTGTAATTTTTAATTTATTTATTTTACATATTTCATATACTCTCAAAATTTAAATATATATTTCATATATCTTGAAATATTTCTTAGAATTAGGAGACCGAATTTAACTCGAAAAATGAAATCACAGTCCTTGGTATTGATAAGTTTGACTAGGGGTGGGCATTTAGGACTGAAAATCCGGACCGAACCGACAACCGGACCGATCGGGTCGATTCAGATCGGTTTTAATTAATTATAAAAGTTTCGGTTGTAAAAGCCCGACCTAGCCTGAAGTTTCTGGTCCGAGCCTCGGTTTTTATTTCTGAAGCCCGTCGGGTAACCGGCTCGGCCCGATTCCTCGACTCCCTGTGCAACACTGCCATGTGTGCCATTTTTTTGCCTTTCGTTCTTCTGTGCAACAATGGTTCAATTCAACCCATGCAGGGCGAGATGCGATGATGCAGAGCGAGATGCGATGATGGCGAGAGCTGCGCGAGATGCTGAAATTATGTTCAAAACCCATCACTCCGCACACACCAACACCAACAACTCCTTCAAAGATCTTGCACACTCAAACCTGGTGGAAGAGATTGCTTCAACTTGTCGGCTTTCTCAGTATCAAACACACAGAGCGTATAAAGATACTTGGAGCAGCGGACCTTAAACTTGACAACATCCTTGTTTTTCTTAATCTTGACAGCGCGGGCATCTTTCCTCCTTGCAGTGAGGAGGAAATCCCTGATCTCTTCTGATGGAGAAATCCTTGATCTCATCTGATGGAGAAGTCCTTGAAATCCTTGTAGTGAGGAGGAATTTGTTTTCTTGTCTGATGGAGAGGTAGGAGAAGGAAGATGGGAGAGAAAAAAAAGAGAAAAAGAAATATCTGGTTGATTGGACCGAGACCGATCCGATTCGAATCGAAAATTCGATTAACCGAGATCCGATTAACCGGCCTTATTCGGTCCAGTCTCAATTTTCAAATTTCAATTTTAAAAAATTCAGTCCGAACTTCGATTTTAGGTTTTCGAACCCATTACCCAGACTTGCCCAGCCCTAAGTTTGACTATGGCTAGAAATTGTTTGCAATTTACATTATAGAAATGAAGTGTAAGGTGAAACGTCCTCATCACACAAGGAGTTAAAAAACAAAAAAAATCCTTAACTAATGTATTTTTAAACGTCAGCACATTTAGTTAAATACTAAAATAGATCATTCGTAGACTTCATAGATTGACTAAACAAAACACGATCTAACGTATTGATGGATCATTTATGGGTGGAAAATTCCCTTCTAGAAAACATCTAAAAACAACAATCTTTCAAAAAAAAAACAAAACCTCATAATTTTAAATTTGAAAATGGTAAATGGAGTTTCGGAGCTAAATTTTAAATCTAAAATCCAAAACAAATAAAATGTTATAATATGCCACACTGTATTAGAATGTATTTTCAATTTAGACACGACTCGACGTGTCAAAGGCACCGGGGTCTTCGATAATTTTGTCAACAATTTTACAAACTACAAAGAGACCATATTTAATTTGGCACTATATTGAGTGACCAAGATTATAATTTTGTCCATTTTATTTTTTTTACAGATTCCCTCCTTGTAATGAAGAGATGGACATCACTCACTTTATATTCTACAACAGACGGAGAAGAGAAAAAGATCTTCAATCCGCCTTTCTCCACCTCTATTTTTCTGTTAATTTCTTAAAAAACAAGACCTTGGAATAGACATTTTAACAAAATCCCATTAAAGTTCTGATCTTGAAGTTGAGAATTTCTTTGTTTCACCGACAATGGCAGTCTCTGTACATGATGGGGTGAAGCAGTTTCAAGCTTTAGTTGAAGAACGTAAGTTTTTTTTTCTTAATTGGGTTCTTGTGTTTTAGTTACCCTTTTGTTGATCTTTGATTTGGAGTTTGATTTGTAGCTCATTATGCGTTGATTATTTTGGTGCAGTTGATGAGCCACTGAAGAAGACTTTTCAGGTTTGCATTTTGATGTCTTGTTGGATCTGTACTTTAGTTTTTCTCATTGATTTGATCTTTGTGTTGTACTGTATGGTTTGTGATTCGATCTGATTTTTGGGTTCAATTTTGTGTAGTGAATGCTAAGTAAATGTGAAACTTTTTTGAGTTGAAATGAAGTAAAGGGATGTAATGGTTAGTGCAATGTTTGATTGAGTATGTTAGGTGGATTGGATCTTCAGATCTGTATAACTAGTTGTTCATTTATGTCGGTAATTGCGCAGTTTTACTGTTAATTGAGCTGGTATTCACTTGTTTTGTGCTTCTTAGTCTTTGATCTGTAATTTTTTGGTTGATTCTTAAGTTAGCTTGGAATTGTTTTGATCTTAAGTCCTATTGCTGTAGTTGTTTTGGTGTTTTATGATTGGATCTATATTGTTTGGGTGTCAACTTTTCGGAGTGTTTATGTGATCTTTGTACTGTCATCTTCAGTTTATGTGAACTTTAAAGCTTTATGAAAGTGTGCCAACTTGCTTTTCATAATAAATTAGTAGTCTTACCGATGTTATACAACAGCTCATCTGTGCTTTGAGTTCGCAAGATGTGAACTTGCTGTTTACAAAGTGAGCTATATTCAGCTTCCTCAACCCTCCCCATTAGCAACTTTACTTCAATGCGTTCCTTTAAACCTGTTCAAATTGAATGTCGTTGAGATTGCTTTAATTCTAACTGTTGTTACTTGTAAGGGTGACCTTCTTAGCATATTAATCAAGTATTGTCCACCGTTCATTAACCCGAGGACTAAATTTGATGGAGTAAGCGATTTCAATATTTTTTGTGGAAGTGATCTCCACCGTGAAGAGATCATCCCTAGGGGAAACCAACTTATTATGAATATTATATATTTTTGAATGAAATTTCAGTCATCGTATCACGACCCTTTTATGAAATTGCAACCTTTCTTTAGTATTTTGGGTTTTTGAATTGTACAGATGAGATTTCTTCTAAAAGCACATTATTAAAATTTCAGAATGTTCATCAAGGTTATCCCAAGGAAACTTTGTTGCGGTTTCTCAAAGCGAGAGATATGAATGTTGCCAAAGCACATAAAATGGTCAGTTGGAACTCTTGGTTTACATTTCATTCCATCTCTTTAGGCATTTATTGTTTCTCCTTGTATTAATGATGTCTTTTATCGCGTTCCAGTTGGTGGATTGTTTAAACTGGAGGATACAAAATGAGATTGACAGTATATTATCAGTGAGTTTCTCTGTCTCTATGACTTGCCGCAATATGTAGTATGTTTTATTTTCAACCAATAGAGGTGAATGTCTTAATTTTAACAACGAATCAAACAATTGAAATTTTTTTATTCAAGGGCTACTTTATACCGATGATGATTAGATTGTTATTCTTTAGTTTTAGCCTGAAGAATGTGAACCCTATGAGATGAAGTTTCTAAAGGAACTTTTCAAGGAACATTGCAAAATCTCCTGTGTAAGATGACATGAAAAAGGGCAATTTTCATTTTTTTGTTCCTTTCCAGTAAGATTTAGACTCGAGGTTTGGTCGGGGGACTTCTCCATAATGGACCTTGTCTTCTAAAACTGTCTAAAGAAAAAATTGATTATTATTGTGAGTGATGTAACTGAAAATTTCTTTGTTCCTTCTTCTACAGAAGGCCATAGTGCCCATTGACTTCTACAGATCAGTGCGTGATTCACAGCTAATAGGACAGTCAGGTTACACAAAAGAGGTATAGATGATTAGTTGATTACACAATTTGTTTATTTCTAGAATTCTAAAATTCTTCTCCATCTTCGGTAATGATCTCTTCTGTAACTGTATAATATTTTGCTCGACTAATTATTCTTCTTGAGAAATTCACCACCATTATTTTGTGTCTCATTTTTGTTTTTTATTTTTTTATCTTCCATGTATGAATATGAACATGAAACTTAACATGTTTTGTTCTTCCCAATTCGTCAACGAGATTTGATTTATGCATGTACACATGATTTCTTTTTGATCTATGTAGTAAATGCGGGTGACGGACCCTTCGCGCCCACGACCGATTTAAGCGGATTAATCGGATTTAATTTGTCTACTTTTTCAAAGTATACATTTTTATACCCTCACTAATATAAATTATAATAAATAACATATCTTGACAATAAAGATTAATAAAACAAGTATTATAGAACAACAAAAGTTATATTATAGAGAAAATTATGTAATCATGTCCAAACATCATACATTATAGAGCAACAACCACCACCACCCTACAAGACGACAACCACCACCCAACAAAACAATATCGATTTATCACCGATTAATCGGTGACCACTAAACCCAAGATCTGATTAATAGAGTAGAACGATTTATGTCTGACTACTAAAATTCTTGTCAGTTGTCACTCTTTTTTTTTTTTTTTTTTTTAAACATCCAATTTATTCAAATAAAAAACCACGCCCGAAGGCTACATGACTGGCCCAAAAGGGATAACTAAAAAGCCGAAACAAAGCCTTACAAAAGATAGGATGCACCAATATAAGCCTAGGCAAGATCAGTCTTTGTACTTTTGGTTATTGTCTTAGCCCTATTGGATTTTCGGGGACAAATGCTGATATCTTTGGTGTGGCGCCTCTTATTCATCTGTCCGTCTGACATAGCCCCTAAAGCCAAATCACTGATCGCTACCTGTGGCTCAAGCTCAGATTCTGAGTTGACGTCATCACTATCCTCACTAGAACATTCGAGTGTACTGAGGTCAAATGTCGGCGGTCGAAGAATCCTATTTTCTCTGAACAAAGATATAGCCTGATTCAAATTGTCTCCGACTCTTTTATAATCCGGGGAAGTTTTGATAGCATATTTGTCAAAATGTCCCTTTAACCTGAGCAGAGACTGCAAATCATCATCCGAGAATTCCTGCACTTGCTGACTCTGTATAGCATCCCCTAGCTCTGTGCTAGTAGCACCGATAAATGGGTTGCAAGGCGCTGGCTGAGGCGAAACCTCGACCCCTGTCTTGGTACAGGGCGTATGCTGGGACGAGGCCACTTCCACTGCCTTGTTGTGGGGCGCTGGCTGAGGCGAGACTCTGTTCTCTGGTGTGGTGCATGGCGCGGCAATGACGCAAGCTACGTCCACAGCCTTGGTGCATGGCGCTGGCTTGGGCGAGACCATGGCCTCTGGCTTGAGGCAGATCGGTGGCTGAGGAGAAATCATGGCCCCTCTTGAAGGGTAGAGCACTGGCTTCTGCGACTCTGAAACAGTCTGCCCAAACTGAGTTTCACATATGAAATCATTCGTCACAGTTGGCGACGCTGCACTTTGAATAGAAGGATTGTCCTTTGTTTCCGGATTTATCTCATCTTCGTGTAGGGGTAACTTTTGTTGTTGTCCAAGAACATTATCAATTTCTGAAGTTGTATACCCCGCCTCTAGTAGGCATTCCTTCGTAGACTCATGCTGGACCCCGGTTTTAGCATGCTCTAATTTGTGACCCGCTATTTGTAATTCCGCTGTAGGACCTTCATCTTGCTCAATATTCTCCATCAATGCCTCAAAAGTGTTGGACAAACCCACCTTAACCGGGTCAATGGCCACCTGCTTTCTATCCCCGTCTCCGTCCGAAATCTCCTTGCCTTTGCTATTTTTTGTTCCACTCACACCCACTTCCGAGTTCGAAGAATTTCCTTTTCTGATCACTGGAACATATTGTTGCCTGGTATTGTTACATTCGGTCTTTGATTTGGCTACCTTCTCAACATTACCTAGTTCTGAAACCCGGCCACCGCCCTTAATGCCTAGCTTCTTGCGACAAACACTTTCCTGATGCCCGAGCAAGGAACAAAAGTCACAATATTTGAAACCTGGATATTCTATCTTCTGCCAGAAACCTCTATTATTGGACCTATCAATCCAAACTCTGTTTGGTAATTTATCCGCCAAGGTCATCTCCACACACACTCGGGCAAAGCCCGGACGCGATAAACATCTAGTATGGTCATCCATTCTCAAATAATCACCAAAAGAATTGACAATTGCTTTTAAAATAGGGGGATGAAAAAGATGTAAAGGTAAGTTAGGCAACTCTACCCATAGTGGTACTGAGATGGGGTCCTCCTTCAAGTTGAATCCATCATGCCAACGGAAAGCTTTGAAGCGAACACCACGAATCAAGAATGAATCCCGAGACAACACTTTTTTGGCTTCCTCCGCCGAGTGAAGACGAACTAACACATGTCGTTGATTGAGTAATCCAAGCGAGAAATCGCCCAAAATTCCCCAAGTTCTGTGAATCGAATCTCGAATGTCTTCCAAAGTGGGGCGGTAGCTAGAGAATTTTAAGACGATCACATGTTTTTCCATAAACTCCTCCCCACGGACTTCATCCGTTGCCGTAATGCCAATTGCTGGATCTCCCTCTTTACGAAATTTAGTACCTTCAACCGGAGTCTCCACAATGTCATTAATCAAAATTTTGCCCAATATTTGAGCAAAAGAGGGCTTGACCGCTCCTTCCACAGGTCCCCCATTGCCGGATCTCCCCAGCATTTGGGGAGGAGTGGCGGCAGAAGGCGCCAACATCACATCCAAATCGATGCCAGTGTTAACTCTACGAAAACAGGATCAACAAAGTCGTAACAGTGTGTTACGAATCGTAGCAATGCACCAAAGCCTGTCTCAGATCGTATCGGTGGCTGGGGAAGAGTCACTGCAACCGAAACCCGTTCTGTACCTCGGCCAAAACGAGTCGTCTGCCTTGTGACCGCAAGAACGTCCCAAAACGGCCAGTATCGGCCAGAAACGGCGTGATGCGACCCGAAAAGCGATGCTATGCCGGCAAAAGGTGGCTGAGCCGCCGAGGGTTGTCTCCGTGGTTGCCCTAGCCGCCACCAGGCGATGGCTAGGATGCAGTCCCACAGATAATGGACGGTGGAGATTAGATTTCGGCCAAAGACCGAAATGCCCCTGAAATCGCCCCAAATTGCCCTTTCTAAGCCGAAATTCTTGCACTGGGATCCCGGACCAGTTGTCACTCTTTTATTCTAAATTTAAACATGTTGTCAAACACCAGTTTATTCATAGATGATAGAACTGCTTAAGTTTTTATTAAATCAAGTTATAAGTGTCTGATTAAGTTCAATATCCAAAACAATCCTTTTACGGAGATTATGCCTTATCTCATAAAATGTAACTTATAGTTTAATTTCTCTTTTGACAGGGTCTTCCTGTCATTGCTCTTGGTGTAGGGCAAAGTACATACGATAAAGCATCTGTAAGGATCTGGAGCTCACACCTTTTCCATTAACATCTAACATTTCCTACTCTATAAAATGTGTAGCTGAAGGTTTCTATTCTGATCAGGCCAATTATTATGTCCAATCCCACATCCAAATCAATGAATATCGTGACCGCGTCATTTTGGTGAGTATAATATTTGGTAATTCTGGAAAATTTTTGGTCATTTTATGACTAATACGTTCTGGTGTAGCCTTATGCGACGAAGAAGTATGGGCGATACATTGGTACATGTGTGAAAATTTTGGATATGACTGGTCTAAAGCTTTCAGCACTGAGTCAAATAAAGGTATGATATAATAGCGCTTTTCACCTTCTTTAAGGCCAATGTCTATAAGTATTTGATTAAATAAATTTGTGAATGACATTTACATTGTTTGGGAGAGGTGTCTATCGCTTAAGACTTGAGCCGTAGTAAAGAATTATGGTTTGTAGAATATGACAATCTTTAATGGTAGGATAAACTTAGTAGTCAGATTTGTACACTTAAATGGGCACCTTTGGATAGTTTGATTTGGGCTATTTGTAATATGTGTTTTGTACCTTAAATTGGATGTTTAGCTGAATGAATATCGTTATGGCCATGCAGTTTCCCGTTTTACCAATTGAGAACAGAAAAATAGTTTAAACTTTTTCTGATCTTAACTATGAAGTGGTGAATTTATAGAATGGATCTAATGCAAGTCTGTCCTCTATAGAGGAATGTGATGTTTGTCTATATCATTCTATACTTGGGTGGTGGTGTCTTTGGTGCTACGAGGGTGTGAAAACAAACAATCAAAGAAAAAAAAGTTATTATTTGTGAGATTTGTAGGCACTCATGTGGAATTAACTTTTTATGGATGAGACGAGTAGTCCATTCCTGGTTTTTCCACGGGCCTCTTCTTTTGATAGGTTTTTCCTATCTAAAAGCTTAGATAGCAAGTTAACATAAGATTTCAAAACTCATCCTTGCATATTATTAGGATTATTATCTGGATATCTGGAACCTGAACGAATTTTAAACTGGATTTGTATGCTTCATCTTCTGGTTCTTATAATGTCGTGATCTATTTTGATATTTGATGATATCATCCTCTTCCTTTACAAATTGTCTATTTGAATTTGTGTTTAATAGCTTGTCTCTGTGCTAATGCAGTTATTGACTGCCATATCTACTGTTGATGACCTGAACTATCCAGAAAAAACAGATACATACTACATTGTAAATGTCCCATACATATTTTCATCATGTTGGAAGGTTAGCACTGCTATTCTTGAAATTTAGTTTCCTAGTATCATTGTTCGAGTTTCTGGACACTTTTAGAACATCCAGTTGCTCTGGACAAGTTGTCAAGTAACAAATATTTTGTTGCCAATCATATACATCCAAGTTCCGCTTGGCATTCTGTTGGTATGACATGTGAACCATGACAGATTGTGAAGCCTCTTTTGCAAGAGAGAACAAGAAGGAAAGTCCAAGTGCTGCAAGGTTCTGGTAAGGATGAATTATTGAAGGTAAGACGGTCATCTTCTTGGACTAGTTTTATGCTAATCTAATATTGGTGTTTGGTTTGTTGCATCCTGATAAAAGCTAATTATTCATTTGCTCCAGAGTATGCATATTTCTCTGTGTAGTATTATACATTACCTAATTTTCATCTGCGTAACTCTTCTCACTTAGTTCAGACCGGTTCTCCATATGCATGCATGTTTTACCATTTCCAGTACACATTATGTTTCCCTTGATCGTTGAATCCAATTGTATTTGTACTATTCTTTCCTCCTAAAGATGAGAAGAGAATAGGTAAAAGCTGTGATCTTGTAAAAAAAAGCCTCCAAAATCAAGCTATCATAGAGCTCTTAAGAGGCCGAGCCGATCCTGACAAAGGATCATACAAAACACCTTATATCAGATCGTTCACCGCAAGTTGAAGCACCTTGTTGATCACATCCACCGCATTCAAAGCCTCTTCTTTCCCTTAGATTAGCCTTCTTTCTCCAAAGAATCAGCAATAGATTCACTAGACAAGCTTGACTTGACTTGATTTAGAATCCAACATACCTGTCAATCGAATCACTCAGTCCCTTATTCCCATCTCGCTGATTACCTATGGATTGGGTGGGTAATATTTGGACAATGCTGGTTCATGTTCTTTAATACAAAAATACAGACCATTAGCCTATACTCTGAAGCCTCTTTTTATTTTATTTTTTTTCAATCAACTGAATCAGACATTTAATTTTTCTTATCTGCATCTTGTATGTAGATAATGGACTATGCATCTCTACCACATTTCTGTAAAAAAGAAGGCTCTGGTTCCTCACGCCATTCAAGCAACAACACCACTAATTGCTTTTCTTTGGACTGTGAATTTCATCAACAACTCTACAACTACATCAAGCAACAATCGTTGAGGGTTACAGCCAATCATCAGACGCGGATCTTTTCACGTTTCTGTTCCTGAACCAGACCCAGAAGGGGTAGTGATTGCTGAAACCATAGAGTCTGAGTTCCACAAATACGGTGATCGAAATGGTCTTTCTCATTCCCTAAGCGGTCTGAACATTCACATTGCCTAAAATCAAATTGGGAGAAAATATGTGTCTGTTGACTATGTTAAATAACCCCATAATAAGCTTTAGCCAAACTGATAGAGCTGTATGATGAGGGGTATTCTTCCCACTCCGGCGAGTGTGTGGGTTTGAAACACGTTGTAGGAGATGTAATAGTAGAGATATCTGTCTGATGCATTAGCTCAATGCAGTCTGGGTAAGAAGAAACTATTATGTAATTTCACATGTTATACCTCCGTAGTTTAGAAGCCTAGTAGAGCTAAAAAACAAATGATTATAAATCCTACCTGTTCTTGTGGAATGTGTTGTCTGCCTTTTGTGCTTGTATTTTACAAGTTGTATACATTTACACAATCGCAATTTATGACTATTTATTTAGCTACAATGTACATACCATAGTCTAGCGATAAATAGAAACCTGGGATTCATACACATAAGAAGTGTAGAATGAAGACACATTCTACATATTTGAATCATCTTTTGATACCAGTGAGAGACAGATGCCTGACATGAAATCGAACAGTCGCAGTTTCATAGAATAGTTCATGCACCTTCAACTAGATGGTGGTCACTAGTGAGAAAGAGAGTCTATTGTCTCGTCAAGCAGTAGTTCATCACCTTAAACCAGATAGACCTTATCTCAGTTTTTTTTTTTTTTGAAAGGCAAGCGCGGGGTGTAAATGAGCTCCCCAGACCACAGAAAAATAGGAACCGCTACAAGTTACATTCGATAGTATTTCCTGCCTATTGCATCATAAAAAATGATCTTCTTTAGGTCATCTGCAAACGAGCTTGGAGTGATTTCAATGAACTCTGAATTCGGCATCAGTTTGGATAATTTATCAGCTGCTTGATTAGTTTCGCGAAACCCGTGAATAACCTTATGCTGTTCGAACTCTCCCATCGCCCTTTTAATTCGTCGTACGATGTGCCAGGCGTCCCATGGGGGTGGCTTGCGCGTGGTGATGTACTTGTGAACATTAGCTGAGTCTGTGCAGAATATCACCTTTTGCAATCCATATTGGTTTGCAAGTTTGATGCCTAGCTCGACCCCCTGTAGCTCATGTAGAGTAACTGTGCGGCCATCTGTGGAACCTGTGCCTGCTGCAATAGTAACACCATCATGGTCCCTAATAATTGCGCCATATCCGCCACTTGCGCCAGTCAGTGAACCATCTGAGTTTATCATATACCAGTGTTGTTCTGGTGGAGTCCAGGCGTATTGTTTAGGGAGCTCTAGGACATAGTTGACAGGAACTCTCCATCTTTCACAGAAGTTTCGATTATGTGCATTATCTTCTATGTTCAGGTCTAACACACTAATACGGAGCCTGATATCTTCCACAATGCGGTGAACCAGGTCCAGGGCAGCTTTGCGCTTGAGTTGGAAAATTCTATTGTTTCGCTCTTGCCACAAGTGATAGATGGTGGTATTGAAAGCAAGTTTTTTAATCAAGGTGCATGCTGAACTACCAGAGTAGTGTTGCAGGCACCATTCAACTTCTTGTTGCCATGCTAGTGGTGTATGACTGTACCCAAGATAGTGAAGGATATAGGACCAGACGAGCTTTGAGTACAAGCAGTCGAAGAACAGGTGGGCCTCGTTTTCTTCATTTGCTTTGCACAGACTGCACAGTGACACATCAATCTTGTTCCACGCTTTGAGCTTGTCCTGTGTTTTAAGTGCTTTGTGCAATACCAACCAGGTGATGAAGCTGTGTCTTGGTATTCGGCCCTTGAACCACACTAGTCTCGCCCATGGGACAGTGGTCTCTCTGTGTCTGGTGGCGTGATAAGCTGATCTGTTACTAAACTCGCCGTCATTCCCACCCTTCCAAATGATCTCATCCTCGTACCTGACATCCAGCTCAACAGCTGGAAGGTCATTATATATGTCCTGGATCGCTGCCTGGATGTACGCTGGTGCTGCCCACCGCCCATCTCTGATTAGAGTACTCACTGAAGCATTCTTATGTAGACTAGAGTCATAGATAAGGTGCTGGGGGAACCTCGACATAAGGATCCCCATTGGGTGCCATGGGTCCTTCCAAAGGTGGGTGCCTTCGCCGTCTCCAATTGAGTGACTTATTAGTGTTGCAGCCATGCTTCTTGTGTTTAGGATATGTCTCCAGGACCATGAGCAGTCGTGAGGGATGTCCATTAGCCAGAAATCTTTGTCTTTGATGAGATGCTGGCGTACCCATTGAACCCATAAGTTTTCTTTGTTTGAAACAATGTTCCATATGTGTTTTGTCATCGCAGCTCTATTGGACGTTTCAATGCATTTTATACCGAGGCCTCCTTCCTGGTATGGAGTGCATATCTTCTTCCACCCTACGGGAGGTGCTTTCACATAAGTGTCCACTGCCGACCATAGGAAGTTTCGCAGGACTGCATTCAGATCATTGATCATTTCTTTTGGGAGGATGTAACATGTTGTCCAGTAGATATGGAGGCTATTGAGGACTGACTTAACAAGCGTGAGCCTGCCCGCATATGAGAGCGTTTTGTTTTTCCAAGAGGTGACTCTCTTCCGTGCTCGTTCAACTAGAGGGAGGCAGTCAGTGTAGGAGAGACTCATTGGACTGCGTAAAAAAAGACTCATTGACTCATTTTTAGATCCCAGTAAACATAAAACCTTTTTGCATGTACTTAACTCCCTGGTCAATATAAATATCACAAGTAAAGTTTGAACACATCTACTTTGTAACAAAGTTTTAAACTATAAACACTATTTTTCTGGAATAAGTACATAGTCAGTCCACCACGCCGCGACTTCAGTTGAACTTCTCCTGTTCAGAGTTTGTAACAAGAAGAAACCTAAGAGGATCCGAGCTGTGAATCTGCACACACTTCAAGAATAGATTGAAGCTGTAGACTTCTGCTGTTGATGAGAGTTACCCTGAATGGCCTTCAATCCGTATCCCCTTCTTGATAGTCTACATGTTTCAGAGGCATACATTGTTAGATGATATTATCATCCAACAATGAAAAACTAAAATATGTGAAAAATATCTGTTTAGTAGGATCCTAGTTCTTGCTAAGGCTTCCAAAAGAATATGTAGCATGGATGTCCAGAGTACTTACCAAGAGCTTGTTTAACGCTCGCATAGGCCATGGAAAGTACGTCATCAAATGAGTTTAACGTGGGAGAGTGCCCAGCTTTCCAGCAATGACTTCTTATTATATTTGATCCTCTTCCAATTCAAGTGGCATGATCAATTCCCACTGGTAAATTCACTAATTGCCGACAATAAAGAAAGCATATATTCTGGATGCAAGGCATTGCTCCTTCCTCAATTTTTGTCAGTGTCAGTTTATGCAATGCATGGAGTTTCAGAGTTCTGAGATTCGAGAAGCTTTTCAATTTAAAGTACAGCTCTGCTACATCAACTGTATTGTTCTCCAACACCATCACCACCAAATTGGGTAGCAGTTGAAGACCTTCTATAGAGAGTAATCTTTTACTCTGGACTCGAAGAGACTTAATTTGGCGAGTTTCCTAAGTGATCGAGAGTATCCAATGAGGAGTTTTGTTCATCAACACAATCAGGGTTAGGTGTTGAAGCAGTGGTGGAGGACATTCCAAAATTTGTATTTCAAGAATATTACAATCTGCATCAGCTAATCTCAAATGTAAAGACCGCAGATACACCATCTTCTCAACTGAAGCAAGTACACGATCTTCCCATTCAATTGTCTCCTTAGTTGAGAGAAGCCCTGCTATGGTGACAGTTGCGAGTGGTAGACCTTTGCATTCGTTCAAAAATTTCTGACTAAAACTTCTTTCAGATGAGTAGAGTAGTTTTTCACATTTTGATTTGAACGCTATTCTAGTCTCAATACCCCCTCAACGCAATGCCTGGAAAATACCTCAGTCTCAATACTCTCCCTCAACGCAATAGCTGGAAAATACCTCAGCAATTGTGCTGGGCGAGAATCGAACCTTTGACACCATGTTAAATTGCCAACTTCTCTAAAAGCTTAAGCTGATAGAGAGAGTATATCAAGCATATATCAAGGTCAGGGTCTACGGAATGGGTGGAGTGGACTTCTAGTCTCAATAAATTCCCATATGTCAGCAATAATGATGACGCACCTTTCACCTAGCAAGCGGTTGTTGAGCATCACCTTTAGTTGCATGGATTCCTTGATCTCTAGTTGAGGGATCAGCATCTCCTCCTCCTTTCCGATGGTCGGTAAAATTAGGTCCCTCAAAAGGCGTTTGGCATCATATGTTTGTGAGAGTTGAGACAGTGATCCAACCTCGGTGAGGATAGTGTGCTTTAACTTTGTCACTCTCATGGACCTTCTTCACAAGAGTGGTCTTGCTGAGACCACCTGTTCCTAATACAAAACCACACGAATGCTTGAATCTGGTTCTTTTACTAGCCACCTAATTAGTTGGTCTCTGGGTTTATTGATGCCTACTGGTTTAGCTTCATCTAGAAAAAGAGCATCAACTCAAGGATCACGTACAAAGTAGTTTCTGTTTTGGCTTGATTCAAATTGTTGAGGTTGTACTTTTCCTTCCTGTTCAATACGTTTTCAATCTGAACTTTGGTATCCTGAAGCCTCCTAGCCAGGCTGCGTTGCTGCGTGAATTTCTTGAAGAAGTACCTGATACTGATAAAGAATGCTCAGTCCCATACCCACTCACAGTGACAGAGCTGTTGTGTATGGTGTCAAAGCACATATTCTACGCTGCACGTGTCTCTAATCTTTCAACCAATTTTCAGTTGTTCTCCTTCCTCAATCACTCTCTTTTTATCTGCATCCTTAAATAGAGCTTTGATGCTCTCGAATTCATCCTTGATGTTTCTTATTTCAGTGCTAAAAGTTTTCAGTAGTGCCACTTCTTGCTCAAGCAGTGGTGCTAGCTTATCAATAGAGAAGCTCACAACACTCTCTGCCATTGTTTTGTGCTTAGTTTCTTCCTTTCTTTGTGAACTTGGATTGAGTTTCATTTTTGAACGAAAAATTTACATCTTGTTCCATCCTGAAAAGTCAAAACAATTGTTTAGACTTGCCAGACAACGAACCACATCATATGGTCCATAAATTGATATAAAATGGTTTATACAAATGGCTTTATTAATGGAATCTTGATTAGTTTAACATGTACATCTCAATTATTACTAATCTTTGTACACTTGTGCATTTCCTGCGTGCTTGGACCTTAATCTCTTAGTCTTCAGGTAATCCAAGTTCTCAAATTTGTCACTGTATGTGCATGTATTGGGTTGGCCAAGTTTGTCATCCGACAAGCTGTCCCATGAGGCCATGACCTACCTGAATTCTTCTGCATGACCAACCAGAAAGGCTTACCCATCCCACACAATTCTGTGGTTTGGCATGGTTAGACAAGCTTCAATCAGCACAAGTTGCAGCCATGTAAAGGTTTTACAAGTACAAGGAGCCTAAAAATAGGAAACATGAAAACATAGGCAACTTTTGAACCCCAAACCTATGATATCACACATCACAGTAGTGTCTGCTGTTGGAGCTAAAATGCCCTTCGTATAAGAGTGTAAGTCCACACTTAAGAATCATCACTAGAACCTAAGCTTGCGGGACACAACCTGACCCGTGACACCCAATTCCATAGGAGGTAGTAGATGTGGTGTGCTGGAAAGACGCTTAACCTAAGGAGCTAGCGGTGATGGTTGTGACATATAATGCTCCACACACTTACACAATCGTTGAGTGACCTGCAATTTTTTTTATACACTGAGGGCATTTTGGCTCAGCTGGTGGACGCTGTGACAAATGATACAGAGGTCAGGGGGTTGATCCCTGTCGTGACCAATTTGTTGGTTCAAAATCAAAACCCCATAATTTTTTTTTTTTAATACACAGCATTTTGGTTCAGCTGGCAGACGTTGTGACAAATGTTACAGATGTCAGGGTTAAGGTTTTGATCCCTGCCATGTCCAATTTGTTGGTTAAGAATCAAAACCCCACACCCACACACCTATAGTCAACATAACAACCTTGACAAACATTTGCAATATCTACTAGAAACTAAGCGTTAGAACATTATAAAGTAATGGACTCATAAGCTTTCATTTCACATTGTTCTCCATCAAGCTAGGAAGCAACAAGAAACAGGAATCACCGATCCAAGCAAAGTGGAACTGACACCCAACTCGGCTGTTAGAGCATCTCCAGTGGTAAACTTTAAACCCGTCGCAAACCATGAAATGTAGGGCCTGTTTCCCTCTGCATAAGTTGTCCAAGTCAACTCATGCAATTCTCTTAATGGACGTGAAGTAGGCCAAATCTGCAAAAAGTACCAGTGAAACCCACAAATATGAAAAGAAACAGGGGAGAACAACCTAAACTTCCGGAATTGGGAGAACATTTTCGAAAGCTTCAACCAGCAGATCCACTCTTCTTTCTGCAATATGGAGTGAAACAATATCAGATACATTACAATTGCAGGGAAATAAAGCCTAAAGCAATATTGTTCGCCATGACAGCCATCCACAGGTAGTAAAATAACAAATTCCAAGTATATATAGTCTGACAATCCAGAGTACTTACTACGAGCTGGTGCAAGTTTACTAACGACTTGTGAAAGTGCATAGTCCAACATCCAGCTATCTGATGAAGATAATATCGTGGGAGATTGTCCAGCTTTCCAGGAATGACGCCTTATTTTAGTTTCAAATTCCATTGACATGTCTGACAAATGAATCTGCTTGAGAGTGATGAGATGATCGATTCCAGTTGGCACATTTTCTAATTGCTCACAATCATAGAAGCGTACGTGCTGGATGCAAGGCATTGCTCCTTCCTCTATGCTAATCATCTGCAACTTTTTTAGTTCCAGTGTTTTGAGTTTGGAGAAGCTTCCTTCGTTGAAACACAACTCTGCTGCATTTACTGCATCATTATGTAACACTAGTTCCACCAAATTGGGTAGCGTTTGAAGACCTTGGAAGAAAGAGTAATCTTGTATTCTAGAATACTTGAGATGTAACTTGGTGAGCTTTTGAACTGAAAGAATCCAATCAGGAGTGCAGCTCATCACTCCATGTATGGTTAAGCGTTGAAGTCGTGGTGGAGCACATTTCAAGTTTTGTACTTGAAGAACATCTTTTTCTTCACTGTCACCGAAACTTAATGGTGAAAGGGGCAGAATAGCTTTTTCTGCACTAACACCGAAACTTAGCTGTAAAGAGCGCATACATTCCATCTTCTCCACTGAAGCAAGGAGACTACTTCCATCTTCAGCAAGCATGCTAGTAATAGACAGCGATCTCACTCCAGTTAATTTCTCCAGGTCCTCAACATCAAGCCCTTTGGATCCATCAACACCACGCAGCTTTTCTAAGTCAGTCAACCTACCTATTCCTTTGGGCAATTCTAAATTCTTACCAATGAGATTGCGAAGATGTTTTAGCTCAAGGATCTCAACAGGAAGTTTAAAAAGGGTATATCCAGATAACTCTAAGGTCTCTAAGTTTATGAGTTTCCCCAAAGAACTCGGAAGAGACTTCATTTCGGAACTCAAACCTAGATATTTTAAAAAGATTAGATTGTTCATAACATCGTCTGGGAATTCTTTCAGACAGGCACCTTCTAGGACCAAGACTTTTAAAAGTTTGATCCTACCACCAAGAAATGTCGAAACAGTACTTGAGTTGAACAAGGACGTCTCCCCATATTCAAACAAGGATCGTATTTGGGAGAAGAAGTTAGTGTTCGTGGGCAGAATGTTCTCGTTCATATTCTTCATGTTGGAGATAGATAGGCGTCGGATTCTATCACTGTAAGGTTTCATGTCAGGCGACCAGTTCATAAAGAATGCAAAATCTTGGTCACAAGCTTTTGTAAGGATGAATTCCCTCAAGAGGTCATGGATACGGCACGTCCTGACCCTGCCACTTCCATCAATATCTCGCACTTGAATGAGACTCCTTGCAATTAACTCGTCAAGGTATTGCTTAGCTACATCTTCCTTGGTGACGTTGGTATTCCTGTTAACCCTTGTTTGGGGGTCAACAAATCCCTCTGCAACCCATAACCGTAGCAATCTTGAACATTTTATCAGATAATCCTCCGGGAATAGGCATAAATACAGGAGGCAAGATTTGAGATGGAACGGCAAGTCATTGTAACTCAGCAACAGTATGGTATTCACATCATCAAGTTCAGAATGATGTAATAGCGAACCATTGTCTCTATAGATATCGTCCCATTCAACACTCTCCTTAGTTGATAGAAAACCAGCTACGGCAACAATTGCAAGTGGTAGCCCTCCACATTTTTTCAAAAACTTCTCAATAACGTCTCTCAGATGATGAGAAGAGGAGTTCTTTGTAACATTTGTTTTGAATGCCACCTTGTGGAAAAGTTTTGTAGAATCTTCTGGTGTTAGCACATCAAGTTCATACGCATAACCAGAATTTTCTTGGGATGCATTAGCTATATCTTGTGAGCGGGTGGTCACTATAATTCGACTACCACATTCACTATCAGGCAATGCAGATTTGATTCTTTTCCATACGTCCAAATCCCATACATCATCCATGACAATGACGTACTTCTTGCCTTGTAAGCGGGTGTGGAGCATCTCCTTTAGCTGTCTAGCCTCCAAGCTCTCTAACTGAGGGAGCAGCTCTTCCTCTTCTTCCTTCTTGATGGTCGGTAAAATCAGAGCTCCCAGAAGGTATTTTACATCAAATGTTTGTGAAACAGTGATCCATCCACGAATTTTAAATCCTTTTTTTACTTCTTCGCTTTCATACACTTTCTTCACTAGAGTCGTCTTGCCAAGACCACCTGTTCCGTACACAGAAACCACCCCAATGCTTCTATCTGATTCATCTACCAACCATCGGATTAGTTTCTCCCTTGATTCATCCATCCCCACAAGTTTAGCCTCGTCAACAAAAAGAGCATCGTCTCGTGGATCCAGTGCAACACCTCTACGATGAGAGCTAGAAGAAGTAGCTGTTGAGACCATATATAGTTGTAATTCAGCATACCGGTAAAATCGATATATCAACAGTTTGAGTAAACTAGGCAATAATTGTGATTGATATGATATGTTCCTCAAAGAAAGTCTTACAGAAATTAACTTGACATTAAAAAGATGGACTAGTAAACAATTGTTCAAACCAGATAACAGTAGAAAAATCCCAAAACAACCCAAAATTCGATCTCTAAAAGGTAAGGATCAATCCACAATCACTTTGTTAATCTGATATATTTTAAAGTCTACCTCACAAATTTTTAGACTGATCTAGCTTCAAAACTTTGAGCCTAGACACAGATATAAAAGATATCAAATCTAAATGCATGGTGAAAATGATTAATTCAATGTAACAGTTCAATTAATGATCATGTTTTCTTTGTATTGGTTGAAAAAACAATAACCCATATGACATGAAACCTTTGGTGAGAACAATCCATAAAATTTGAATATAAATTCATGAAGAATTAGCAAGCATACCAGCTATGGTTGTTTCTTTGTTCAAGTCAGCGAAATTATACTTCTCCTTCCCCTTGGAGATACTTTCAATCCGAACTTTGATGTCCAGAATTCTAGTAGCCAAGTTGTGCCGTCCCAAGAAGTACTTGTTGAAGAAGTGCTTTATACCGCGAATGAATCCGCACGTCCCATAACCACGAAGACTAGGCTGGTGCATGTGGTAACGAAACACGTGCTCTTCGAGTACATCTTCAATATCAAAGGCTACATGCCTCAACTCTTTCAGCCAAAGTTTCAGCTGTTCTCCTCCCATCATTTCTCCCTTTGCATCTGCATCTTTTAACAGAGCCTGGATTCTCTTGAACTCTTCTGTGATGTTTGTAACTTCAGTCTTATAGTTTTTCAAGAGGACTACTTCCTGCTCGAGCAATGATGCCAGCTTTTCTATAGCAAAGCTCACAACACTGTCCGCCATTGTTTTCTATTTCTCTTTCTTGCTTTCTGTCTTGAATGTTGATTGTATTGTTGTGTGCTCTATCTCACAATTGTTCTGAGATGATGAACTATGAGCAAATTATACATCCCTGAAAACAATCAATATTTTAAATTTGTTAGACAAAGATCCACATCATATGGGACATAAATTGATATAAAATGTTTGATTACCATTGACTTTGTTCAAGGAAGTGTTGCTTGATTAATACAAACCTGTGTGCCAGATCATATACAATAATAGTTACTCGTTTTCCAGCAACCAACTAAATTATAAATTACAAGCCTAAAAATATTCACAATTATAGGCCTCCATGCCAGTTAGTTGTCTTTTATTTTGAGAATAATACTTATAAACAGCCCAAATGGATCTACCTACTACTAGAGACATGCACAAAAATAAAAATAAATGACTTTGCAGTTGGTAGGCCGAATAATGTTGAAAGAAAAGTGACTCTGCATTAGGTTCACCAAATAATGTCGATAGTTTCAAATGAGAAAACAAATGTTCTCATAAAAAAAACTTGTGGAGTGCCAGAAACAAGCACAACTCAAAAATGGTCTATATTGAATTACGAATAAAATTCAGAAAAAAAAAACTTCTTAATTAAGAGGACCCTTAATGAATCATGGGTTTGGTTCCAACTCTAGATTGGTTTCAGAAATTATGCAAGTATGGGATGTTCGATTCTTTGTTCTCTTGAGCCTGGTAATTCAGGCCGTTTTAACATAAATGGCACCACTAAGGAAGACCATGCCTCAACAATGAGTAACCATCACCATCTGGTCTGCTTACCTAATGGCTGACTGGGTGGCCAGTTTCTCCCTAGGACTCATCTCCAACAGCTAAGGTAACCGCGATAATCCTTCTTTTACACCTTGGTGGCTCTGATACGATTACTGCATTCACCCTTGAGGATAACGAGTTGTGTATATGGCATTTGATTGGTTTAATCATCCTCGAGATGTGTATTGCTGGAGACGTAGCTCGATTTGAGTATGAATTAGTCCCACATCAAGATGTATATTTGGAAATTTTCACATAATGGACAAGTCTAATTCCCCATCTTTGAGGGATATCCTCCTAATTGCAAATTAGAAAAAGGGGCATGTCTACAACCCCCAAGATAGATAGCTAATTCTTTAATTAACTGAAGTCTATAATACGTCTGCAACACAGTTTGTGAATCACATTCAGGTTTATAATGTATGCTTTGATTTAACTCAAAAGCATTAAAAAAAAAAGAGATTGTTAATAGAATAACTTAAAACAAAAATTAACTTAATCAAATGCATTGAAAAATACAAATAATACATTTATTGATTATATTTCTACTTTCGCAAAACAAAATTTGCTTCACCGTGCACTGCCAACATACTGAACTGTTCCGCCAAACCAAAATGAACCATTAGCAACCAAACCAAAGTAACCAGCTCGCCACCTTTACTTACGTGTTGTGCATGGTTAGTAGCTCTGCAGTGACCCGCAGAATAGCACAATAACTCCACCCACACTTTGCTCATTATTTCCCACTTATCAGGGCCGAATTCACGTAGATCTTTAGCCAGCATAACCCCATCAAAAAATACTGATTTACTCTGATCTCCCTTCATTTCTGAAGGCTTGATTGATGTGTCAACATTAAGTAATTTCCCACATGCTTCTTTTAATTCCTTATCTCCGGCTTTCAATTTGAGCTTAGCAAAAAGTTTCAGCTGCGATTTTGCTTCATTAGTTTCAGGTTGAGCCCCCACAGATTGAAATTCACGAAAGAACTTTTCTGCTTCTGCACAAGTATCTCTATAACTGGTTTGAGCAACACTTGCTACTGCAGAGATTGCTGTAGGTTGGATGACTAGCAGATATAACATATAGTCTGACAAAGTTTTACACACCTCTCGAACCTCTCGAACCTCTCGATCATTGATGTCATCAGTCTCAGAAACAAGGTGATAAAGTATGTCAGTTGCAATATGCCACATCAGAAGGCTTGCATCATATTCAACCTGAAAGCGCCAGCTAAGTTTATCCTTTACCTTATCGTCATCTTTATAATCGTTGAGAATATACATACCTCTACTTGAACATATCTCCTTGGTGGTAGGCAAATCCTTGGCTTTCTCGGACTTCTTCTTGAGCTCTCGGAAGATTAATTCTTTTATCTTAGGGGAGAGAGGTGTATGAGATTTGTATTGGCTCGCATCCAGGAATTCCTGTAATCGCAAATACTCAACAGCATTCTGCATCCATTCTGGACGTTTGCATAGGCAGAAATTTAAGAGACTGAATTGTGCTATGGATTCAGACCACCTGGATTTCTTGAAGAATATGCCCCTTTGGACAATTTTGCGAACCAAGGACTTGACAGACTTGGAAAACTTGGAGTTGGAGTCCAACTTTTTTAGCAAGACAATTGTCCAATCAGAGAATATGAGATTCAAGAAAGCAACGATCTCCAAGAAGACAGCGGCTGTCAGTAATGCATAAGTTACACCAACATCGATGTGATGCAGCTTGTCCTTGTTACTGAATCCAAAGAGAAGGAATGCTGCTACAATTGAAGTAAAACCTATTAATCGATGAATGTAGCCTTTCCGAGAGTGAAGAATAGGAGCTTTGGTGTAGAGTACGTCATAAATGAAACTAAGCTCAATTTCAATCATTCTGTATGCCTTTTCTTCTTCGCTAATATCAAGAAAGAATCTCCGGCTATCATCCCTATCATGAAAATCGTAGATAAGGTCCACTATGAGTCCTTTGAATTTATTGAAGAACTCATAAGCCTTCTCCACCATGACTATCTCGTCTGGATTGTGGCTGCTGTTGGACCCCTGCAGTTGATCCATATTCGACTCCTCTTCTGTAGAACTGTTCCTATCTTGATTAGTCTCAGTTACGATCCTGGCAGCAACTTCGTTCTCTTTCATCCATGCAAACTCGTACATGAGCCTGGCATAGTTTGGACCAGGGTCCGGTTTTATAAGAGTAACCAACGACTCCCTGAAACTTGATAAGCTTGCAAGATAAAGAGAATAACTCCGTTCGGCATACTTGAACAATCCAACAGCCAAGATGAGACACATTGGACTCCTAAACTGATTTTGTGGAAGAGTCTGAAGGATCACATAAATTACAGCAGCTGACTGCGTGGCTAAATTCATTAAATGCCTTATCCATAGCTCGTTGTCCTCGAGGGCGAATGCAGTGATAGTATCCGGGCCGCCAAGGTGTAACAGAAGGAAAGGGGCCCAAAAGGCATGGAGGTCATCGAGCTTTTGGTTTCCTTCGTCACCTTGGACGTTGGAGATGAGTCCTATACAGAAAATGGCCACAGCGTCTGCCAGTAGGTAAGCTAACCAGGTGGAGATAGTTACATAGCTTCGGGACATTCTCTTCCTTCGTGGAGAAATGAATACTAAAATAACTTGAGTTAGAAGGCTTGACAGAATACAGATCCGTATATCCCACTTTTTCCATAGTGTTTGACACCATTTTGGGATTACAGTCCACGCCATTCTTGATTTTTAGTTGTTCAATGGATTGCTGGTTTACCTGTGATTCATAAAAGGAGCTCCTAAGTTTGAAAAAATAAACCGAAAAAAATGACTTACAAGACCTACTTTTTATAATTGTAGATCACATGATGAGAACTTAACAATTGAAAATGACTCACAATGCATACTATTTGTAATTCAAGACTATTAAAAGCTACAAACCTTTGAGATATATATGTAAAATGACAAATATAATTCATATTCCTAGACATATTGACACGGTGTTGTTATTTATGTATTCAAATTTCAGTTACATTGAAACAAACACAATATGCAATCTTTTAACGCAATTTGATATTTTTTTTCTTAAAGTTATTTCAGGTCTCTTGAACACAACTCATCGATTCTAGCTTGGTAATCTAGAAATGAAAAAAATAAAATAAAATGGAAGTAAACTTATGATTGGTTTTAGAAGGTGATTGAATTTCAATTAATAATAGTCTGATTAAAAAAAAAGAACTCAATATGGAAATATGTTTTATTGAATAATGCTTCAAGAGATTGAAATCAATTTCTAATGCATTTTCAATATTGGTGTCAAAGCTATAAGAAACCATATTACTTGTAGTTGACAAGAAATCAAAGGAGTGCACAGTAGTGGTATCTAAGATATTGAAATTGACTCGAGGTGGAAGAGTTGGAATGAATTGAGTCAAGGCTCAGGATATGATCTTCTGATTTCATTTTTGAAAATTGACCACTTAAATTAAAGGGCAAGAATGTCTTATAATTATTTTTAAACCACGGGTTGAGTTTGTGGCTTTTAAGAGTTAAAAATTACGGAAAATGCCTATTATTTGGGTATGATGTGTCCTAGGTTTTGTAAGTCAGTTTCCCAAAAAAATAATAACAATAAGCTGTTGACTTGCATATTATATATGGAGACAATTAGTAGGTATTGGTATCAATTAGTTCTTGGGATCACTAATCAATTGGTTCCCATTCATATGCCACAAAATCATCAATTCAACATAAATTTTTTTAAAAATAAAAACTTAAAAGTGATTGTGGTGCACATATGTTATGCATGCACCCAAATATGCACTTCGTAGAAATCAGAAGTACTTATAATGAAATAATGTGTCCTCCATCTATAGATACACTAATGATGCAAAGCTAGATGAAAAGAAAAGTAATATATGATATGAATCTTCAAGTAAAACTACCGTGAAGCTTTTAGACTATAAATCATGCTACAAACTGCGATATATACGAAATTGTAAATTAAAATTATAAGCAAAGAAACAAAAACTATCATTTTTATTTTTATTTTTATTTTAACTAAAGGTTCTGAAGATTATTATTAATTTAAATTGTCATCCACTCTAAAAGCTTAAGCTAGTAGAAAGAACATATCTAACGTATATTAGATCGAGATCGAGATCTCTATAACG
This sequence comes from Berberis thunbergii, assembly GCA_003290165.1. Taxonomy (NCBI): domain Eukaryota; kingdom Viridiplantae; phylum Streptophyta; class Magnoliopsida; order Ranunculales; family Berberidaceae; genus Berberis; species Berberis thunbergii. Next base: position 251,194 of record QNQO01000872.1, on the reverse strand, counting down.
AGTGAAGTGAAGTTCTAATCTCATTAATTTGATTACCCAACTTCTTTCATAACTATGCTAAATAGTTAAGTCATTAGATTTACCATTTCTCATATTTCCGTGTTCAGTTTAAATGGTTTGCTAGTGGTTCATGAAGGGAGCTCCTAGTTTTGACAAAAAAAGAAAAAAGAAGGAAAAAAAAAAACACTTTGAAGATGATGAAAAATATAACTATGGCATACTATTAAAGTAGAGACCACACAGTTTCTTATGTGGCTTTTTCGAAAGTGCCACACAAGTACCAAAAGCCATGATCTAGTGGTACTATCTGATATTACTCAACCAGTGAGTCATCACATATTTGGCAAAAAACACACAGATTTGCATGAAAGAGATGATGCACACTTGAGATTGGGTTTGGGTGACATTTTTGACCTATCAGACAAGAACAATCCATATTAATTTGTGCTACAAACTGTAATATTTGGAACTCTACTGTCAATGAAAATTATAGGCAAACTATTGTTAGATTAATTACCAACTTCTTTCACAACAATTGAACAAGTTAGTCTACAAGTCGATCAGCTAGATATAACTAATACTACAGTTTGGAAAACTAGAAATAATAGAACACTTTGTTGCTGCTTCTTGAAATCATGAAACTATATCAAATTAAAATTATAATTCAGATTCAAAAGAGAAGAAAATCTTACAGGAGATGAGTTGGTTTAGGTGGAAATCCCCTCAGTAGGACTTTCAAGGAATCCTTCTATCAAACTACCATTGGGTTGCCAACTTGTTCTATGTCTCGCATATACATAACTTCAACCAAATCTTATTTATATATCTCATGACGATGATGACAAAAAGAGAGTGGAAACATCATGAAGGGAGTGGACAGAGAAGTAAAGAAGAATTGGTGGTGACGATAGGTATCGTTGATAGATGGAGTGGAGTGGAGTAGAAAAAGAAAAAGAAAAAAGAAAAAGAAAAATAATAATAAATTATGAGGTGTGAATATTAAAACGAAATATATATATATATATATATAGAGAGAGAGAGAAGATTAGGAAGGAAATAAAGAATCTACGTACCTAATAAGAGAATTTCTTACCCACCCTAAACCCCGTATTTTTTATGGATGACTTTTTTTTTTTTTTTTCAATTGTTCATAGAAAAAACTTGTTTTATAGAAAGGATATTTATACTTTAGGATTTAGGTCCCGTCATTTGTACCTATATAGAGAGTGGTCATTGGACCTAAACCCGCTTATAGACACAAATCGATGACCCAAATACTACCGTAGTATAAATGAAGCGACCTAAAGTATCTAAATATCCCTTCTTACATGAAAGTCACATGACTTTTGTGGAGAGGTAACTGAACAAATAGTACAAATTATTCCATAAAACATCAAATTACAAATTCACTTACAAACGAAAGATCAAAATCTCATTTTTGAGTCCCAAATCATTTTAGTTCGAATTCTCTGTACTTGAAGATATCATTTGATGCGTTTACATATTGTAACTCCATCACCAATGGGAACTTGGGTTATTTCAATGCGGGGATGAGAAGCTAATGCTGAATTAAGATCCATTAAAGCTTGTCTATTTTCCTTGAGATATTCTGGCACATCTTTGTCTTCAAGGGCAACCGAGCCAAACCACAGAGTGTTGTCATAGGCAACAACACCTCCAACCTTAACTAACTTCATCATGTACTCGTGATATTTCATGTAGTTGGGCTTGTCTGCATCCATAAGTACAAAGTCGAATTCTTCAGGTTCATTCTACATGGACAAAATAAACACATTCGATCGATGATTTGTAAAAATTTGTATTTCAGCAAATTTAGACCTCTAATTCTATAAGAAGTAAACAAACACTGCGTATTAAGCCTACATGGTTCACCATGTCTTCTAAGGCCGAAAGGGCATTTGCCACACCAGCCTTTTGAATGAAAGGCAACCCAAACTCGAACGCATGACTCTCTACGTCTATTGCTGTTATCTGACACACAACGACACATTATGCAAAATATGATATATCATAAGGAAGGCCAATAATACATGAAAAACAACATTGAGATCAATTTTGGGGGTTCATTCGGTACCTTGGCATCTTCTAGCTAATGCAAGAGCAGTGGTGAGAAGAGAATAGCCAGTAAATACTCCAATCTCTAAGGTTTTCTTTGGGTTGAAAACCTTAAGAAACACGGACAGGAATTGCCCTTCTTCAGCTGGTACCATCATATAGTTCCTGATGCAATTATACATTTTTAATCGCAACTATATATTATGTTTTATCCATAACTGCAAAACTGCGTGTCATCTTACTTAGCGAAATTCTCAATTGTGGCTTCCCTGAGCTCTTTGAGTTGCTTGTGCTCCCTGGGATACACACTTGTCTCTAGAATATACTGCAAGTGCAAGACATGGGAGGATGATAAGACCGCCCTACAACATTGTTCAACCATCCAAAATGGAATGACTTATAAATATGATTTCATTTATTTATTTTATTTTTTATCCATTATTTTCAATGGTACTATAACATTTTAACGAACATTTACTTGTTTTTCAAAGAACAACAATTCAACAAAACAAGAATTTTTGTTCACTTTTTTTTTTGTGTGTGTTTTTTCCGACCATAATCTAAGTATCTTCTGGTCTCCTGTGAATGAAACACAGATGCCCAATAACTCAGTAAGAGATTTAGAGTAGTCTGTTAAAAACATTGAAAATGAAGTCTTATATTGAAAGCTGATACTGTAGAAAAAAAACCCTAAATGCTAAATATTGAGGTTCTGAAAAATTTGTTCGTGGCATTCATTTTACTGATACGTAAAAGTTTAATTAAACTTCTTAACATGGTAAACATGTGAATGATAAAAATGTTTTATGAAAATAAAAGTTTTGTGGACCATGATACCTTTGTGTGTGCGGATCTGAGGGGGAGGGTGAGGTAGAAGTTCAAGAGCTCAACAAATTGACATTTTTGTAACAATCCAAAAAACAGTAACATTTTTTAGCTATGACAATCCACAAATAAAGTTTACACATTTTCACAAACAAACTAATTCAATAATTGTATCACCACAAATAGTATGGGCTTACAAGTGATGCTACTCATGGTGATCTAATTTATTGTATCATTTTTTTTGTGTAGCTATTTTTCATTTTGTTGACTAAATTTAGTTTTGACTTGAATTGTTTGGTGGATAGTAATAGATCAAAAGTGTTATTGTTTTTTAAGTTGTTACAAATATGCTAATTTGGTGTAGTGATGGATTCCAAGAGGATTGACAAACTACAAAGGGGAGATTATAGTCCCACAAACCTAGGTATGAGATGGTGATGTACTATATATATACGAGAGGTTGGATTTGCAAAATATTACGCGTTTCAAAGTTGTGCAGGCATTGAACAAAAAATGTACAATATAATACTCTGTGGATCAGGTCATGATAGAATGGAAACACTGACATAAGATTCAATTCAAACATAAGACCCATTAACAAATACTACTTAAGTGAAATATAACTAATTTTCCAAAATTAAGTCTTAAAGTGATAAATTGTTTATCAAACAAGCTCTTACTTACACAAACACCAATTATTATTTATGCAAATGGAAATATTTTCGGAGGCAACAACTCGTGAAAAGTGATTTCAATTCGACTTTACCAAAAGAAGAAGGAAAAGATTATCTATTGTCCGACTCATGGCCACCAGTTGATAAAAAAATAGTTTCACTCAACAAAAAATGTTTAAATAAGGAAAATAAAATACGAAACCAGCCTCGCGAAGAGCATCACTTTGGAGGATGCACTTGTGATAATCATCACCCATGCTTTTGAAATAAGGTAAGATGCTTATGTTTAAATAAGGTAAGATGCATGTATAAAGATGGTTCCACAAAGGTAAGATTCTCTGTAACTTTATACTTCTTAGAATTTCTTGGATTTTAGGGTAGTCCAATTCTTTATGGACCAAAGAATTAACTTCCCATTATGATGGGAAATAAACAAGTTTTAACTTTAAATCAGACACTTGACATTTGATGTGCTCGATCGAGATCGATTTTTCAAGTTGATCAAAACACAAAATTTGTAGTAATATGAGTTATCTAATAAACACAACATGAATCACTTGAAAATGTTTTGAAATGAGTAAGTTATGGTCATTTTACTAAAGTCGCACAAATCTATCTGAAAAAATTTATGTTCGCAGAGTGCACTGCGGGGTATCTGCAATTCCCCGCATTGCAAGCTGCGAACTGGAAAAAATTTATTTATGAATGTTGTGTTACTAAATTTATTCTTCAAATGTTGTTCCCAATCACTTTTCTTCACGTATGAATGTTATGTTGGTCAATTCATTTTGTTTTATATTATCATGCTTAAGATCAATATACAGAGATTTTTTCACCTTGGTTATGGATGACTCACTTATAATCTAAACAAAAATTCTAAACCCAAAGATATAATAGATGGCTCGAGTTGGAGTCACAAGAGATGCGTTTTGCACTTTGAGAGATAACGTTTTGAATTGTTGAGTTTTGAAAAGTTTGAGGGTTTAAGAGTTTCGATTTTGAGAGATTCACTGAGCTCTTTGAGTTGCTCGTGTTCCCTGGGATACACACTTGTCTCTAGAATATTCTGCAAGTGCAAGACATGGGAGGATGATACCCTACAACATTGTTCAACCTTCCAAAATGGAATGACTTATAAATTTGATTTCATTTATTTATTTTTATTTTTTATCCATTATTTTCAATGGTACTATAACATTTTAATGAACATTTACTTGTTTTTCAAAGAACAACAATCTCAACAAAACAAGAATTTTTGTTCTTTGTTCCTTTTTTTTTTTTTTTTTTTTTTTTGTGTGTGTATTATTTTTTAATTTTTGAATTTTTTAATGGTATTATTTTTTTTGTTTTTCAAAGAACATTTGCTTTTAGTTATGAGGTGAAGAAGCAAGAGATGCAGATGAGTAATTAAAAAGACTAGCAGCAGCAGCAGCAGCAGAAGAAGAAGAAGAAGAAGAAGAAGCTGTAAAATATCCCTATGCCTTATGCATGTATAAAGATAAGATTCTCTGTAGCCAACATTTCTTTCTTTGAATTATATATGCAATTGAAATGTTAGATGGAAACAAGTCTTGACTACTACCAACAAAGGTAAGATTCTCGATAACCAATATTCCTTTTTTTTTTTTTTTTTTAATCATGCTTTCTTCATAGGGGGTTTTGCTTATTCTTCTTATCCTGTTGGGTTAGGTATATATGATTCGATTTTAATTTTTATAACAAAAAATATATTAAAAAATAAAGGTACGATTGGATTTTAAATAAATACGAAAATGCCAATGCATGTTATTAACCTCCCTACCATTTGTAATAACCATTAGTAATAATTATTTTGTTGGGCTATTGTACAGTGTTGCATTAGTACGATTGAACCATGTTTTCAGAAAAGTTTGGAAAAGTTGAAAAGTTTGTAATTAACTTTCAGGAAAATAAAGAAGTTTTAGTTCTAAATTAAACACTTGACTAGGGGTGGGCACGGGACGGGATGGGACGAGATATACCCATCCCTATCTCATCCCGTTCATACGGGATCGGGATGGGACGGGATGGAAAAAACCACATCCCGACCTCGTCCCATCCCAAACGGGTTCGGGACGAGATCAACGTGCTAATCTGGAGAATACATTTTGAACATATTATCAACTTACATTGAAATGTGGAGCACCTTACATTGCGTTTTATAATTTGATTGGCAACTGTGAAAATGGAAGCACTTTTGGTGATTTTGCCATTAATGGTTTTGAACTTCAGGTACGTGATTATTGTCTTTCTTATATGATAGTGACTGTATTTTTTACAAGGAAGAGATATAAATCAATGAACCAATGAGGGCTTTGAAGAATGCAAGTAGTGCTATATTCAAAGAATGCAAGTAATGCTATATGCTGCAAGTTGGAAGTCTGCAAGTTGGATTGATGCAAGTAGTGCTACTTAGTCTCTGCAACTTTCTTATTGTTTTAGTTATTTGAGTGCAGTTTAATTTCATGAGCAGCTGCAAGTACCACTTAGTAAAATATTCGTGTAATTAAATGGACAATAACTTACTTGAACCAAGACATAATAATTTAGTGTTGATTTTGGGGATGCACATACAAACGTTTGATTAGACCGATATAATCTAACTTTGTTTTATTAGAACTCTGCAGATTTGGAAGCAATTCCCTCAGAAATCTATGGCAGAAACTAAAGATATGATCTAAATAATTAAATAAAAATATTAATAATTAATATTAATAAATTAGTTCGGGACGAGATTGACGGGATTGAAAATCTTCATCCCATCCCATCCCATTCTAGATCGGGACTGGATGAGATCGGAATGAAATTATTCAATCCCATTAAGACCCGAAAAAATCGGGACGGGACAGGAACGGGATCGCGGGATGGGATGCCCACCCTTACACTTGACATCTTATTGCATGATTTTTAAAGTCAGTGACTATTTCAGACCACCATATCCTCTTTCTCACACTATTATTAAGTTTTATTTATTTATTCATTTATTTTACTTTCTCACATCACCAATATAAACAAAAAATCATCCATTTTTTTTTCTTTCACCATTCAAATCGACAATGGTTCCTCCCTCCTCCATTCGAATTCTCTTGCAAATCTCCTCCATTTCCATCGAAAACTCTCAAAGTTGAAACCCTTAAACCCAACTCAATAAATATGTATAACTTAACATAACAGAGAAACCCAAACTCAAAACGAAAAAAATGCAAAACAAGGTAACTTTCAACCAATTTAAATCCTCAATTGAGACCGGTTCTCAACCTCATCAAATCACGAAAATTGTAGTACTTTGAGTTATCTAATAAACACAAATGAATCACTTGAAAATGTGTTGATGAGAAAGCTATGGTCATTTTACTAAAGTCGTGCAAATCTGTTTCACAATGAAAATGAGATAGTATTCCTAACTTTCGGCTAACTTATGTGCTCAATCGAGACCGATTCTCAAGTTGATCAAACAAAAATATTGTGGTAATCTTAGTTATCTAATAAACACAACTTGAATTACTTGAAAATGTTTTGAAATGAGCAAGTTATGGTCATTTTACTAAAGTCGTGCAAATCTGTCTCGCAATAAAAGCGGGATAGTGTTTCTAACTTTCGACCAATTTATGTGCTCGATTGAGACCGATTCTCAAGTTGATCAAACACAAAAGTTGTAGTAATCTGAGTTATCTAATAAACACAACTTGAATCATTTGAAAATGTTTTGAAATGAGCAAATTATGGTCATTTTACTAAAGTCGCACAAATCTGTCCAAATTTTTTTTTGTTCGCAATGCACAATGCGAATAGGAAATTTTTTTTTTGTTTGCATTGTGCAATGCGGGGTATCTGAAATTCTCCGCATTGCAAGTTGCGAACAGGAAAAAAAATTCATTTATGAATGCTATGTTAGTAAATTTATTCTTCAAATGTTGTTCCTAGTCACTTTTGAATGTTATGTTGGTCAATTCATTATGTTTTATATTATCATACTTAAGATCAGTGTGAAGAGATGTCTTTACCCTGGTTATGGATGACTCGCTTACAATCCAAACAAAAATCCTAAATCCAAAGATATAATGAATGGCTCGAGTTGGAGTCACAAGAGATGCATTTTGCACTTTGAAAGATGGCGTTTTGAGTTGTTGCGTTTTGGAGAGTTTGTCAAGCATGCGCTAAGTATATTTGTCAAGCATGATAGACACTCCAATAAAACTAGCAATCTTTTAAATACCCTCTGAATTCCATAGAAAAAGATAAAAGTGAAATTATTGTATTACCATTTTGAGTATATTTAAAGATGGGAGATGAAATCACTCATTCACTCAACTACTTTATTCTGGATCTTTAAATTTCCTAAAATATCTAAAGTGTAAATAAATATTGAGCAAGGAAGCCTTCATCAATTCACACTCAAAATTTCAAACGGAGTTAAACCAATGGCTGAGAGTGTTGTGAGTTTCGTTATTGAAAGACTTGCATCAGTCGTGGACCAGGAAGCTGTGTTAAATCTTAAGTGATAAAATAATTGTTTATCAAACAAGCTCTTACTTATTACACAAACACCAATTGTAATTTATGCAAAAGGAAATATTTTCCGAGGCAACAACTCATGAAAAGTGATTTCAATTCGACTTTACCAAAAGAAGAAGAAGGAAATGATTATCTATTGTCCCAGTTGATAAAAAAAATAGTTCCACTCAACAAAAAATGATTAAATAAGGAAAATAAAATACGAAACCAACCTCGCGAAGAGCATCACTTTGGAGGATGCACTTTTGAGTTATGAGGTGAAGAAGCAAGAGATGCAGATGAGTAATTAAAAAGACTAGCAGCAGCAGCAGAAGAAGAAGAAGAAGAAGCTGTAAAATCTCCCTCTGCCTTATGCATGTATAAAGATGGTTCCACAAAGATAAGATTCTCTGTAGCAACAAAGGTAAGATTCTCGATAGCCAATATTCCTTTCTTTCTTTGAATTATATATGCAATTGAAATGTTAGATGGAAAGAACTTTTGACTACTACCAACAAAGGTAAGATTCTCGATAGCCAATATTCCTTTCTTTAAATTATGGTTTCTTCCTAGGGAGTTTTGCTTATAATTCTTCTTATCCTGTTGGGTAAGGTGAATACATGATTCGATTTTTATAATAATAAAAAAAGAAGGTATGATTGGATTTTAAATAAATAATTATGAAAATGCCAATATGTTATTAACCTCCCTACCATTTTTAACTATTAGGAATAATTGATTTAATAAAGTTTTTAGAAGAGCTGAGTTGTTGTTCGCCACTTAGAATGAGAGAAGTTTGCTCATCATCAATATAGGTTTGGATTTTTTTTTTTTTTTTTTTTTTTTTTCATATTGTTGTGTTTCTTAAAATTGTATTTTCTTGATTGGCACGCTAATATGAAATTTGTGAACCCGATGTGTTGGACGCCATGCATTACTACCCCGTTGGACGGCTCTTGTAGAATTACCATGATCCCGGATATGTGCACTTTTCTGATATGCTTCTCTTTTTTCTCTTCATCTCTGCCCTACTCGAACCGGATTCAAATCATAAAACCTAAATTCATACCCAATCCAATTTTCGATTTGGATCGTATTTTGAGTAGTGTTCTAAAAATTGCTAGGCGTTGGGTGGGCGACGAGCAGGTGCCTAGCGCCCAGGGGCTTAGGCGGCACCTAGGCAGTCTTAGGTTTTGTATTATTACTTTAATAATTTACAAAAGTTAAGCATAATACATTATCACATATATCCAATTTAATGTCAATATACATATGCAAAATTTAAAAACATTGAAAAATTACCAATCGTGAACAAAATTTATTAAAACTCAAATGACTGAAGTTGGTCATGATGGGTGCTTTATATAAATTTGAATTTGTGTACTCTTTTAATTTTCTTCAAATTGCATGAATAACCTTAGTTATGTTTGATAAAATCTACATTAGTAAAATTGGTACCGGCAGATCCTTTGAGAATTCCATTAAATAATCATCATTTGCTACATTTAGACATATACTAATAAAAAATAATTAAATAGTTTATTTCTAAAAAATAGGAAAGAAAATAAAATAAGAACACAATCAACCATATTAAGAAATAAAAAAATAAATAATAAATAAAAATGTTCTAGACCGCCCAGACCCGCCCAGATTGCCCAGAACTGCTCAGAACCGCCCAGACATTAATCTGGACGGTTTTCCACATTCTAACGTCTAAGCGACCGCCTAGACCGATTTTTAAAATACTGATTTTGAGATCCATATTTACTAAATATGGACTCAGCTCAGTTCGGATCTCTGGTCAACGCAAACCCAACTTATACTCTAAGCTGGAGGCACGCGAGCAAGTTGATCTAAAAAGAGTAAAATCAGAACTCTTGACTACTACCCACAAAGGTATGATTCTCTTTGAATTATGCTTTCCTCATTGGGAGTTTTGCTTGTCCTTTCATATCCTATTGGGTTAGGTATGTATGATTCCATTTTATAAGCAAAAGATATATATAACAAAAAATAAAGGTATGATTGGATTTTCAACTTTACAATTTAAAAAGAAAAAGAAAAAGTGAAAGTGAAATTATTTTATTACCATTTTGAGTATATTTAAAGATAGGAGAGGAAATCACTCAACTACTTTATTCTGGATCTTTAAATTTCCTAAAGTATCTAAAGTGTATATAAATATTGAGCAAGGAAGCCTTCATCAATTCACACTCAAAATTTCAAATCTAATTCAAACAAAGAAAAAAAAACGGAGTTAAACTGATGGCAGAGAGTGTTGTGAGTTTCGTCATTGAAAGACTTGGATCAGTCGTGGACCAGGAAGCTGAGTTGTTGCAAAATGTTCGCGACGAAGTCATATCCATCAGATTCGATTTTGAGATCATCAAAGTTCGTTTGAAGGATGCAGAAAGACAAGCAGAAATGGAGGAGCAAGGACATCAGGAGGCCAAAACTTGGTTGAAAGACCTGAGGCACGTAGCATTCGATATCGAGGATACACTTGATGAGTACGTGCTTCGACATCAAGCCCGACAACTCCGTCGGCATCAGCATGGTACCTGTGGATGGTTGAACAATGCCAAGTTCTTCTTCAAGATCAGGTCCTCACAACGTGAATTGGCTACTCAAATTGGGAGTATCAAAATACGTCTCCAGAGCATTTCCAGCACCAAGGAACGTTACATTCCTCTCGCCTCAAGTGAAGTCCCAAGAAAAATGATAGAGCGTGATCCACGGCGACATGATTCTTTTTTCATCCAAGTTGATCGTGTTGTGGGCTTCGATGCCCCACGAAACCAGATTAACGGGTGGTTACTAGATGATCAAGCTTTGGAGCTTGTTGTGGTCTCCATATTTGGTATGGGTGGCCTTGGAAAGACAACCCTAGTAAAGAAAGTGTACGAGAGCCCGGAAGTCAAAGCAAAATTTCCTCATCGTCTTTGGGTCACAGTATCACAGAGATTCCAAATTAAACGTCTACTGCGAGATTTGATCTTGCAGTTGGTCGACGAAGAAGAAAAGGAGACATTATCTGCTATATTGGAGAGGACTGATGATATCACCCAACTAACGGAGATGCTCCGAGACCGCCTCTCTAACAATAAGTATGTCGTGGTTCTAGACGATATATGGGATCTGAATGCATGGAGAAGCTTGAAGTGTGCATTGCCTGATAGCAGCTGTGGGAGCCGAATTTTAGTGACAACTCGTTCACATGAAATAGCTCAAGGTTGCATGGAAAACCCGGCATGTCACACCTATCAACTCCAGCCACTGCAAGACGATGATGCTTGGCGACTCTTTCAAATGGTGGCAGTCAAATCTCATAGCCATGATGATCATAGTTATGAGACATCACATTTGAAAGATGTAAGTCAAAAGTTCTTGAGCAAGTGCAAGGGGGTTCCACTTGCAATTATTTCTATAGCTGGCCTTCTGTCAACTAAGGATATAAATGAATGGGAGCAAATACCTGGTGACCCTCGTTCGTTATTTTACCACCCCAGCCTAGATGATGTAAAAACCATATTGCTTCTAAGCTACGATGATTTGCCACACCACCTCAAATCTTGCCTCCTATACCTTTGTATTTATCCTGAGGATTACTCCATCAATTGTTTGAGTATAGTTCGATTATGGGCTGCTGAGGGGTTTGCTGACCATGAAACAAAGCCTGGCGTGAGCGCTATTACAAGGGAGGATTGCACAAAGAAGTATCTTGACGAGCTCATTGCGAGGAGTTTGATTCAAGTGGGAGAAGTTGAGGCAACTGGCAGGGTGAGGACATGTGGAATTCATGACATTTTGCATGAGTTTCTTCAAGCAAAAGCTCGTGAGCAAGAGTTTGTCGAATTCGCTGATCAGTCAGCTGACATCGAACCATATGGTCGACGCCTATCCATTAATGATACCAGTAGCAGCAGCAGCAGCAGCAGCAGCAGGCACGACCAAGAGAATACGCTGTCTATAAGCGAGAATTCAATTTCGCATCATATTCGGTCATTGTTAGTATGGGGAGGGAGCTCCGTGTTCGGATCTGCTTCAGTTACCATTTTGAATAGAGTCAGGCTTTTGAAAGTGTTGGACCTGGAAGGTGCTGATCTCCGCGAGGATTTCCAAATTGAAGCTGTCACCAATCTATCCTTTTTGAGGTATCTAAGTTTCAGAGGTAATTCTAAAATAAAGTCTCTTCCAGATTCTATAGGAAAGCTTAGCAACCTAGAAACTTTAGACATTAAACTTACATGGATACGTGAGCTCCCACCTGGGATCTTCAAGCTAAAATGTCTTCGTCATCTCCTCTGTTATTCAAAAGTGCCTGCAGGGATCAGTAGCATGATCACCCTAGAAAAGCTCCGCCGGGTTCGTTCATACAATGGAATAGGTAAAGAGCTTGAAAAGTTGACACGATTGAGATCGTTGACAGTTGATAAACTGGATGGGACTGAAGGGAGGGATGTTCTAGCTTCACTTCAGAAGATGAAATATCTGCGTTCTTGTTGTTTGTGGACAGTACATTCAGAAACGCCGATTCTTGATGTTCCAAACTTACCAAATCCTCCCCCACTACTTCAACGTCTATACCTTGTTGGGTGTCTGGGCAAGTCTCCAATGTGGATTCCTAAACTTTCGAATCTTGTGAAGTTACTTCTCGCTGAGTCAAAATTGAAGGACGCATCATTTTTTTACAGTCTTCAGTCACTTCAAAAGTTGCTTATACTGAAGCTAGACATGGCGTTTGATGAAATGGAATCATTAATGTTTCCAAAGGGAGTGTTTCCTAGACTTCGGTATCTAGGACTCTATGGTTTTCCTAAATTGGAATGTATTCGAGTGGAAGAGCGAGCAATGCCTTGTATCCAAGAGATGGGCTTACTTGATTGTCCTCGACTAAATGAGGTGCCAATGGGAATTGAAAACCTTACCACTCTCAGTAAAATAACTTTGTATCAAGTGCCGACTCAGTTGGAGGATGCATTGAGAAACCATTGTCAGAACACTGGGACTTGTCAATTGAATACCAGAAATGCTTTGCAACGACACTACGAAATGTGAAGCCCTCGTGACTTCAATTCAACAATGCAATACAGGTAAATAATTGTGCCTCCTCTTACGTGCTTATTATATGTTTTGTAGATATAAATCAATTTATGTTGTTGGAAAGTATATAAAACAAGCATTCTAATTAGCAAAGGCTTTTTTTTTTTCTGTATTGACCATTGTTTCAGGAACTGCTGGAAGGTTTAAGTATGATCCTAGTTTATGAAAAGAACATCTGGATGAAGAAGAACGTCATGTTTCACGCGCATGTTATTTGTTATTTGGTTGAATCTTTTTTTTTTTTCCTTTTCTTATGAACAATATGTATTTGTTATTTGGTAGTGAGCAAGATGTATTTGTTATTTGGTTGAGCTTGTTTTGTTTTGTTTTTTTTTAAATGAATAATACGTATTTGTTACTTTGTATTGTAAATTTTACTTTCTTCTATGCACAATATAGTGTAGTGTAGCATCATATTGTACAATTGAAACCATAAAATTGCATAGCCATATATAATAAAAAAAAACTACTAAGAATGAATTTTCAAGAACTCTGCAATCACAAGATAGACATATCCAAAAATCCTTTTTTTTTTTTTTGAAAGACAACTAGGGTTTTTTATAGGACCCTAGAACCCATAAAAATGCCGCAAACTGAGTTTGAACCCATGACCTAGTGGTACCATCATCTTCAAGAACTCTCTAAAGCATCTTCTGATAGCACTAAGGTCAGTCATCCAATATTTAAATGTTCTTACCTCCTCCAAATTTGATGATGATGTATCCATCATGACCGTAACAGGAACCAAAACTTCAAAAAATGCTCCAAAAAATTATCCATGATAGCTGCAATTATGACAACCAAGCTAAATTTTCTGGTTCCATGGCCTCCATCTTATGTTGGCGTAAAGGATTGTCACACATCCATCCCACAGTCCATCAATCATCATCAATTATCTCGAGGAACACGTGGAACACCGCACAAGTTCCACCTTCAATCGAACTTGTAGGATACCTTCAGACACCACCTCGGCAAGGATCTGGAGCTTCATCTGGCAGACCGTGCACCTGCAATGCTCCACCTAACTAGCTACTCTGCACCTGATCCCCTGCACATCCACCTCGTCGAGTCCTAGCCGAACCGTCGGTTCTGATAACACTTATTGGCGTGCCGAACGCACCTGGGTCCACTATACATAGCAACGATATATTTATCTCTCGTTAACTGATCAATGTCAAATACTCTGCACCTACTTCGCGCATTACAACACTAACTTTGCGTTTTAAGTTCGTAAAAAGGTGGATTGATCTGTTATTCAGTATGGATTTTGTTCCTTTTGTTGTTTGTTTTTTGCCAATTTGGTTTGCATGTCTAAAATTGATATGATTTGAGGTACTGTTTCACATGTTCAGTTCTTTGAATTAATTTTGGTGTCCAGATGAATTAGCTTAATTGTGGAATACAAACTTGTAATCCTTTCTGGTTGAGTTTGTCTTTTATTTTGATTTCAGAGTGTTTTTGGTTGCATGAAATTCTATGTTATGGAAATCTCTGAGGGGATCCCTATATTTTTATGCTAATTTGAGGTATCACTCCACATCCACCATTTAATTTTGTGATCAATGGTGGGAATAAAAGTTTTATGAACATGAGAATCATATGCCTTGGGGGACCAAGGAGTGTGATTCCTGTGGTCATGGGACTTCCATTCTCATCATTGATCACAAAATCAAATGGTGGATGTGGAGTGATACCTCAAATTAGCATAAAAATATAGGGGTCCCCTCAAAGATTCTCATAACATAGAATTCCATGCAACCAAACACACCCTCAGATTCATCGGAATCTTTAGTTTAATTGTTAAAATTGGTATTATGCATCTTATTTGTGAATTCACTAAATCTGCTACTATAGATTATTTCATATATCTTTTAATTTGCCAAATTTGCAGTTCAGTGTTTTTTTCTCAGAGAAATTCATATTTAAAGCTATTTTTGTTGGCTAGACTTCAACTTGGCAAGTTCTCTTGTGTAGACATTCTTTCATTGAAGTAAAATTTCATATAATTTCAGTGTTTTGTAGAGAATTTTAACGTTTTTTAGTTGGCAAGAGGTCAAACTAGTGATATGAATGCATATCACTTGTTTGTAGAAACTTCAAAGTTGTAATTAGCTAAAAAAAAAAATCTTTTAATCTCACTTGTTGATTTTCTAGTCAGATTTGAAGTAAAATCTGGTTAAGGTCTTCAGGCACAGAACCAAGTTCAATATTCTCGGTCTGGGGCATAGAATGTCACAACTGTAAGCTGGTTGTTGTCTATGTTCTACACTTGCAAGGATTGTGATTTCGTTTTTTGAATTAATTTTGGTCTCCTGATCTTATGCTATATTTTATTTTGTATAGAAAAACACAAAAATTTCGATTATTTTGAATATACCAATATAAGTTATGCATTTTAAACTCTAAAATACTACATAAAAGTCTCACTGACTCATAGTGTCATACAAACTACAAATTATATATTACATAATAATCACTCACATAACAAACTTTTGATACCAAAAGAGCATTTTAATATATACGAGAGGGGTAATTCAGTAGTAGTTATATTCATGTACTAGAGCGATGGATAACCAAGCTCATGCTAGTCCTAAAAAACAAAACTGGGTGGAAATACTCTCAAACCAAAACCTCATCCCAATTAACGAACAATCTGCAATACTTAGACCTGGAAAAACCAATTTTTGTCAAAAGCCATTAATGCATGATTTGTCGATGCATATTCTATGCGGAAGAGGGTGGGAAAGGTCCATCTCTAAACAAATTCGACCGCCATTAATGCATGATTTGTCAATGATCTCTAGGTTCTCTAATATCTTCTCCAGATTCCATAAAATCTCTAGCATTTCAAGATCTTCATCTTCCATGAAAGGAATGTTAGGAATCTTGTCTATTTAATCTGAAAAGAATTGTATTGAAAATAGTATTATGTTGTATTTTTCATTGACTGAATACAAGCTTATAAAGCTAACTCTGACCTAACCTTGTGGAGATAGGAAACCTAAGACTTTTATTCTATTTTGACTTTCCTAACATCTCATATTCTATAACACTTTCCTATTCTGTAACATATGTAGATTTTCATTCTTTAACACTCCCCTTCAAGTTAGAGTGTATGTTTGTAATACCCAACTTGCTAAGAAGATTATCAAATTGATAAGTGCTCAAAGCTTTAGTGAACAAATCTTCTCATTGATGTAGTGTTCCAACATGCTCAGTCTGAATAGTACCCTCTCGTATCTTTTCTCTAATCAAATGGCAATCAATCTCTATATGTTTCATTCGCTCATGAAAAACCGAATTAGATGCAATATGGAGTGCAGCCTTGTTGTCACAAAACAAGAGAGCTGCCTGAGGATGATTAATGTCCAGATCATTAAGAATGTACCTCAAGCAGGTTAACTCACAGCATGTAGAAGTCATGGCCCTATATTTTGCTTCAGCTGTAGATCTTGCCACTATAGTTTATTTCTTAGCTTTCCAAGAAATTGGTGAATCGTCAAGCATGACATAATAACCTATAATGGATCTCTTAGTATCTCTACATCTAACCCAATCTGCATCACAATAAGCTTTCAACTGTAATGAGCTGGTGGAAGAGAAAAAAAATACCCTGTACTGGTGAAGCCTTGATATACCTCAAGACTTTGTGTGCAGCATCCAAATGTGGTATTCTGGGTTTGTCCATAAACTGACTAGGACATGTACTGAATAAACCAAATCTGGTCTCGTGATCATTAAGTATATCAACCTTCCAACAAGCATGCGGTATGTTGTGGGATTTGGTAGTAAGTCTCCATCATCCTGTGTGAAGTACCAAGTTTTGATCCATAGGATAACGTGAAGGCTTTGCTCCAAGATATCCTGTGTCCCCCAATATTTCAAGTGCATATTTTCGTTCACAATCTTTTTGGATGACCTCGCTACTTCAATGCCAAAGAAAATTTTTCAATTTTCCTAAATCTTTGAGCTTGAACTTTGTAGCCATAAATTTCTTTGTTTCTTTAATGTATTGGAGATCGTTACCTGCTAATATTACATCATCAACATAAATGAGAATTGCAGTAAAGTTGTTACCCTTGGGTCGGGCGAATAATGAGCAATCAGCCTTAGACTGATTGTAGCCTACTGATTTGAGAGCAGAGGATAACTTAAGGAAACATTGTCTCGAGGCTTGGTTGATACCATATAAGGACTTGTTCAACTTGCATACTCGAGTCTCCTCTTTCGGCCAAATCCAAGAGGAAGACTCTTGTAACATCCTCAAAAAGATCACCATAAAGAAAAATATTGTTGACATCAAGTTGACATAAATGCCAACCCTGTGTGGCTGCAAGATCAAGGAGAATACGAATAGTAGTCAATTTAGCAACAAGAGCAAAAGTCTATTTGTAATCAATACCTTCAACTTGACTACATCCTTTAGCCACAAGACGGGCTTTGTAGCGCTCAACACTACCATCTGGATTAAGTTTGATCTTATAGACCCATTTACAACCAACCGGATGTTTGCTAGGAGGAAGAGGCTGTAAATTCCAAGTGTTATTGGTTTCTAAAGCATCAATCTCACTTTTCATGGCTTGACGCCACTTTGGATCCTGCATAGCCTGCATGAAACTAGTAGGTTCTTAGACTAAAGAAAGGGAAGTGGTGTAAGCCTTGTGAGAGGTGGATAAATGGTTGTAGGAAAGAAAATTAGAAAGGGGGTAAAAAATACCTGTAGAAGGCCCAACGTTTGAAGCAGATGAATGAGATGATCGGGAGGGCAATCGAGCATCAAGATGATATTGTTGAAGATAAGATGGTTCACGGGTGGCACGAGTGGAGGTGCGAGGTGGGAGAGGGGTCTTCTAAGGGTGGAACCGGGGCAGGGGGACCGCTTGGGGTTGGGTTTTTGAGCTTTCCCTGATCGGTGACCGAGACATCGGATTGGGCGATCGATCAGTGGGAGTGGTCCGACTTGTCAGAATAAAGCACTATTGGAGGATCAAAAAGCGTAGCATGAGCGACCGGTCAGTGAAGTGATTGTGCATTTTTTTTTAGAAAATAAGGAAAAATCTCCTCATGAAACATGATGTCACAAGAAACAATGATCTTTTTGTGAGTGAGATCATAGACTTTGTATCCTTTTTGCCCGTGAAGATATCCAAGAAAAACATGTTGACTAAAACGAGCATCAAATTTGCTAGAACGTTGGGCATGTGTGGAAGAGAAACATAGACAACCAAAGACTCGAAGGTGAGAGTAGTTGGGTGGTTTGTTAAAGAGAAGTTCAAAATGCGTTTTGCCTTTAAGAACAGAGGACGGTGTGCGATTAATGAGATAAACAGCGGTGAGAATTGCTTATCCCCAAAATGTTTAGAGATGTGCATGAAACAAAAGAGCACGAACGATATTCAAAAGATGTCTATGTTTGCGTTCCGCCACCCCCATTTTGTTGGGGCGTAAAGACACAAGAAGTTTGATGGGTAATTCCTTTTGAAGCATAAAAATCAGTGAGAAAAAATTCGAGTCCATTATCACTGAGAATTGTTTGAATTTTGGAAGAAAATTGGTTTTCAACATAATTAATGAATGAAATTAAGAGTGTGCGTGTGTCAGACTTGTGTTTCATAAGATAAATCCAAGTACATTGTGTAATCATCAACAATGGTGAAAAAATAACGTGCTCCAAAAAGGGAAACAACGTGATATCCTCCCCAAATGTCAACATGTAATAAGGAAAAATGAGTAGTACTCGAAATATGGGATGAATGAAATTTATTTCTAGTTTGTTTGGCCAAAGTACTAGCATCACGAAAAGAGACAAGAAGAAGATGGAGAGTTTTGTCTGAAATGTGACCTAGGCGGTTGTGCCATAACACAAGGTTGTTGTCTTGAGTGATGTGACAAGTGGTGGAAGTTGTGGTGGTGTTGCCATCCAGGTAGTACAAACCATCAGGCTCAGTTGTTGTCTCAATCATCTTCCCCGAACGAAGGTCCTGTATCGAACATAAATTGTTGAGAAAAATGGTGACAAAAAGATAATGTTTTGTGAGTTTGCTAATGGAAATTAAATTCAGATTATAAGAGGGAACACAAAGAACATCATGCAAGGTAAAAACAGAAGAGAAATTCATTGTGCCAATGTGTGTAACAACAACAAGTGTACCATCAGGAAGCTCAACTGTTCGATTGTGGACGAATTTGGAAGAGGTGAGTAAATGAAGGTTATGAACTATATGATCAGTGGTGCCGCTATCAATGATCCAAGATGAACGAGAGCCACGAGATTTGAGTGTACCTGTCAATTTTGTAATAGAAAGGTCATTACCAATATTGTGTGCCTTGGACTTGTTGTATGGTGATGTGGTGGTGTTAAAACCAGTACTGCTTGTATTGTCGCCCATGTTGGCAGCGACTACGTGGTGTACTGGTGGATTTGAACTTTGGGTCCAAATAGTTTTTTTTCTTCTTAAAACAGGGTTTTCTTCTTGTTATTTAAAAGAGATCAACCCTGCTATTGAGAAACAGGGCAAAATACAATCCTAAGCGGACCTTCAATCTCTAGTCTTCAACAACCACTGTTTCTGAAACTTGGAGGTTCGTGCAAGATTTACTGCAACAAAAGGAGTACGCCTGAGAGGGAGGGAGGGAATTCACAGGAGGGTGAAGACACGTTATCCGCCGCGCAACTTCGCTCCTCGTTCCTTTCTTCCGCCTAAAAGGTATTTTTTTATGAGATCTTCTTCACGAAGTAGTATTTCGCCTAAAAGGTATTTTTTTATGAGATCTTCTTCACGAAGTAGTATTTCCTCCAGCGTTCTGGGTTTCTCCCTTTGATCTTCTCCGCCTTCTCCCAGCACTATTGCTTGATATTGTGAGGGTAACTTCTAGGGTTGTTGAAGAAGTCAAGTGAGGAGATTCCAATGGCGTCGAACCCAGTAGTGGTGATGTCTTCTTCAATGACGAGTTCGCGGTCGAGGAGAGTTGCGGATCGAGGAACCCTAGGTGAGTTATAACAGGACGGCTAGAGTTCGAACCCGAGTTCGAACCTGGTCGAGTCGAATGTGGGGTCTCTGTTTGGAGATGATGAGGTTGAGGTGTCGTTGCTTCTCCTCTTCCTTTCCCTTTTCGACCTGATGCTATGAGTTCTTTCTTCGGATGAATTTCGAGGATGAACTTTAGATTGTTTTGAGGAGGATGAAGAGTGTTCTGTGGTGGTGTGCGATTGGAGGACAAATGATGATGGTTTTACAAATTTCTTGAATCTGGTTGATGATTGTTGCTGACAATCTGATGATGATTGTGGTTGATGATTGTTTTGTTGTTTGATTTAGTCGTTCTGAGGCTAGGTTTAGTTCCAAAGAACCTTACTCTGATACCATGAAAAGAATTGTATTGAAAATATTATTATGTTGTATTTTCATTGACTGAATACGAGCTTATAAAGTTAACTCTAGCCTAACATTGTGGAGATACGAAACCTAAAACTTCTATTCTATTTTGACTTTCCTAACATATTCTATTTTGTAATATAGGTAGACTTCATTTCTTTAACATACTCTACAAATCACATTCTGCTCATCCTAATTTGTCCTATCTCTTTCTCTTCATCCTAATTTGGTTTTTGTCCAATCTTCAATTGTTGTTTGCCTATCTTTGACATCCATATCCATCATACATCATGACGGTTTCATCTTTTGAAAAGGTTTGATGCACTCATTGTTGGTAGGCAACTTGTACAAAATGATATGTATATAAAGTGAAGAAAATGTTGAACTATATTGAAAACCCCTTTTAGAAGATGAATAGACATGTGCCTTCTTCTTCAAGCAAATCTAAGAGCTCAAAATCTAATGATCGAGTCCGCAAGAAGTTTAATATCCACTTGCTTTCGAGAAAGAACAAACTTTTGATTCTGGACAAGATGCGAACAACTTACATTTGCTGATCATATGGTTTTTATCTTTTTTTCGTGCGGGTAAAGTCATAATGTACCCTGCTATATTTCAGCTTTTGCAAGTTATTAAAGGCTCGACATTCCAAAGTTCCTCGCTCCTATAGGTTTAACTAAAAAATAAAAAAATAAAAAAATAAAATAAAAATGGTAAAGTAAGTATTGAAGATTAGAATTAAGGAAAGAATCTATAACCTAATAAGAGTGTTTGCTACCCAAGATCCTAAACCCCCAAATTTTCCCTATTTCAAAGACTTGATTCCCTAAATAGCTATGATAAATGTAGTTAAATAAATAAATAAAGATACACAATCCATTTTTTTTTTTTTACGATGAACCGATACACTGGGATCCAAAATCAACCATCTTTTATTTGATTGGCACTTAATTAAGGGCCATACACTGATAAATTCTTTACAGTATCAATAAAGTTGGTATCCACAAAATTTGGCATAATCAACCTTTTCTCCATTTTCACTTCAAGTATATGGTTGCACACAAGTTAGACATCAATCCAAATTCGAGAAAGAAACAAAGAAAGAGAAGATTATTCTCAACGTTTTCACTTTGAATCTACCAAAAGATTGCTTGAAAAATCACTTTTTCAATAAAATTTGAAAAAAAAAAAAAAAAAAAAAAACTAACTCCCATATCACATACTAAAGTCTATTTCCCTAGTATCAATTATCACATACAAATAAAACCTATAGAGCATCCTAAATTATCTTCTATGTAATGTAATGCACATTTTTCTTTTAGTATTCTTTGCTTCAAGCTAATCAATTCTATGTGAAGTTTCTATTAATAGTGAGGCAAACAAGCCTTGTTTTTTGCATGCACCCGCATAAACTCATCCAAATTCAAGAAACAAAAAAAGAGAGAGAAATGGCAGGGAGTGTGAGCATAACTATCCAAAATCTGGAATTATTAATCCAACAAGAAGGGGAGCTGTTCAGAAATATCGAAACTGAAATTGCACACATCATGGAACAACTCAATAGCATCAAAGCCGTATTAAAGGAAGTGAAGGAAGCAGATGAAGAGAAAGAGATGGTGGGACTGTTGCAAGAGTTGAGACTTATAGCTTTCAGAACCGAAGATCACCTCGAAGAGTTTGTGTTTAGATGCCGCACAGAACTTGGTGTTGGTGCGTATGGGGCCTGTGGATTCATGCACACTGTAAAGCACTTGTTAAGTCGGGTGAAAGAACAACGTAACGTGGTTAATAGGATTAAAGTCATCAAAGGCAGGCTTCGAGATTCAAAAACTAAGATGAATGAATCCATTTTAGCTGGTAAGTAACAAATTATTCATCAAATTATATGTTTTTTTTTTTTTTTTTGGAAAATTGAGCAAGGGTTATTTAGGATCCCGAACCTATAAAATGAATATATAGCACACGATTACAATCTCTCATATAGTTATGGAGTTAGATGTTAGTTTTCGGGAATTATTAATTTCTATGATTACTTTTGGGAATCAATCCCTTCACTATATTAATTTTTAAGATATATATATATATTTAATTTTTAGGAGAAAACTAAAGAGTAGGAGTGAAGAGATGGGGGCATTTAAGGAATATGATTGCCATTATATGCAGCCAGGATATTCACAAAGGGGCAAAGTGGAGGGGGCAAGAAAAAAATAGCAAATTTTTAAGGGGGCAATTAGTTAACTATACCACAATTTACTATGCTATATTTTAATTTCAAAAATTTTACCCCCATATCTTGTATGTGGTTCCGCCACTGATTATATCGGTATAAGGTATTGGATTGGGTTGAAAAAATTATTAATACTAATAAATAAATAAATAATGACAGATTTTACTATATATACTAGTAAATCTGCACAGATGTATGTGTTGCAAATAATTTTGAGGATTTAAGTTAAAAAAAATGTTATATTCATTATTTTACAATTCATATATCCTAGCCATGATATAAAACATTATAATAGAATAAAACGAAAATATAATTCAAATCTCATACATTGCCTAAAATTGATAGTGGCATTACATTTAATGTGTTGTATTAAATAAATAAAGAAATGAAAGATTGTATTTGATGATGTTAAACCAAGGAAAACTTAAAAAAAAAATACATATTTAAGCCAAGCTATAATCTAATGGTGAAAATACATATTTTTTTGGGGAATTTCAAATCTATATGGGAGTTGGAAAGATAGTTTCACAAAACATTGAAAGTGGAACATAGAAAACTACCCATTTTCTTAAAGACTATTGTAAGGTTTACTCTAACATTCAATATGTATATTCACTTTAACATTTGACGACGTGTCATGTTTTCATTAGGTGAATAGTTTTTTTCCTTAACATAAAATTTTGAAGTGTGAATCAATGGGAGCAAACCACGTCACTAATGTTGAAATGAATGTAGATTTTGAATGTTAAAGTATAAAGACTCTAAAATCTTAGGCCCTAAATTGCAAGAATTAGTATGTATAGATAGTTTCAAAAAATAAACACATGGAAATCTTTCCCTTTGCATGCAATAATTTTTTTTAGTAAAATGATTTTATGAACAAAGTTATAAAATGGTTGAAGTAGTCACTCTAACCCCTCGTGGTTTTATATATAACTGCATAGTCTGCATAGAGAATTGAGCGTGACAGTCAAATGAACCGAATGATTAATGTTTGGTCAAGGAAGAGATTTTGTATATATAAAAAGATTTTCATATGTCATATTAGTTAATTCTCAACCTTAAATACATTTGATCTACCTTTCATAGTTTGTCAAAATCTAAATCATCTGAAGAAAAAAAAAACCATTGTAACTTTTTTTTTGTTGATGAGTTGGTCGTTGTTAGACTTTTAGATTGTCTTGCCTCATTTTCTTATAATATTAGGGTGTGTTTGGTTGCATGAAATCTTATTTCATGAGAATTCGTAAGGGGACCGTTATATTTTAGGTTATTTTGAGGTATCACTTCACATCCACCATTTGATTTTGTGATCAACGGTGGGAATGAAAGTCTCATAAACATGATATAAAACATTATAATAGAATAAAACGAAAATATAATTCAAATCACATACATTGCCTAAAATTGATAGTGCATTACATTTAATGTGTTGTATATATTAAATAAATAAAGAAATGAAAAATTGTATTTGATGATGTTAAACCAAGGAAAACTTTAAAAAAATACATATTTAATCCAAGCTATAATCTAATGGTGAAAATCACCTTAAGATATAAATCCTTCGACATGAGAAGTAACTATGCTAATCAAATTAAAAGTCACTTTATATATAATTTGTATCTTGATAGTGTTTATGAAAAAAAGAATTATTCAGAAAGTTTTTAATGTAAATTGTATCAATTTTTTCGGGAGTTCATAAAAAAAAAAAAAATACCCCATTTTTTTCAAAGAAAAAAACATCTTAAAAAATTGAAAATAATTTTTGGAATATCATTACAACCTCAAAAATACCTCTCAAAGGTGTGATGACTCAGTGATTGAGAAGTGACGAATGGTATCACTTGGTCACATGTTTGTATAATTTTTTTTTCTTTAATTACTACTTTCTTTTTTTGGAATTTCAAATCAATATGGGAGTTGGAAAGAAAGTTTCAGAAAACATTGAAAGTGGAACGTAGAAAACTACCCATTTTCTTAAAGACTATTGTAAGGTTTACTCTAACATTCAATATGTATACAATGAATTTGAGTGCGGAGTTTTATGAATTAAGCTCAACTACTCCCAAATGACCTCATCATTATTGACTACATATTCAATCATTTTTTAACTTCACATGATATTGTTGACGAGAGCTTCTTATTGTCGAGGATAGGGGCGAGGGAGGGGGTGAAGCCACTCATCCCCCTTGAGATGCACAAAAGTACGTATTTCAAAGCACCTTTACGCATCTCGAGGTGAATGAACGGCTGCACCCCCTCCCTCGCCATTTAGAATTTCTGATTGTTCGTATCCCATGTGAAACTAAATTTGCACGCTTAAACGTCTCGAACAAAAAGAAATCATTGCTGCTGTGTGGAATTGAGAGAGGGCGGAGAGGCAAGAAGTTGTCTCTTCTCATTGGTCTTGTGCTGCCAAGAAATAAATGGGGAAATTGGAGCAGAGAATATGCGTGGGCATGGCGGGAGCGACCGGGATATTGGATCGCGAAGGAGACGAGGGAGAGAGCAGCCCTTCTCATATGTGTTGGCAATGTGGCTGTGATGACTGGTTGTTGAGTTGGAAGGAAAGAAACTGGCAGCTCTGATTTGTGGTGGTGATTGTTTTTGTTTTGGGGAGAAAGCGTTTGTTTTTGTGGTTGATGTATTGGGGAGAAACAGGTAAAACAATCATGGAATTTTGGTTGGCTATCTACATATTCTAACATCACAAACCAACGTTACTACCCCTTACATAATTGGAATATAAACAAACGTTACTACCCCTTACATAAAATGATCAGTTTTTTCCGAAATAAGCATAATATTTGTGTATCTGCTTGTCTATTTTTTGGGTGAAAATTTTCCCATATGTTGACTAACGAATTATATGGTCAACAGCTACTGCTAGGACTTCTCCTACTGAACATGATTCTCAACACATGGCTCTTTTCGTTCAGGAGGCTCAACTGGTGGGCATCGATGAGCCTAAAGAACAATTGATTAGATGGTTGGTGAAAGAACCAGATCCGAACGTTGGGGTAGTTTCCGTGTTCGGAATGGGCGGTCTTGGCAAGACAACTCTTGTCAAGAAGGTCTATGACAATGGGAAAGTTAGAGCTCACTTTCCTATTCACTGTTGGGCTACAATGTCACAAACTCACGGTGAAAAGCACCTGCTAGAAAAACTGATTTTGTCAACCCTTCTACAGGGGGAGAAGAGGGGGACATTGGACTCTCTGGCAATGGACAAGGAAGCTCATCAACTAAAGGAGACGCTCTTCAACCACTTACAAGGCAAGAGGTATTTCATTGTTATAGATGACATATGGAATTTGGATGCTTGGAAAGGCATTAAATCTGCATTGCCTGATAGTAAATGCGGTAGTCGAATTATAGTGACAACCAGGTCGCGAAATGTAGCCAATGCCTCGGTAGAAAACTCTGGTTATGCGTATGAACTCAAACTGCTATCACCAAAAGATTCTTGGCTACTTTTCCATAAGGTAGCTTTCAGATCAGATGGTGTAAATGACGACTCTGCAGATGAACATCTAAGAGAAGTTATTCTGAAATTCTTGCACAAGTGTGGAGGGCTGCCACTTGCAATTGTTTCCTTGGCTGAGTTTCTATACACTAAGGAGAGATCTGAATGGGACGCTATTCTTCGAAACAATGAGCCGCTGTTTCATCATTCCACTCCTCTCCGTTCTGTATTTTATTCGAGCTACAATGGCTTACCTAAGCCTCTAAAATCTTGTCTCTTATATTGGTGTCTCTTTCCGGAGGATTATGTGATCAAATGTTCAAGACTGTTACGCTTATGGGTTGCTGAAGGGTTTTCAGACCCCCTAACGAGTTCAGACACAACCCTTACAAAGGAAGATGTAGCTAAGCGTTACCTTGACGAATTGATTGGAAGGAGCCTCATTCAAATGCAAGATATTGATGTATGTGGTAGAGTGAGGACATGTCGTATCCATAATGTATTCCGTGAATTTGTCCTCACAAAAGCTCGTGGCCAAGATTTTGCAGAATTCTGGTCAGACGGAGAAACAAACAATTACAACACTCGGCGTCTTTCCACCTTCGATAAGCACGTCGATAGGAACGTTTTTCCAAAAAGAACAAGGTTTTTGTCCCAGATTCAGTCATTCTTTGCATATGGAGAGAGCTCATTCAACTCCAGCGCTGTTTCCACATTTCTCAGTGGTGGAGTCAAGCTTTTGAAAGTCTTAGACCTAGAAGGTACCCATTTAACGGAATTCCCAGGTGAGGTTCTGACCAATCTATACTTTCTGAGATATCTAGGTATAAATTCAAAAACATTTTCTCTTCCAAGCTCTTTGGGGAGACTCATAAACCTAGAGACCTTGGTCCTCAATGGCCCTTTGCTTTTTCAACTTCCAAATGATATCCTCCAGCTAAAACGCCTCCGCAATCTCCTCGGTGACTTCTTAGAATTGCCCAAAGGAATACGTGGGATGACTACCCTAGAAAAGCTAAATCTTGTTGTTGGACATGACGGAATAGATGAAGAGTTGGGAATGTTAACCCGTCTGAGATCATTGTGCATTGTTCGTGTAATGAAGGAAGATAAAATTTTTGCGCTGTCTTCAATTGAGAAGATGGAATACCTCCGCACCTTATATTTAAGATTGTCCAAGCCCAAGGTTAATGTTCTTGATGTACAAAATTTAAGACATTTTCCACCACTGCTTCGGAGCCTAACTCTAGTTGGAGCAATGAACGGGGTTCCTATTCAAATTCTGTCTCTTGAAAATCTTACCCAGTTGAAGCTCTCTTATTCTGGAGTACAAGATCATGCATTTTTCGAAGATCTTCAACTTCTACCTGAATTGGTGGAACTGGAGTTAGAGATGGATGCAATGGATGTAGCAGATTTGCACTTCAGGAGGGGGAAATTCTTGAAACTCAGCACTCTGGAGCTACATGGTTTGAGTAAACTAAAATTAATTGTAGTAGAGGAAGGAGCAATGCCTTGCATTCAGAACATTCGCTTCATCAACTGCCAGCTAGTGGAGAAAGTACCAGTCGGAATTGAACATCTCACTACTCTCAAGCAGATTGGTTTGGCTATGATGGCATCTAATTTGGAAGGTGAACTGAAAAGTCATCACTGGAAAGCTGGTCACTCTCCCACGGTGCAGTCCTTTGCTGATGAATTTAAAATGGGCTCTTACCCTGTAAGGGCATTCATTGATGAACTTGACGCAGCAGACTAGTACACAAACACTTATGTTAGTCGATGCTTGCCTGGAGTGGAGAAGAGGTATTACTCGTGCACAAACACACCTTTTACTAAGATTTTGTATTAGGCTTTACATTACATGAGATTGTATGAATGTGTGACCTCATTTTATCTTGCAATTGCAGGTTCAATTTATTCGCAGTCATCAACCACCAGTTTTTTTTTTTAGCTTGATTCAATTTCTCCACAGCTCCGTCCCTGCAATTGCTTGGTTTGTGTTTCTTGTTGCTTCATTGAAAAAAGCGATCTAAATATAGGCGTATTCTGCTGGCACTTTAAAAGTTTAATTTTTTTTAACACACTCAAATTGTTTCCAGGTACAATGGAGCAATGGTTATTTTGTAATGAACATTGGCTCTAAATGGATTTTCTTTATTTTCATCCGGCAACTATAGGACTAATGTAAGTTCCTCACCCATCCTTTAACTTCTAAGACTTTGTATTGGTTTTAATTGCATATTTTCCTGTGGCATGGTTGCCTTTACTGTTTTGATTGAAACCTCAAATGTGGGAATGTTGGGAAGATATGATTGGGCAATATATAGAAGAAAGAAAAAAAAAAGAGTAAACTCTGTTCAATACTTTGTATTTTTTTTATGGCATGTTATGATAGGTTTAAAATTTCAAAAAAACAGAGTGAATCCTTTCAAAATTTTTATAGAATGAGTTTGGAGTTAGGCCTTGGTTCCCTTTGATCATGTCGTAACTTTTGAATTCCTTAATTCAATCATTTCACCATTTCCACTTTTTTTTTCATTGCAGAAATAAAATTATGAACTCTTTGGTATCAAGTCTCTGCCATTTTGAATTAATAGTTGAATCTGCCAAAATATTAATTCAAAATAGTTGATAATCATGTGAATCTGCCATATACTTTTGAATATCATGTGTTGTCTGCCTCTCTATTATGTTTGATTGAAGTCATGTTTTTTGAATTTTTAGGTTTGGATGACAAGATTGAAAAAGAGAAGTGGTCAAGAGATTGAGATGTTCTTTTTAGAAATCTAAGTAAAATGTGAAGTTGTGTTTGAAGAAGAGGTGAAGTTGACAAGAGATTAAAATGAGAAGTCGTGTTTGGTTGTTTGTTATATAACAATTTTTTAATATGCAGTGAATGATAAATGGATGCATGGTTGAAAATGAATTAAATGGTGAAAAATAAAATTTACTTAATTTATGTGTCCAAAGGTGTATCACTTGATAGAAGTGTGATGGATGGTATCTCATGTTACGAGTTTAAACCTGACCGGCGACATGGGATGGGGAGAGGGGTAAGGGTAAGAAAAAAAAATCAGTTTATTTGTGTCTTTTCTTTCTTTTATTATTGGCAGCACCATATGAAGTTGGAATAATTATACAGTGTTGGCCATATGTGCGTGTTTTGTGCCTGGATGCCACATCAGCAATGCATGTGCCTAGTACCATCCAAGCAGGGGCGGACCCAGGATTTTAGTCGAGGGGGGGCGAAATGGAAAAAAATAATATATATATATATATATATATATATATATATATATATTTTTTTTTTTTGGAAAGCGAGCTGGGTTTTAAGGACCCCAGGACCTTTATACAAATGAAACAATAGTAGTTATCAATGATAAAACCAATTTTTTTTACTGAAGCTAGTAACTAATAAAAAAATTCAACTATAAAAAATACAATGCATATATCAAATTGGATCCAAGTGTAGTCAATTTTAAGCCAAAATAAGGTCACTATTGATAACCATAGCAAAGAGCAAACAAGCATAATAACTAGAATATACAACTAATATCACAAAAGAGTTTGTCTAGGCAGCCAGACTTTAAAGTCATTTTTTTGTCAGGCTAGAGCATTTTTACACATTTACCCATTCTCTTTAAAATACAATCACAAACATTATCTATAGAAGAGATAGAAATGTAAAAAACTTAAAACCTGACCAAAAAATGGCTATAAAGCCTGGTTGTCTAGAATTGAGAATCACAAAATAATTAGGATAAGTTCTAAGTGAAGCTAAATTTTTTTTGAAATTTGCGAATCTAATATGATCATAATACAACTTTAAAGAAAAAATAGTTTATATGAGGCTCAAATTTTATAAGAATTGGCTAATTGTATATATTTTTAGTGAATTCTATCGTTATTATTTTAGATATTAATTTTAAATATTTTTTTGTTAGGGGTTTAATATCACTTGTGAAAAACACTTAATTTATTTAATGTTAATAATTTTTTATTAAACTAAACATTTTTTAATGTTTGCAATTACTAATAAAATTGCACTGAAAATAAAATAAAAAATGCACTCAAAGAGTATCGAACTCAGGTCTTTTACAAAAAAAGATAAACCTCTAACCACTACACCAACGAAGATATGTTTAAACATTTTCATAAACAATTAACATATTGTATTCTACATTATATAATCGATTTTTTAAGACTAAAATATATATACTAAAAATATTTTAAAAGTTGAGGGAGGGCAGCTGCCCCCCCCTCGCCCCTTAGTAGGTCCGCCCATGCATCCAAGCACAGATGACTAGACACTATAGCATTACTTGACCTTAATTTAGAATGTACAATTTGAACTCCTCTCTAAGGAAATTTTTCTTCTTGAAATCTCATTTACTTTTCTTTCGTTTCCATCATATGGAGTTTTCTTTGGTGGTCTCACTCTCAATCTCAAACAAATATTTTCTTATGTAAATGCTATGGCGTGGGGATTTCCTTTTTATCTTGAAAGAATGAAAACATAGCTAGGTCCACATGAAGACTCTGTGTTATGGATAATGTGGGTAGTTATTTTTTATTTTAAATAAAATTATGGAACTGTTAAAAGAAAATTATAGGGATGAAATAGTCAATAATCTAAATTACCTAAGTGCATGTATTAAGAAAAATCTTTGCATTGAAGAGATAATATACTCTTTTTTTTATCCTTACCCCTCCCACTCCAAATGTCATCGGCAAGTTTGAACCCTTGATTTATGATACCATTTATCACAAGCTTACCGATTAAGCTAGTATACATTGGCAAGAGATAATAGGATATGATGTTCTTTGTTGACAATAATTAGAACAAACAAAAGAAACTTGGTAAAAGCATTTGCTAAAATAAGTGCCCAGGATGCATGCATATTTTTGTAATTTTTTTTTTAATAAGCACTTGAATGACTATAACACAAAATTTTGCAATATATTTTAAAATTTTAAATCGAACCAAATCGAATCGTTTGAGTCTGATACCAATTGATAGATTTAAACTAATAAAATAAATGAAATTACAATAAACAAAAATAACTAAATAAACAAAAAATGAAATAAGCTAATAACATATAACTTTTATTCAATCAATCAACTAACAATTCTAAATCTAATATGAAACAACTATGAGAATTTTAACTGAAATCATTATTACAAGAATAATAGAATTATCTAATATTACTAAAATACTCATATTCCTAATATTAATAAATATCATAATTCTATCAAAATAACATAATATCAATTGATAGATTGATTTATTTTCTTGGGGTCTAAAATCAAAAGATTGGGTCTATATAAGATTACCTTATAAAAAAAAATAAAAAATAAAAGATAAACCTTCTAGAGCTAGTATTGATCACTTGCCATGAGCCCATCACTTTATTCTCTGCCGGAGAAATTGAAAGGTAGGCACCACATGTCTTTTTCATGAGGAAAGGTAAAGCCACTATAGATTCGAGAGAGCAATGTGTTTCACACAACATTTTTAAAATTATCACATCTTTTTATACTAAATTAAATTGGTCAATATAACCCCACCAATAATTCGAACATTGTTTAGCTCTCCTGATCATCTATTGTACAACAACTCCATCCATGGGGAATTTCCTCTCACCTTTACTGTTACTACTACATTGCTTCTTCTTCTTCTTCATACTAAGCTTATCTCACCCATTAGACCCTCTCACCCAAGCTGAACTCAACCAAATAAAACATATAATTCATAGCTCCAAACTTGCTTCTTCTTCTAATAATACTCTCACCTTCCATTATGTTGATCTCGACGAACCCGAAAAGAAAGATGCTCTCCAATGGTTATCTTCAAAAAACCAAAACCAACCCCTTCTACCACGGCGAGCTAAGGTCGTGGTACGAGCTAACGCTACAACGCACGAGCTTATTATAAACTTGAACACCAGTTCAATTGAATTGGATCAAGTTTATGAGGGTCATGGTTATCCTCCATTCAATTCAGACGAGCTAGATGCAACTACACAAGTACCTCAAAAGAATCCTCAGTTTCAACAATCAATACAAAAGAGAGGGCTAAATATATCTGAGGTCGCATGTATTCCCTATACTATGGGTTGGTTTGGTGAACATACTACATATAGAGGAATTAGACCTGTCTGTTCATATCGAGGAGGGACTGATAATATTTTTGCGAGGCCTATTGGAGGTATAAGTATGGTGATCAATGTTGAAACGATGCAAGTTATGGAATATCTCGATAGATTTAAGTCTCCTTTGCCTAAAGCTAAAGGTACAGACTTCGAACAAAATACTCACAAGAATAACGACACAGTGGATCCTCAGGTCCGAGATTTTACTATTGATGGTCACACAGTTAAGTGGGCTAATTGGATCTTCCACGTTCGGTTTGATTCTCGAGCAGGAATTGTTATATCAACAGCATCTGTTTACGATTCGATTAAGGGGAAACACCGGAGTGTGCTGTATAAAGGGCATGTATCAGAAACATTTGTACCATATATGGATCCATCCAAGGAGTGGCTCTTCAGGACATTCTTGGATGTAGGTGAATTTGGGTTTGGGCTATCTGCTTTCACACTTGAGCCACTCATTGACTGCCCTGCCAACGCAGTCTACATGGATGGAAATGTGGTTGGAGCAGATGGAGGGGTACATAAAGTCCCTAAAGTAATCTGCATTTTTGAGAGATATGCTGGTGATATTGCTTGGCGACATTCTGATTTCCATAATGGGCAATCCGTAAGTGATTCATCGATGATTTAACCCGTTATTTTGCAGTATGGTCTTTGTGGATATGATCAATTAATATGGTGAACTGAATATCTTGCATTTGTGGTTGTTTTGCA
This sequence comes from Berberis thunbergii, assembly GCA_003290165.1. Classification (NCBI taxonomy): domain Eukaryota; kingdom Viridiplantae; phylum Streptophyta; class Magnoliopsida; order Ranunculales; family Berberidaceae; genus Berberis; species Berberis thunbergii. Next base: position 218,063 of record QNQO01000872.1, on the reverse strand, counting down.
GAAAAGAGAAGTGATGCCAGAGATTAACTTAGTAGTTAGAATGGTCTCAACAGTTGGCAATTATGATTACATTCAGGATTGGGAGTTCAAACAAAGTGGCTCTATCAAAGTTGGGGTGAGTTAATGGTTTGCATGACACTGATAGTACCTAATATATAGCTTCGTCTTCTTTTTTGGATGAAAACATATCACTGTTGAAATACAATGTTGGTGGTCTACAGTAATAGCTACATGGTGAGCCTCACAGTTGATTTCTCGATTGATAAAATTACAAAATCTAATATATAGCTTTAAGATGTTATTAAAACAATTTTACTTTCTATCTATCTTCAACAACAGAGTTCCCTTATTGTCTTAAAAATTGGATATCAGGTGGGACTCACAGGTATTTTAGAGATGAAGGCCACATCATACACAAACAACGACCAAATAACGAAAAATGTTTACGGAACTCTTGTAGCAGAAAACACCTTGGCTATATACCATGACCACTTCATAACGTATTACCTTGACTTAGACATTGACGGTGAAGAAAACTCATTTGTGAAGGCCAAGTTGAAAACGGAGAGAGTAAGAGACGTTAGCTACCCTAGGAAGAGTTACTGGTATGTGGTTAAGGAAACAGTGGAAAGTGAAGCCGATGCAAAGGTTCAGATTGGGCTTGAGCCAATTGAGCTGTTAATTGTGAATCCTAATAAGAGGACTAATGTGGGTAATTATGTTGGTTACCGGTTGATTCCTGCACCGCCGGTTGCTTCACTTTTAGCTGATGATGATTACCCCCAGATGCGCGCAGCATATACAAAGTATCAGGTGTGGGTGACGGCCTATAACAAGTCTGAGAAGTGGGCTGCAGGATTCTACACTGATAGGAGTCATGGAGACGATGGCTTAGCCATTTGGAGTCACAGGTAACACTTGACACAAACTCCGGATGAATATTATTGTGTAATATAAACCTGTATCTACTCCACGTGTCTTCAACACTTTTTACTTTGGTAATTATAATCCATTTACTTTTGTTGGTCCATATATTACTGAATAATTGCCCTTTTTAATTTCTAATTCTATGGATGCAGGAATAGAGCAATTCGAAACAAGGATGTCGTATTATGGCATACAATCGGTTTCCATCACGTACCATGCCAAGAAGATTTCCCTGTAATGCCAACTCTACATGGTGGCTTTGAGCTTCGACCTACCAATTTTTTTAATCGCGATCCTTTACTTGAAGTTGAAACTGTGATTTAAAGGCATCCATGTCTGTCTCATCAGTAGTAGTAATTGCTTTTTATGTCACTGGACTTTTAAATTGGGACGCCCATAATATGGTGCAGTATGTGAAAGACCATTTTGCTATTTTTGATGTATGGTTCAACAAAAAAAAAAAAAAAAAAAATAGTTTTGCCATTTTGCTATTCTCCTCCATCCCTCTCAGACACCACCATTACCCTGCCATCATCACCACCACTTCTCTCCCTCTCGTCACCGCCACCTTTCTCCTTCTTTTCTCCAACAAGCACCACTACCACATTTCTTCCTCTTTTCTCCATCAAGCACCACCACCACTCTATCACCTCTCTCACCCTGTGTCTCTGAAAAACAGGATATTATCCATGATTTTGGTTCAACTTATATGCTCAATTGAGACCCATTCTCAAGCTCATCAAAAAACAAAAATTGTAATACTCTGATTTATTTAATAAATACAATTTGAATCACTTGAAAATGTCTTGAAATTAGCAAGTTATGGTCATTTTACTAGAGTGTGCAAATCTATCTCACAATGAAAACGAGGTAGTGTTTCTGACTTTCGGCCAACTTATATGCTCAATCGAGACTGATTCTTAAGCTCATCAAAACACAAAAATTGTATTATTCTGGGTTATCTAACAAACACAACTTGAATCACTTGAAAATGTTTTGAAGTGAGCAAGTTATGGTCATTTACTAAAGTCGCGCAAATTTGTCTCGCAATGAAAATGGGATAGAGTCTCTGACTTTCGGCCCACTTATATGCTTGATCGAAGCCCATTATCAAGCTCATAAAACCATGAAAATTGTAGTACTCTGAATTATCTAATAAACACAATTTGAATCACGAGAAAATGTTTTGAAATGATAAAGTTATAGTTATTTTACTAAAGTGACACAAATCTGTTTGAAAAAAAAATCTGCTTTCACTCATTCGCATTGGGCAATGCGAGGATTGGGTGAACTTTGCCCATACCTATGTGAAGTTTCTCCCAATCTTCGCATTGGTCTGGGTGAAGTTTCACCCAATCATCGCATTGCTTAATGCAAATGGGTGAAAACACACTCACACACACACACACACATATTATATATATATATATATATATATATATATATATATATATATATATATATATTTTTAATTTATATAAGGCGGCACTAACACCCAAGTGTTTCCAATCAAAACATCCAAGATCTAAGTATGAGCCCTACCTCTCAGTTATACAATCCCACAGACGACCATTCGCTCACTTTGTGTCTCCTGTGGCACCACCTCCAATAACAACACCACCTGCACCCAATTATGGGTACACCCATTGGGCACAAACAAGTAAACATGCCAGCACTAGTTGGAATGAGTAAAACCAATGCTTCTATCTCAATTAAAATTCATAAAATCAATGAAGACATATCAACAGGAGAAACATAAATTTACAATACACTCAATCATGTTGTAACTATGCACATGAAATGAAACATGAGTTCAAAACCACATATTTTCCCACAATTGCATCCTCCATCGTGGCAATGGCTTACGCCCACGGTATAGAACCGTTGCTAATGGGGGTTTTTGGTGTAGTGATGTCTCACCCTGACATGCCTCTATACACACGCCGATACCACTCCTGGCATGTATGTTCCCAAGCGGGGTGCTGCCTCTGGGACATACATATTGCCACGAAAGACATGTCATGCTGTCCCATTACAAAGTATAGCGTGCATCGAGGAACTATAAACTCGAAAAAAAAACCTAGTTCTCTAGGCCACGGATGCTACCCTATTTCGCATCGTACCTTGTGTTGAACAGGTGATATGCACCGAACACAGTATGCATATCCAATTGACATGTACCAACCCTATATGCATGTCCTCCTGATGTGCACCGAACACAGTGTGCACATATCCACCTAATATGGACCAAACACAATATAAGGATCCATTTGGCTAGAATTGTGGGAAAATGTGGTTTTTAAATGATGCAAATCAATTATGGAATTCATAATTAAAATATCCATATGATCCTATGCTACATGTCATGGATACTCAATCATATAATTACTTCCATTGCACAAATTAAAGCAAAAATCATAATTCTAACTAGCTTTTACACATCCATGCAATTATATGAAATGTCAGTAACTAACACGATAAATTTTCCTATTACATGACATGACAATATATCGTCTCCCAAATATTACACTATACAAGCTAACCACCACAATATTATGAGTATCATTCAAACAAACATTCAAATTTTAATATTCATAATAACCAACTAAACATCAAATAAAAAAAAATTCCCTTTTTCTTGAAGACTTTGAAAACCCGAGAACATGAAATGTAAGAGAACTTCGCACTCATCGGAGTGGAAATGGGCTTCCAGAACACATATCCTACCAGCCTAAGCTCCAAATTCGCGGATTAATGAATTAACGACTCTGGAAGCTCTTCAAAACAACAAAAAGAGTCTTGACAGTGAGAAACATGCTTGGCGATAGCGAAAAAGGTAAGGAACAACTCAACAAAGGTCTGGAAAATTGCTTATCGAAGACGCAGGGGTGTCAGAGACTCTGACAATGACAAAACTTGACAAATACATTCCAAAAGTCACACTACGCAAGACCACAAGCTGCGAACTGGTCAGAATAACACCACCGAGCCACCGGAAGGTGGATTGTAGCTCAGTTGCGCTATCACAACCAGATTCATGCCGGTGACCCTCCCCAACAACCTTGCAAACTCTAATTTTTCGAAGGCTAAAATCCACTATGTTCACAATTTTTTATATTGCTTCGAGCCTTAATTTTAAAATCTATAATCCATTATTTTGTCGATTTTTTTATCTACCATTGAGGCTCAGTTTCGTAGTCTATCCATGATTTCTTGGTTATTTTCAACTACATTTGAGGCTAAATCTTAAAGGCAATAATATACAATTGTTATGATTTTCTTAGTCAACCTTTGAGGCACAATTTTGTAGTCTATAATCCAGGATATTCTCGATTTTTTTCCATCCATTTTAGAGATTCAATTTCATAGGATCAAATCCACGATTTCTCAGATTTTTTTCATCTACTTTTGAGGCTAAATTTCAAAGACTATTGATGATACATAAAAATGGTCACATTCCTGAGTCGAACACATGTCATGATGATATTGGGGAAGTACGAGCCCAAGCATCGGCCCGACACAGATCCAGACCAAATGAATCTAAGTCTGCTCAACTTCAGTCCCTCAAGCGGACCCGGACTCTCACAACATGCTAGGCCCACACGTCTCACAACCATCCTCAATACCCATAAGCCCTCTTTAGGCAAGCATCTCGAGGATCAACTTCAGATGGGCAACTACAACTGCTCTGTGTTTCCAACTAGGAAGCAAACACCAAAATATCTTTCATAAAGGGAAACTTCCTTTTACGGATTTCTCTTGGATTGAGAACTATCTCCCATGTATCTAGCAGTGCAGAGCTAGTAGGGAACTTCCCTCCTACCGCATGACTCTTAATTAGATAGGGATCTCCATGAAGATCTCCTCCTTAAACTACGCCTACAATGGCCTGGTTGAACTAGGACTCCTTACACTATAAATAAGACATGAGGTTGGTAAGCTAAGGTACGCTACAAATTCTCCATCTGACTTTAGCATCGAAGTATCATCGGCCACCCCACGGTGGTCTGTGGCTCACATGCGTTACTTGTGCAGGACACCAGGAATAGGGTCAAAGCAGGGAGCACAAATTAATTGCATCAGTTTGGCGTCATCCGTGTGAACGACATAGTTCTTAACTTTACAATAAGTGTCATCTCCTACCAAATCCCATAAAGATGGTGACCACCAGGTCACACAACAACGAACCAGGGGACACGTCCAACGTTTCGATTGTCCCTATACCAGTTCCTGCTATGCACAGGCAGCCTATTCATGCCCCTGCACCAACGACAGTAACGACGAACCCAGAATCAAGGTGATGACGTCTCAAATACAACAGTTCATCAAGGCGGTGGAGACACTCACACGACAGAATCCACTCGCTGCTAATGGGGACCAGGAATAGTACGAACCTCCACCTCCAATGGATGATAAGAAGCAAGAACAGGAGAGCCAGCCCCCTGCTAGTTCCCATTGGACTAAGGGAGGTTGCGGGGCATACACCGATCCCATCACCAGGACAGAAAGGCTCGTTGTGAGACCCTTGTGTGGGCGGACCTGAGGGTGAGGGTTGGAGCCCAATAGGCCCAACAGGCCCGTGGATCCCAAGAGGGGTTGGCCTAGCTACCAAGGGGGATCATAGTCCCACATCGCCTGGGTGCGGGATGGTTATGTGCTATGTGCGAGGTTGGATCCCCATAGTAGAGGCCTTTTAAAGCCGTGCGGGCCGGTTGGGCCCAAAGCGGACAATATCTTACTGTGCGGATCGGGTCGTTACAGAATGGTATCAGAGTATGCACAGCGGACACTGGGTCCCTCTCTGGCCCTACTCATTCAGATATTGTCCTCTTTGGCCTATTGGGCAGCATTCCGCACCTCCCTCACCTCAAGGATTTGTTGCTTCCACCCACCTATTGGGGCTCCACAGACCTCTTTTAGAGTATGCACAGCGGACACTGGGCCCCTCTCTGGCCCTACTCATCCAGATATTGTCCTCTTTGGCCTATTGGGCAGCATTCCGCACCTCCCTCACCTCAAGGATTTGTTGCTTCCACCCACCTACTGGGGCTCCACAGACCTCTTTCAGAGTATGCACAGCGGACACTGGGCCCCTCTCTGGCCCTACTCATCCAGATATTGTCCTCTTTGGCCTATTGGGCAGCAGAGCGCACGACCCGGCCGTACTATATCGCATCTCCATCCCACCCTTTGAGGATTGGATTATGAGTGAAACACTTCCGAGAAAGTTCACTCCCCCGAAGCTCAATTCCTATGACGGGACCACTGATCCTTTTGATTATCTACGCCATTACTAGCACGTAATGGCACTCAAGGAAGGATTCAAGTCCGACATGTGCAAAACTTTCCCACCAGTCTTAAAGGCCCTGCATTGACGTGGTTCCACAGCCTTCCACCAAAGTCCATCGACTCCTTCAAAACATTGGCAAAAGAATTTTTGACATGTTTCGTTGGAAGCCAGCGTTTCAGAAAAGGCCCACACTACATACTCTCTTTAAGGTAGAGGTCCAGCGAGACGCTCGGAGAGTATGTCACACTTTTCAACAACGAGTTGACCGTCACAACGATGATACAGTTGTGACGACATTCATTGTGGGCCTCAAAGAGGGAAAACTCTTCGAGGACCTCACATTGGAGCCCCCTTTAGACATGTCAGAGCTCCTCAAGAACATCCAAAGACAATCCACCTTGGAGGAGTCAATGACCACCAAGAGGGAGATCGAAGGCAACAGGAAGCCCTCGGCTTCTACGGACAAGAAGAATGGAAAGAGATACGGAGATGAGGAGCGGAACAAGAAAAAACGCACTTACAATAGACTGGATCCTGATTGTCCCAGGCTAGAGAAATCGTCCAACTATGTTGGATCCAAAGCCTTGACACCCCTAAATGCTAGTCTGTCGGATGTACTCAACTCCATGAAAATTTGGGAGGAATTGAAGTGCCCCTCGATGACACGCGGAGACCCTGCCAAACGAGACAACGACAAGTATTGTGCGTACCATAAGGAGAACGACCACAACACCAACGACTGCAAAAGTCTTAGGTATGAAGTAGAGTATTGGATCCGCAAGGGCAAATTGAAAGACTTCCTAAAATCCGAGAATCAGTCAGAACAGACCAGAGACAGGGGGAGTCGGTCAAAGAGATAGAAAAGGAGAATCCTGGGATAATATACGTCCTTCATGGAGTCGGATCGAATGAAAACCAGTTGCACAGTTCCCACAAGTGGACTGTGTTGGATATGCGGACACGATTCACAGATGATGACATACGTGTTTGCTATTTGAAAATTCATAACTCCATTCCCACTTTGACTTTCAGGGACAAGGACCTCGAAAGAGTTCAAGCGCCGCACAACGACGCCTTGGTCATCTTCGTTTCCATCGCAAAGTGGGAAGTGAATAGAGTTTTCGTTGACACGGGAAGCTCGCTCAACGTTCTGTTCTACAATGCTTTCCACAGCATGGACCTCAAGGAGGAAAACCTAGTGCCATCAGAACACCCGTTGATCAGATTCAACATGAAGAAATGTTTTCCCATCGGAAAGATAAGATTAGCCACAGTAGCTGGAGAATTGCGGCTGAAGAAGGTCATGTTTCTGGACTTCATGGTGGTAGACGCACTGTCATCCTACAATCACATCCTGGGAAGACCGTAGCTACACCAAATGGAAACAGTGGTCCTTACCCTCCATTAGTGTGTTAAGAATACTGCTAACCACTCTGAAGGGACAATACATGAAGACTAACCTGTAGCACAAGGCTGCCACTACATCGCACTGAAACAAATAGAGTGCTCTCAGATTCAGCTACATCATGCAGAGTAGCCTAACCCAGTGCAAGGCCAAAAGATGAAGAGACACCATTTTAGAACAGTACATGAGAGTCAGCTCTCCCGCTCAACATTTTCCAAACCCAAAGGAAATAAAGCATTTTCCACAGCCTTTGGAAAACCCAAAGGATCTTCTCCAAATAAGAACACAGGAAATAAACTCAGCAAAAGATGGTGTCTACAACGATTAGAAAACACCATTATATAGATATAATGGTTCACCAAATGGGCACTCTAGCATTAACTGCCAAACATTGAATGCCGTATGGGAAAATGAAAGAAGACGGTTCCCAAGGAAACTGCGCAGACCTCATCAAGCAATTGATGGTGTTGCACGCAACCCCATCAATTGAGGAGGAGTAACCGAGATACTCAACCGGCATGCAGCATATGTCGTATGTGTGTCACCGCGCAATCTACGCCATACACGCAACGCACCATGCAGGTAAACCCTAGCCCTTCCTCTGCGGGCCCATGGGCTCAGCCTATTATTTGTTTTCTCAGATCTTCTCTATCGATGACATACCACCAATGACATGCTCACCACGATCGATGTTCATTGATTGATCTTCCTCTTCTTCTTAGAGAATGGGGAGAAGAGATTGAGGGTTTCAATGTTTATTTCTTCATTTTTTTTCTCAGATCTGTATTTTTCGGGTTAAATGGGGTGGGGCGGATATCCGCCTATCCATTCGAGTCGGAGATGGTTTTAAAAAAAATGATAAACGGATATGCGGGGCGGTTTTGGGGACCTGAAACCCCTCGCGGGGCAGGGATGGTTTGCTCAAATCCGCCCCGTTGCCATCCCTATTAGGAAATCCAAGAACTCCCAAATCACATCCAGAACTGGGAAGCACATTCCAATTTGAAGTATTCCACAATGTAACAGATGAAGCTAGTCGGAGGTGACATTGGCATCTGATCACCCATAAGGAGATGCAACAGCAGGTCCTCGGGGACCCCAAACTTCGTGTGAATTTTGGTAAGATCGGGTTCGGACAACAACCTGTCTTCAAAAAACTCCAGGCCTTTGGCCAAGATAGCATCTTCAAGAAGATTTTGTTGAGCCATGAAGAAGACAAACAATTTTTCCTAATCAAAGCGATATCTTCGAGAGCAAATAAAGTAGAAGAATCGGACTATGTACTGCGGATGACTTATATAAGGGTTGGGTTCTCGCCTTTTTTCGCTAAACCAACACACAAACAATTAATGCAGCGCACAACTCAAGCAACGATTCCGACTCAATCATCATTAGCGGCACATCTCTTCAAAAGATGACTTAGCAGATCGATGTGATGGCCCACTAACTCGATGGGGTAGCTGATGATACAAAAAAATGTCAAACCCTTGAGTCGTACACGTGTCATGATGATCTCGAGGAATCACAGCGCCAGCCCAATACTGATCCAGCCCAAGCAATTCTAAGCCCGCTCAACTATAGTCCGCCAAACGGACCCAAACTCCTACAACATGCTAGGCCCACACATCTCACAACTATCTTCAATACCCATAAGCCCTCCTAAGGCAAGTGTCTTGAAAATTAGCTTCGGACGGGCAACTACATCTACTTCCATTTATGAAGTAAATATCAGAGTATCTTCCACACGAGAACTCCCTTTTATGGATTGTTCTTGGATTGAGAGCTATCTCCTGCGTATCTAAGAGGACAGAGCTAATAGGGAACTTCCCTTCTACAGCACGACTCCTAATTAAAAAAGGATTTTCACGAAGATCTTCTTCCTAAACTATGCCTACGATGGCCTGGTAGAACCAATACTCCTTGCACTATAAATAAGACAAGAGATTGGTAAGTTAAGGTATGCTACAAATTCTCTATTACAGCATTACATTTTTATCATATCTCTGTCTGACTTTAGCATCGGAGTGTCATCGGTCACCCCACGATGGTTTGTGACTCACGTGCGTTACTTGTGCAAGTCAGCTAGACTAGGTCAAAACAAGGATCGAAAAAAGACTATATCAACCACTATCAACAATTTAAGAAAAATAAATAAATATAAAAAAATGTTGGATACGAAAATCGAACCCATGCACTCTTAGTGCTTTAAGTTCTATGTGGTCCGTTAGATTCATATATTTGGTTAAATCTCAGCCATCTTTTATCTCCAACCTCAAACACCATCCTGTTTTGTATATATATACTAGGGTATTTCTCGTGCCGTTGGCACGATAAAAGTTTAAAACTTATCAAAATATTATCATCCTTAAATTTTCATCATTCATACTTACATGCCTAATCACCTTCATCAACAATTGAAGAAAAATAAATAAATATCAAAATGTTGGGTATGAGGATCGAACCCATGCACACTTGGTGTTTTAAGTTCTATACATCCCGTTATATTCTTATATTTGGATAAATCTCAGTCGTCTTTTATCTCCAACCTCAAACACCATCATGATTTGTATAATATATATATAATAATAATTAGTCCATAACATAATCCTTTGCTGCAAACAACAATAGACAAATAAAATAAAATTAAAAAATATAAAAAATAATAATAATAATAATGATGATGATGATGATGATGACAAATCTCATTTTGGGAAACCACTATTGAAAGAATATCCCAGGATAAAGATTTTTGACAAAGAAAGTTACATGCGTCTATTTCACCCACTTAGAAATTTCAGAATGAGGTAATTATTTGAGGAGATATTATTTTTTCCTTATTGATCATCCTTACAAAATATCAGAAAAATTTGAAATTTATAACTCCATCAGATGCAGTCATCAAGTTTACGATAAAATTGAACGGTTGAAAATTCTCTATTTGTATAACATATTCTAGAACTCCAAGTGAGTTAAATTTTTTCTTTGAGTGGTCCATATGGTCAAGAGATCATCCTTACAAAATATCAATGAATTCGAAAATTTCTAGGTGGATGAAATAGATGCTTGTAACTTTCTTTGTCAAAAATTGATGCATATATGTTGTAGTTATGATATATATATATATATATATATATATATATATTTTTTTTGTGTTTAACAAATTGATATAGGAACTTAGTAGGTTCTAGAGTTTTCTTTTTTAAGATTTTCTAGATTTATTAAGATTTAAACTAAGCAATTCTAGATGTTTTATGCATTTCAATTATAATAGAGATTGTAGTTTTATTTATGGAAAATTCTAAATGTCGAGGAAATGAGCGAGGAAACGAGCGAGGGAAGTGAGGTGGCAGGGGTGGGAGCCGTTCACTCCACTCGGGATGCGTGCATTGACTTTTCGTGCGCGCATCCGAGCAGGGTGAACGGCTCCCACCCCGCCACCTCACTCCCCTCGCTCGTTTCCTCGCTGTGTATAATCACTCTTTATTTATATTTTTGCAAAGACTAGTTTTTTAATTTAAAGGAGAGAAAGCTGAAATATCGTAACAATAATCAATTCAAACATTAATAAAATTATTTTTCCCAGTCTATCATCTTCTTTATTGTTTCTTCTTCTTCTCTTCTAATTTTCTCCTAAAATTATTTTATTTCGTCTATTGATTTTTCCCTTTTCTTCAATTCCTCCCTTCAAGAGCTTTGAATCTCATTTTTTTTCAATATACGATGCGCCACAAATGAACGAAATGATAATTGTACGACTTTGGTGCTTGTGGATTATTTTATGATGTATAAATATAATTAATGATTATGTCACCATATTATTTTATTATAAATTTTATATGATTATTATACACACATACACTTCTCCTTGATTTTGGAAATTTTTTGTATTCCCTTAGCATACAATACCTGTATCCGTATCAGTGAAACCTAGTCTACAATAAATGCCATACAAAAATCCTTAATTTCTCTTGCCACTGCATGTTTGTTACCCAAACTTTATCATCGTTTACTCATTTACCGTGACTTTTTACTTTTTTTTTTTTTTTTACAACAATCGTATTGATGAATTACTAGCTATATATTATTGTTCGACTCTAGCACTATTTCCATATTTCTTAGTGGTCAAATCAAGCTTTTTAAAGTCTTAGATCTTGAAGGTAGCCCTTTGAAGGAATTTCCAGGTGAACTTCTAACCAATCTATACTTTCTGAGGTATCTAGCTATAAATTCAGAGAAATTTTCTCTTCCAAGTTATTTGGGGAGACTCGTATACCTAGAGAACTTAGTCCTCAAAGGTCTTTGGCTTTTTAAACTTCCAGTTGAGATCTTTCAGCTAAAACGCCTACACATACTCCTTGGTGACCTTTTAGAACTGCCCAAAGGAATTGGTAGGCTTAGAAAAGCTAAATCTTGTCGTTGGATATGAAGGAATAGAAAGTGAGTTGTGCAAGTTAACCAGACTGAGATCATTGTGCATTGTCCATGTAATGAACGGAGATGAAAGGTTTGAACTTTCTTCACTCGAGATTGTCCTACCCCCAGGATAGTATTCTTGAAGTGCGTAATTTTCCACCACTGCTTCAAAGCCTAGCTCTTGTCGGACTAATGGATGCTGTTCCTGATCAAATTCTGTCACTAGAAAATCTTACCCAGTTGAAGCTCTCATATTCTGGAGTACGAGATTATGATGCTTTCTTCAAAGGTCTTCTTCAACTACTACCCAAATTGATGGAACTTGTATTAGAGATGGGTGCAATTGTTGTACCAGAGTTGCACTTCAGGATGGGAAGCTTCCCCAAACTCATAACACTGGAGCTTGAGTGAATTGAAACAAATAACAGTAGAGGACGGAGCAATGCCTTGTATTGAGAACATACACTTCATTGAGTGGCCACTAGTGAAGAATGTACCAGTTGGAATAGAACATCTCAGTACTCTGAAGCAGATTGATTTGGCTAAGATGGTATCTAATTTGGAAGGTGAACTGATAAGTCATTGTTGGAAAACCCGTCACTCTCCCACTGTGAAGTCCTTTGTCGATGAATATGAGATCGATTCTTCAACTTCATCGGTTGATGAACTTGATATGGAATTCTAGCACACAAAGGCTGTTGTCTCCCGCAGGCGGCTCTTAAGCCCAAGAGGAGCTTTAGGTAACTACTCGTGCCTGAACACACCTTTAATTACCATGACATTTTAATTACTAAGATTCTGTATCAGGCTTTATTTTACGCAAGTTATGAATTTGTGACCTCATTCCATCTTGCAGTTGTTCTCCGATCATCAACCACCAGTTGTCTTTGGCTTTAGGATATAGGTGAACTCCTTGTCTGCTGCGGCTCCTTCTCTGTTTGCTTGGTTTCTGTTTCTTGTTGCTTCCTGGAGTGGTCTCTACAATCTAATCATACCCTGCAAAAATTGCTGTGAAAGTTAATTTTGTGGGCGAACTCAACATGTTGTGCTTGAATTTTTTGCAACTGTGCTTGAAAATTTGTTGAAAACAAGTTCATTGTTTGATGTGTCTTAACATAAGTGCACACAACCCACAGAACGGTGGTAATGATCCCTGGCCCTTAGATTTGTGACAATGGCTTCCTGAAAGAAATTCTTAAGCACTGTAAATTTGGGGATTCAACAAAGACGATAAAGATTTGCAATGATCCATCCAGCCGTGCCTAGCCTTCTCGATGAGCTTCATTATAGGTGGAGACTCTTTCTGATTTTACTTGAAAATCAAAAGGAAAAACCAACCAAACAAAAACTTCAACAAACTAAAACGCTTTTATGGCCAATACAACTTACTACGTAATTACTACATACACCAAAAACTGTTAAAGAGAGTTGAAACCTCATATAACCTCTTAATTTTAAAAGTGCACTTCTCATTTCTCCCTTCATCAATTATTATTAACCTTCTTGGTATGGAACCATTGGCAATAGTTACATTCACTGGAGCAGTTCTAACACAGATAGGTGTTCTCATTATACACTTTAGATCAGTTGTTGAGTTCTTCAGTAAATTGATCAATTGCCTACAACACCCACGACCACCTCCTCCTGGGGCTGTCACTGCTGACAGAATTTTGGACACCATCGAAGAGAAACTTCATAAATAATAAATTGAGACTTCACAAAGAATAAATTCCTGCACGGAGACGATTCATTTGTATGTTTCACATATCATCTAATGCAGTTCAACTTCTTTGTTTCAACCAATGCTCAATGATTTTCAGTAAGTTTAATTCTGCTTTAGGTAAGGTAATCGTTGAACATGAGTTTTTTCTTGCAGTCAGAACAGGCTGATTCAGATCAACCACACATGAACACACACACAGAAGGCACTAATCTCAATTTAGATCATTTCTAACAAATAGATCATTCATTCATGAACACGAGACTTCAAATTTTATATAAGTAATAAATTACAACGACAATTGATATAGTTATCATTGTCAAGTCTAACATCCTTTCTTGAGTTCTTTCGTGATCTTACAATAGAACTGACAATATAATTACATACAAATTACACACAAACAGTTTTACAGATTCCTATATATGGTGTCATACGTATGCAACTAAAATTTAGAAGAAATGAACAACTTTCTGACATGTCTCATTAAACTAATCTATCATTTGGGTTTTTTTACCTCAAGTTCTTAACTGCTTGTAAGAGCTATATGCAACTGCTACTGATATGAATGCACCTACGACAGCGAGAGCTGCGTATGTATCCTCACTTTCCCAACTCTCAAACCAGGTTGGCATTGCACATACCTTCCGAGTGCCAGCTCCTTTGCCACTGCTAATCCTAGTGAGCTTTTTGGCCATGCTCTTCTTTTTATCCACGCCAATCATTCCATTTGTTTTATCGCGGACTTGAATGTTAGTTTCCACCACCTCTGCGTTCTGGCAGCATGAGGTTTGCCCATTTCCTTGACAACAACCGGAAATCTCAACCTGTGTTCTGTTTGCGGTACAAGCCATCTGAAAGAATTGAGTTGGTTCTCTATTGTTCTTCTCCACGCCAACCTCAGGACCTAGTTGAAGTCTTAGCTCCTGTGCTTTCTTCTGGTCATCTTCAGATAAACCCATTTGACCCCTAATGTAGAATTCCAAAAATCAGCCAATGTAAGATATAAGGATCAGACATGCATATATTCAGCTGCAACTACGAGAATATTCATATATAAGGCAATTACATGTTTACAACGATCTAAACGTGTGATGAGCATACACATTTCCCTGATTAAACTGCAAATGAATGAAGAACCTTTTACACCCAATATTTGGGAATATGCTAGCATAACATGCTTGTGGAAGTTGTCCTTGGTATTAAGGCTGTCTTTGATAGAAATTATCCGGTTAAGTCCTCGAAGTTGCTTCGATTGCAATTGAAATCATTGTCATTTTCAAACTCCGAGTGGGGTACAAAAAGAGGCAATCAAGGTTGCAAAAACGTTTCCCGCCAGTCCCATAAGAAATGAAGATCCAATGAGGATGAGAAAACAACATATGCCAACGAGTCATCGATACAAATGATAATGGCTTCCACATAGATTTGCATTTTCCTCCAAGCATATTGCCATGGCACCCTTAAGCACTCCTAGGAACTAAGGCTGTGTTTGATAGAAAAATTATCTGTATCAAGGCATATGCTTCCCTTCTCAGAAAAAAGAATCGATGTGAAAGATATATAGAAATGATGTAACAGGGATACTTTCTTAGATTTCACCATGTCTTGCACATTTGGTATGTGATTTTTCAGACACTTAAATAGATTTTTCAGAGTCACAGCCTAGCTACCCCAGGCTGTGCACTGGAAGGTTTGAACTCTAGGAACAAAGAAGGATTGGGTTTTCTTGAGAAAGGGCGGCACATGAAAATTTTAGACATACATCAGGCACAAACCTAAACCCTTTCAAAGAAGGGTACGATTACATCACATATTTAAAGACAAGAAAAACAAAAATTAGTTGAAATTTCAGAAAAGAGATATTCGATTAGCCAACAGATGTTGCTAGAATTACAACCTTGAAGAGCCAATTGACCATCTCCTTCTATATTATAAATTTACTAAGCTGATGTGGGATTCCTTGTCAATGGAATTTGGAGAAAAGGGGATAGTTCAAGTGACTTACTCACTGGGTTGAAAATTGAAGTAGAAAAAGGTGTTACTGTGAAAGGTGTATGGATTTGGATCGTTTGCCTCACTTTGTTTGCTGGGCTAATTGGAAAGAGTGAAGCAATCGCATCTTTAAGGGAAGCTCTTCCATGTTCCATATTGTGGTATCGTCAATCAAAAAGTCAATTTGGCGTTGGGGCCAAGCTCATAAAACTCTTAGTGACATACATCCATGTAAATGACTGTATGTTTGGCTGGCATAATATTGAATTTCTGTAGTGTTTCCCTTCTTGCATCCATAGGAGGTCAGTGAGACCGTCTCGCTGTCCTGTCATACTTCATTAATAAAACTCTTGTTTTACTAACAAAAAACAAAGACAAAAAAAGATTGTTATCGCAAATATATTCGACATATCATGTTCACAATTTGCCATATATACCATGACAACATGCTAAAATTCACCTTCAATTTATTTTTCTTTTCCCCAGTTTTTCACTTGGAAAAATTCACCTTCTGGAGTACTTCCAAGTTCATCTTTGTAAGATGAACAGCTTTCCACTTCAAGTTTTTTTACTGGTTTGGAGTAATCAATGATGGGTTTGGATATGGTAATTTTGTTGATGTATATTTCAATTGATATGGGTAAATTGATGGGGATTTGTTGATGGAGAAGATGATAAATCCATTGTTAATCTGTGGGGATTTCAATGGAAAATGATTGTCAATCAAACAACTCAAACTTGAAAAATGACCCATTTTCCTCATGACATATATTTGCAATCAAACACCTATTTAAGAAATTTTTCATTTTCCTTTTCCTTCAAGGCAAAGGAAGAGAAAATGTTCCATAGAATATTTTCCTTTTCCTTGCAATCAAACTCACCCTAAAGCAAACATAAAACGAAGAAAACGCATCTAGTCTAGATTCAATAAGAAATGAAGTACCTCCACAATTGATCTATAATTTCTCCTTTTGCAATGTGCTGCTCAAGCAAACCTGGTACATCATCCGGGGTAACATATCCATACCTACATAAACAAAAAGAAAATTCAACAATTTTCTTCCACATAATCCAAAAGATAATGCCCTCGAATGACATATCAATAGATTTGGAACTTAAAAAACAGTTCAAATGTTATTTTAAAGAAATATTCCCCGGCAAACGACCTTGACAAAATCTGCCCACTCATCTAACTACATATGCAAATTTCAACTCAACATTATATCTAATCATTCCTAGCTCCTTACCAATGACCAATCACTTTTCCATCACTATTTGGACTAAAAATGATGACATTTCCAGCATATTTATGGCCTCCAATGTGTGAGCATGGGCTAACAGATACATGACCTTGTAGGCTCCGTGCATCAATCTCTTCTTTGAATCTTGTGATCAAAGCTGGTCCACAAACACCACATCGGCGATCCCGGCTCCCGTGTGAACATACAAAAACATAAGAACCTGTAAGTGTTTCAGGTGTTCCAGGATGCCACTCGGCGTTCTTGACTAGAACTTCTTCAACAAAAGTATCAACATCAAAATGTGTCAATCGCCTGCAAACCAAACCACGCTTAGAATGATCGCAACGCAGGCTTGACAAAGCTTAAAAACAGTACTCAAATTGTGTTAGTAATAACCTGTATCTAATCATGTCTGGGAATATTAATACATCCCCATTTGATGTCTCGGTTCCATCATGTCCTTCACATATGGTTAAACGAGTCTACAGAAGAAAAAAATAACGGAATATTTAAGTTAATAGACATTAGTTATATGAGGAATGCATGATTTGCTGAATACAAGCTACACATCAAATAAGTGATCAAGCTCCGAAAAGGAACACAGAGAACCGATTCTCAGGATAAACAGTAGATCAGCTTTGTTTCTAGTTAGCACACATGCTGCCATCCTCTTATTTGGTTGAAAAACACTTTTGTTTATGAAGCTGGTGAATCTAAAAGGCTTGCTAATGTCATAGTACCACTTTCACCATCCCCCAAGCCCAGTGATCACATCCCCGAATTTTCAACTTCCTTAGCTACATCCATACCAACCATAAAACTAGCTACATAATAGTTCTTAGTTGTTTTTAGGTAAACTTCTTTTTAGAGTCTACAGAGAATTAGAAAGTAAACTTTATTTTGTCAAAAATAATATCGTTTATTATTTAAGCTATTTTCAGAGTATTTATAAGCATCACTTCTGAGTTCTAATAGGCCTGGGACGTTACTTTTAGATTATGAATAGCTTTCAAACTTGATTAACTGTTTTAGTATGTTGTTGTGATAGATTTTCCAAAGAAGGTTTTAAAAAAAGGCTTAAATAACATTTGAGCTCGTTTTACCGTTTTGGTTTCTATCTTCCACTAAATGACGGATTCTGGACCTAAATCGATAAAATATTTTCTCTATTTTTTCCTCTTTTGATTTCTAACCCTCTTACTTCTCATCTCCTTTCAGATTTCTGCATCTCTTCTTCTCTGTCACCTCCATTTCAAAGTTACAAATTACTAGCATGAAATGTCATTTCTCCAAACTTCCTCCTCTTGCACTATAACCCAAGAACAATCCCACAAAACAAAATGCATGTGTCAACAACAACAGGATGCCTCAACCTAGTATATCAATCACGCCTTAACTACAAGTGGGAAATAAAGTTAAGGGAGGGAGCTACACAGCCAGTGAGGAAGAGTTCAAGGGTTTATAAGTTCCACAAGGAATCAGATAGGACAACTAGAGTTTAAGGATTTGGATTTTTTTTAAGGAGCACACAGAAACCTAATTCCAAACTCCAGTACCAATAAGGAGGAGTTCAAGTATTCAAGATTAGAGATTCCACGAGTCAACAACCAGAGTTCATTGACCTTGATTGAATCAATGATTGATTGATGTATGCCAATGAGTGTTTGATGTGCCTCACAAGTACAACATACAATGTGTTTTGAGTACATTTGACTTTAAGTTACAGACATTACATTTTGGATTGTTAAATTTGGGCCTACTTTTACATGATAATCTGTCGGATTCTGGGTGTATTTGTGTTACAAATTTTTTTAGCACACTTAATTCACTAGGGTCATGAATTTACTGGTTTATGATAATGTTGTAGTACATTTAGATTTACTGATCGTGATGACAGATAACATGGTTTTGCAGAACAAAACAGCAATATTATATAACAGCCATTGCAAATTTACATAAACCCATGTCAGGATTTCTCCAAATTTCCCCTTCTTCCACCACAAAACCCCCCATTTAAATTTCCAAACCCCCAAAATTTCCCAAGTACTCCCCATATAAGCAAAAAATAAAAATCAAATCCAATCAATTATGCCTAAAAAAGTAAAACCTAATCCCCCATTTCCTCTAAAACCTCCCCCACATCCCCAAAATAAAGCAAACCCTTTGAAGATTCAAACAAAGAGGCGAACCTGTCTCTTCATCTCACTCTTCCTAGCCAACAAAGCAGCCGATAGAAGCCTCGGAAGGCGATCGAACTCCGCCGCCTCAACATGGGGCGGCCAAACCCTGGGGTTCTTGTAACAGAGGAAGACATGTCGATCATAGATCTCAACAGTACCAACTAAAGGACTCTGCTTTAACTCAGGTCGAAGAAACCCAAACTCCGCATCACTGTTGTTTCCACTCCCACCTTCAAAAGCGAGCAACCCCTCGTTCTGAAAGCTCCCTGAAGCGCTCCCGATTGGGTCGATGAGGTAGCTGTCAAGGTCTGTGACGGGTATTGGAGAGGACGAAGATGTCGGGTTCAGAAAGGAGGAGAGTGGGTCGTCTCGATTGAAAGACATCGAAGAAGAACAGACTAGAGATGAGAAGCGGAGAGAAAACAGAGCGCTTTGTTTCGCGTTCTTTCCACTGATATTGGAAGTAAAAACGGGACCTTTTTCATAAAAAAATAGTGGGTTTAGGGGTCAAAAAGTGTGTGTTTTGGTTTTTTTTAACAGAAATTCTAAATGTCGAGGAAGTGGGCGAGGAAACCAGCGAGGAAAGGGAGGTGGCGGAGGTGAACCGTTCATCCTTTCGTGATGTGTGATCACTTTTTTGGTGTGCGTATTCCGAGGGGATGAACGTTTCACCCCCTTCCACCTCCTTTTCCTCGCTGGTTTCCTCGTCACGTAGAATCACTTTTTTTGAGAAATTCTAGGTGTCGAGGAAACCAGCGAGGAAATGAGCGAGGGGAGGGAGGTGGCGGGGTGGGAACCGTTCACCTCCCTCGAGATGCACACACTAAAAAAGATAACACGCATCCCGAGGGAGGTGAACGGTTTTCACTCCGCCACCTCCCTCCCCTTGCTCATTTCCTCGTTGGTTTCCTCCACACCTAGAATTCCTCCTTTTTTTTAAGAGTGATTATACGTGACGAGGAAACCAGCGAGGAAAAGGAGGTGGCGGGGGTGAACCATTCACCCCCTTGGGATGCGTGCACCAAAAAAGTGGACACACATCCCGAGGAGGGTGAATGGTTCACCCCCCGCCACCTCCTTTGCCTCGCTGGTTTCCTCGCCCGCTTCGTCGACATTTAGAATTTCTGTTTTTTTAATGACATTTGAGATTTTGAGCTGATTTGATGTTTGCTCACATCAAAGAGAGACAAAGGGAACCCAAGACCCAAAAGCAAATCTAGGGCTTGATTTTATTTTTTTCTTACCAAGCTGACGTCTTTATCACGTAGATCTTCTTAATGAATTTTTCTAAATTATTTTTGAGAAAATTCAACTTTGTTCACATAGAATAAAAAGGATTTTTGTGAGATATTTATTTCAATGATATATTTTGATTCAACTAGCCGCCTACAGGTGCGTTGCGGTGTTATTGACACTTTGTTTATGTCAAAAATGAAAGAAATTAAGATTTTAAGTAATTCTCAGCACGTCGAGAAGTATTAGTATCTTGTATTAGTGAGCGGAAATAGTTACATAAAGTGAAGACAGAATGAAGGATGAAACAGATCTTATTATCTAGAGTTTTTGCCTGCAAAGCTTTGATATAAGGAAAATTCTAAATGTCGAGGTTTTGGGCGAGGAAAACAGCGAGGGAAATGAGGTGGACCCGGAAACCGTCCATCCTTCTCGAGATGTGAGCGTTGACTTTTCATGCGCACATCCCGAGGAGGATGGACGGTTTCCACCCCGTCCACCTCATTTCCCTCGCTGTTTTCCTCGCCCAAACCCTCGACGGCTAGCAAAACTCTTGATATAATTCTTGATTTAATACAACACAACATGGAGTGCAAAAAACAGTATTCGGCCAAATGGTGTTCAAAAAATCCCAATTGTATATGTGTGATATTACAAAAATCCAATAAATATGCTATATAGAATTGAACTTGATAATCATCTGTCGCTGGAGCATATAGGATGAAAAGGCTAATGAGAACTTACCAGAGAAAAAATGTCGAGAGGGTTTCAAGAAGGTCGAAAAGCTCCCCTCTTCAAACTGAAGATATAGTAAACACATTAATCCACAGATATAGCCATGGAACATGTTTCTTCCAGAAGCACAAAAAATAGTACATGCACTTTCTAAATACAAGAGTTGATCCTCACGGTTCAAGGAAAGCATATCACTGAAACATCTCAAGCTCGATGACTTGGATTTTGAACATCAAATTCAATGTCATTACTTCTTTTCCCACATACCAAAAAGTAAGATAAGAACCTGAATCTAGCACATACACATATACAAAACCGCCAGAACACAAAAAGTGTTGCCATTTCGTCTGACATTCACATGTGCACAACCATAATTTAGTGAAACACACAGCAGTCATAGAGGTTTCTCACCAGGGAGATATGACGGAGACCCACCACCTTCAACCTGGTTCTTCTTCCTATAGAAGATGCCACTGAGATTGGACAAAAGCGCTTTCTTGGAGCCTGATGATTTGTCCATTGCTTTCTTGGAACCTGATGATTTGTCCATCTTCCGTGTGACTGGAGGCTTATGGTCAGATGGCATCTGCGTTTGAACTGGGACGTGCTGTGGAAATGGCGCCGATGACATTTCACTCTCTGCCAGAATCCTTGCAGCAGTTTCTGCTGCTCTCTTTTGTTCTCGCTCGCGCCATCTTCGGAGCTCTCCCTCTACTGCTTTCTTTGCTGCCTCTGCCATTTCCGCCTTCTTTAGAGCATCATCCGTTGCAGACTTCATTTCCTCGATTTCTTTCCAACTTGTCTCCAGTTTCGTCTGTGCCTCATGTTCACTTGCTTTCACAGCATCCACCTGAGCCATAGCTGCAGCTATCTTCATTTCTGCTAATTTATCAGATTCCCCAACTTTCCGATTCAAGGACTCAAACTCTTCTGCTGAGATTGTGATTTGGGAACCAGATTCGGATGTTGAAGCACGTGCAGCAGTTGTTCGTTCAGATAAAATCTTAATCTGATCAAGGGCTTCAGCCTCTGCAGATCTTGCTTCTTCAGCCTCTTGCAGGGCAATCTGTAACTTCTTCTCTGCTTCTTCTAGAGAGATTTTGATAGTTTCAGCTTCTTTCCTCAGTTCCTCGGCATTTCTCTTCATCTCTTCTGCTTCCTCCTCAGCACTCTCGGATTCTAATGACAGCTGCTGGAGCGTTGTGACAAGCTCTTCTGCAGCACCAGTTATTTTTGACTCTTCATTAAGGGCTGCCTCAAGCTCAGCCTTGCTTTTACGAAGCTGGACATGCAGATTCCCTGCAATAGACTCGGTCTCTGCTTCCTTTTCCTTAAGTTCAGAATGTTCCTTCTTCACATTTTCTATCTCCAATTTAAGGGATTCCACCAAGCTTCGGAGAGTGCTTTCTTCTTCTGCAATTTTATGTAGTGTATCTTTAGCATCATCAAGCTCCAAAGTCACAGATTTCACAGAATCCAGGTCAGAAGCCCTGGCATTGTCAATCTCCTTCTGCAAAAACCCAATTTCGGCAGTTGTTTCAGCCAATTTAGCCTCAACATTCTCGTTGAGCTGAGGACCAAACTCAGTTTTAAATGATTCCAATTTTGTTTTTGCTTCCTCCAGAGAAGCTCTATAGGACTGCCTCTGGGCATCTTTCTCAGATAGAATCTTTGCATGCTCTTGCTGTGCTTGCTTAGAGGCAAATTTTGTGTCTACAATTGATTCTTCTGCAGAAGATATCTCATTTGAAATTTCATCAATCCTCTCTCTGTTAACCTTGGCCAGATGCTCAGCTTCTGCTGCTTGCTGGACTGCAGCAACTTTGGCACCCATGGATGCCTCAAAATCCTGACGGATTTTTGTTAGCTCCTGCTTTGCAGTATTGAGTTCGTCAATGGCAGCAGTATGGTCTTTTTTTGCAACATCCAATTCCTGTTTCCAAGTGGCACCTGAATCTGCAGGATCGCCAGAGTTATCTTCTTTAAGTTGCTTGGTCTGATCTTTTGCAGCTTCAGTTGCCTTAATTGCAGATTCTTTGGACTCATTTATTGTTTTAAGCTTGTTAGTCAGATCCTCGACAGTTTTCTTTGCCTTTTCGAGCTCACTGAGTGCTTGAGTCTTGGTTGTTTCAGCATTCTTCAGCTGCTCCTTGAATTTGTTCAATTCTTTTTGTGCCAAGTGTAGTTGTGTCTCTTTCGCCAAAACTCTCTGCAACAGAGGAAAGTATTGGCCATCGCACGAAAGTAGGATAAAAAGCTTCTGTATTATTGATGAACTAGATAGATCAATATAATTGATATGAAGTCTGCATCAGTAAAAGAAAGACAGGTTCCATGCGATTTTACTTGGTTCAGGAAACAAAGAACACAAATTGTTTTAAACTGGGAGTCAGCAGACTTCCCTAAGAAAGATCAGTGCACTCAGTTTCCATAAAACTATGGGATGTCTCTTTGCCCTTGGTGGAGGACCACCCTTTTTTATCAGCAAAACACAAGATCAAGAATTATATTGGTAGTAAAGACACTCACACAGACAGAGGATACAACTTTAAGTAAGCAGAACATCTGACCAATTGGACACAGTCATGAAACTCTACCCGTTTAAAAGTATTCCCCAGACAACCCTCCAATGCCAAACCACTGCCTTGACTGCACCTGCCAATAGCTGTTGAGATTTGAACTTTATGAGAAAAAAAATTATTGGATTTCTCTATCCCATGTAAGTCACAGATCTGCTAACAAGGTGTGATCCTAAACCCACTTGCTCTGCTAGAAAAAGAACCGTCGCGCCATTGGCTGTGCCTCATGGTGTGTGAGTGAACTCCAGGAAGGCAGCACAGCCCCACAATCATGAATGATTGTTTACCAAACTCTCAAGAAGAAATAGGGTAAAAACAAAAACATGATCGATGGTCTCTTTCTAACAATCACAAAGCACGCATTTGTTACCAATACAAAACCCTGTTTGAGCACGTTATCAACTGTTAAAACATTACATAAGCTAATGTCCAAACGAAAAAGGTGCCGAACCCATACCCCAGTTTTTAAGTGTTTGTTTACATGAACTTCAAAGAGCGTATCGAGTTCCGACACATATACGTATACAAACATAGTGAGCAAAGACCTATCTTGTTTGTCTACCATTGTAACCCATATAAAACTCCATATCACACTTATACCGAGGACCAAGCTCAACCCTAACACAGTCTCTTCAATCTCAACTCTCAGCCTCTCAAAGCAATTTTTTAAATGACATTCCTTTTATTTCCATAAAATCTCGAGATACTCCTTTACAACCACAGCCACCTATGTAGTCCCAGGCACTAGAGAAGGCGAGGTGAGGCAAGTACGGTGGCTTGGGTGCCTTGTATCCTAGGCAACCTCTCTAGGAATTTTTGAAGCCTCTATACATCATTTCACAAGTTAATTTCACGTAAGTTTAACTAAAAACATGAACTTAAAAGCGTCAATAGTCATAATCAATAACAAACATTTAAAAAAATAAAAATAAAGGCAAAAGGCAACAACATTTTAGACGACTGTCCAAGACTACACCATTTAGACGACGTCTTGTCTAGGCCAACTCATGAAACGCTCCGCAAGTGCGCCTAGGCGACGCCCAAGACTATATAGACAGTTACTAGTAGGGGCATGTCCCCCTGGATTTTTGCATAGCAACGATTGAGCTGTTAGCAAAGCTTATCTATGCCCCCCCCCCCCCCCCCCCCCCACCCTCCCTAGTTTCAATGCTAGAGTCGATCTCTAACTCTCTCCTATCTAATCTCTCAAACAATGGGACCCACTAGTTTCATTCTCTCAAATGAAACCCATCAATACTAATATACTAAATGGTATAATATTTGATGTATTCAATTATCTACTTTCCAAAAGTCCCTCTTAATAATTGATGTGAACAATTTATATGCTTGGAGTCTTGGACTCTTGGGCTGCCAATTTAAAAAAACTAAAACCTTAGGCCTTAGCTAAATTGCAAGCATACTTCATCTATTTTCATAAAATGTCATTCTCTGTTTTTACAATTTTATGTAATTTTTTATGCATGTAATAAGGATGCGGATGCGCCATTTTCTTTGAAACAAAATTTCCCCTTAATTTGTGAACATGATATAAGAAAAAATCTTTTACGAATTATTATTTAACTTTACATGTTAAATAAAAAGTATTGATTCATTTAAATTTTTGTCTAGTCAATATCCCCCTCGCCCAACGCAAATTCCTGGTTCCGCCCTGCCGCTAGCCACTAGAGTCTACATCGAAGTCAAGTTGACAAAAGTGCTAAGAACTCCATTATACTATGCAACTCCTCAACCTTACGAAGTTTTAATTTTTCTATTCACATTTAAGGTTTGAAAAAAATTAAATTAGAGAACTTTACAAGGTCCTGAAACCTAAATAAGGAAAGTGAACTAAAATCTAAATAAGGAAAGTGAACTAAAACTAGTGATTGGATAAATATCAAATGTAGCTTTAAAAAAATGACTAATATTCTTAAGAGTTTAAGGGAAAAATACATATATATATATATAAATTCTAAACTTTTTCTCATATTTTATGAAACTAATGATGAAAATATGAGCAACTTTTTTTTAATCAATGGGCGACTATTTTAATAATAATGTTGTAAAATGACTACATACAATGCTATGTAACTAGAATACTCGGTTTTTACACTAAAAAGGGCATGTTGACACTATCCTGTTGGATACGTGTGTCGACACACATGGATACTACACCCATCGGATACTAGATGCTTAGATCATCAGCTTTGTCACATATCTTTGAAAATTTTGAATTCTTCACAAATGTTACAAACATGTTATGGCAAGTTCGTGGTACATGTGTAGTAGGGGTGGGCATCACATTCCACGATCATGATCCCGTTCCGATTTCATCTCATCCCGATTTTTTGGGTCTTTTTAGGATTGTTCAAGCCAATTCCAATCCCGTTCCGTCCCGATCTAGAGTGGGATGGAGATTTTCAATCTCGCCCATCTCTTTCCGTCCCGAACTTATTTGTTTAATATTTATTATTATTAATTTTAATTCAAACTACTCTTCTAAAGGAAAGTTTAGGATGTGTTGAAATTAAATCAAAATATCTATTGTTTGAAAACTTACTTGCTGGATTTGGTACTTTTTGTTTGGATAGAAACTTTAGTTTTAATATTTTAGGTCAAATAGAACCAATGAAAATTTATGTTTTTTTCACATTTTAGATTGGTTATAGGACAATTTATGTTTTTCTTTTCAGTATCACATAGAAGATGATTAACATAAAAACAAAAGTGTAAGTTCATTGAACCATAAATTTTATATGACATTTAATATTGTTATAATGAAAGCTATATGTACATAAATTAGGCATTATTGGTGTCTGAGCAATGTAAGATGAAATTTTTTGTTATTCTTCACTGGTACATGCTCATCTCGTCCAGTCCCGAACCCGTTTGGGAGGGGACAAGGTCGGGATGAGATCGATCACATCCCGATCCCAATCGAACGGGATGGGATAGGGACGAAGTCCATCCCGTCCCGTGCCCAACCATAATGTGTAGCAATATTGACCAAAAAGTGAATGAATATGACTAGTAATTCAAATCTTATTGCTGGAATAATAAACAATACTATAATGTATAAGCATTCCCCAACATGTTCAACATCTAGTATCCGTGTTTATTTGGCCAACGTGTCTTACACCTCGCATCCATGTTGGATACAGATACCCATGTCCGTGTGTTGGTACATAGCTTATCAGTCTTTAAAAACAAACACACCAATTATAGTCAAGTGAAATAAATAAACAAAATTTTGACCGCTTATAAGAGGCATTAACCCATGTGACCACTTCAAGTGCCCTGATACCAGTATAACTAATACAAACATCCTCCTAATTCAAATATTAAATGTTACAGAAGCATATGCATACAATAGAATCAAATTATCTGCATCATAGGAATAATAAAACTACCTTTAAAGAAATAACTCGAGTATAGCCAATATAATCAGTTCATATGAAATATACCTCTGTAAGAAAAGGTTTTGACTTTTTGGCTAAAAGTTTCTCCCCTGAGCCTGAGAAGGCTGCTTCTCCAAACAAGCTGACAGCTGCTTTCACAGATTCAAATGGTGCTCTAGTATCTATCTCTCCAATCTCAGCTCTGGGAGAGTCCGTAGAGTGGTGAGTTGCTTTTACAACCATGCTTAGTTCCTCTCTTCTTCCTTGACAAAATCTACCTGTTGTCATGGGTTGGAAACACCACTCCACAATTGAGATGACTAAATGAATTACTGACGGGGGGAAAAAGGTAAAGCATACAATTTAATTAGAAACGATTCATGCAATTATCACTCTTATACAAATAATGACAAAAACGGTAAAAGGCATTTGGACATAAGAGATGACAAAAGATTCATCCCGTAACTTTTAAAGAAATTTTTTCATTTCATTTATTTAGCCTGGCATTTATTGCCAATCTTCTTAGTTGCACGCAGCAATAATTTTTGTCATTGCATCATGTAGCCTACTCCACTTATCTATAACATTGTTTTGAAAGACACTAGAGGCATAAGCAATGAGCCTTTACTAGGGCCAAGGCTCACCAACAAAACCGAAGGCTCTTAAGCGGCAGTTTACCTTCAAAGGCTTAGAATGCAAACATTAAAGTCCTTTCAGCAACTTTGACTTATACAAACCAAATAAGCTATCTCCTCCAGTTCTGTAATTCATTCTTTTATTACATTATTTTCCCAGAGTGGCAGTTTACCTTCAAAGGCTTAGTATGCAAACATTAAAGCCCTTTCAGAAACTTTGACTTGTACATACCAAATAAGATATCTTCTCTAGTTCTGTAATTCATTCTTTTATTACATTATTTTCCCAGAATACCATATCTATTTCCTTAAGAATAGCTATAGCACAAACCACACAAAAAGGCCCTCAAGGTAGCTATTCCCCTTTTTCATCTTTTGTCTCTCTAACCATTAAGTAAATTTTAAATAAAGAAATAGGTGTAGTTCAAGCAGTTCCATTTAAGCTAAGTTGACTTCAATTTGTCCCAATTCCAATCTGCACTCCTAGGTTAATATTCTCTCCCTCTCCCCTTTATGATTTTTGCATCTCTCCATTTCTTTATTATTTTAGGAACCATGAAATAATCACTTCCCATATTTACTGGGAAAGAACTCATTGCAAGTTGCAACTACTGCAAGTAGATTGGAAGTGAATATGGGCAGAATCAACTGGACTGTTGTTTTTTAATAACCAAGAACTAGTACATATTTAGAGCTTCCCTGATATAAAGATGGCGTAGAAAAGACAACGGTGATCGATTTGACTGGAATGATAGAAGTATTTATTACAAATGGTGTTTAAGTTTTTTACCAAACTGGTAGATATTTGTGTTGATTATTTTGATTGAACTTTGCATCTTAATTGCTACCAAGTAATTGTAAAGTAATGCACTCATTAGTAAAACGCATCGCTTTACCGCATACCAAGAGGAACATGGTGCAATATGCATTTTACATGCTAACTTATCACTAATATAAACTGACTTTTCTATTTAAAAGCTTCGATAGAGTAAAATGCATTTTATTTGCATCTAATAGATTTTCTTTTCTTTTCTGGTCGCTTCACTAAAGTAAAGCACTCGCTTTGCTTTTTACGAGATCATCGCTTAAACTGATAAACCGATCCATTGTACTAAATATAGCTGAAATAAGCTATTTTTTAATATGGCGTCATCAATGCTTTTATTGGCCACACATTCTAGTAAAGCATTTTTCAAGCAACCATTTGAGAAAACTGTTGTCATGACATACAACACATTGACCCAATCCCCCTCCCCACCCCAGCCCCAATACAGAGGCATGTCTATACAGTAGACCTTTTATCCAGTTCTAAGCATACTTTCATGAGTCGTGTCTTTTACTTGTCTCAATTATATTACTATCTTGCCACAACACAGTTACAAATAAAGATATTGTAACTTCAAAACATGCATGAAAATTTTATGGATCTAAGATGTGATGTCTATCCAAGTATGCAACACTTGTAGGGGATAATTTAGCTAGACAGCAATAATATTGAAAATCAATCTCATATTAAAAGATAAGCTGCTTCTAGCTCTCTTAAATAAAGAATATATCAAGTTCCAGATCTTCAACTATTTCCAGAAAATGTTCTTGATCAATATTAAAGTATATATGAAGTGTTTGATTAAGGCGTGATTAATTGTTCTATAAGTTCAGCTTTGTTTTTGGTGTTCTTTCTTTTATTTGATTGGTTACCTCTCGGTCAGCTTTTTTTCATTCTTTTGGTAGATAAGGCAGGGTCCCTTAAAACCCTTGTTTGAGTAGGAGACAAGGTGAAATGAAAGATCAAAATGCATACTTATATTGCAAAGACACTAATAGGGGTGTCAGACTCCAAAAATCGCATTCATGGACTAGACCTCCATGGTGTTGATGAAACACTAGACATTAGATGAAAAAAAAATTCATTATATATTCATATCAAGAATATCAGAAATTCTAGCCGGCCTGGGTTTGGCGCCTGGTTTTCACGCCTGGCAGGGCGTAATTACCATTTTGCCCCTCCTTTGTTATGGTTATATTTAAAGAGTGTTTAAAGAGAGAGGGGCAAAAGTGTAAAAATGCCAGCCAGGCGTGAAAACCAGGCGCCAGACCCAGGCCGGCTAGAAGGACTCCAAGAAGATACTTATCAGTTATAACTAACATTATATTTTTTGAAGAAAATTTTACTGTAATATATGTTGTCATGTTGATCATTATCCTATGGTTGAGGAAACACCAAATCTATCACATTGCAACAGTGTCAATGTAATCAAACTTGGATACCTGTCCGCAACAGTACTGCCACTCTATTGGAAGAGATGTCATATTGTACATTTCAAACATTCTTTGATACTCTCATGTCTCATCTACACAAGTTCTTTGTAGTCCTCCTAAAATTAAATAACTGGGCATAACTCCCAGTGCCTTACATCTCCAAAGACTTTCAATTCAGGGAGATAGACTTAGAAATTGGTGAACAAGACCACAAGTTTCTCAAAATAGCTGCCTAAATAAATAAATGTGTATATCTGGAATGACAAACAATGACGCAAAACTATAAACATTTTATTTATCGAATAAGAAAGGTTTTTTTTTTCCGTCAGTAATTGAATTATGGTAATTTCACTGGGATTATATTCTAGAAGAGCACTTTACCTCCTAAACACAAAAAGTTCACATCTTGCTTAATAAATTGCCAGTTTTTTTTTTTTATGTCAACAGTAGATGAAGCAACATAATGAATACAATAAAATTGCCAATGGTGTTATGGTCGAGTGGTTAGGGCTGTGTGGGTGTATCCCCACATCCTAGGTTCGAGACCCGCCAGCATGGTTACTTTCTCATGGTGTTGACCTGGTCGCACCTTGTTGGTAGGTTATGGAATCCTATAAAAACCCAATTCGCTTTCAAAAAAAAATGAATACAATAAAATTTTACTTCAAAAAAAACAATTTAATAATTTCACCATAAAATTTCTCAACAACTACACAAAATAAAAAAGATAGAAATGTTTTGTAAACAAATATACATGAAACAACAATCTAAAAACAACTAAACAAGAAAAGAAATAAAATGTTCATCTAGCAACACAATTAGAGGCAGAAGATAGAAAAGCATGAATCAAAAAAAAAAAAAATTTAAAATTATTGAGATGAAAGTAGCTGACCTGAGGAATTTTCAGAGAAAAACCCCTAATGAAACGTTGAATGGTGAAAAAAGTCCATGAACCAGCACCGATGATCAAAACGTATCTTTGAACCTCTCTTTCTCTCTCTCTCTCGTCTGTCAACGAAGCTCTTCCGAAATGATCGATTATAGCTCTTCTTCAGCTTTTCCGATTCTCGTCTTACAACAACAACAACAACAACAAGAACAGATGACTGTCTCAAAACCCTAGAAATCTCCTCTCGATTGTCAAAGAGAAGACCAAAAACCTATAAAAGATCCCCTCCCGTCTGTCTGGTTTTTCACGGACTGGTGAGCCAAAACCGGGTTCGGGTTCGGGTTTGGGTTTGATTTGAGAGAAGATAAAGCGATGAGATGGGTTTCGTGAAAGGGTAGAAATGGCAGAGAGACAGAAGAGAAATGGAAATTTGAAAGTGGTGTTTGTTTGGGGAAACTTTTTGGATGAAAGAGTGGAAGAGAGAGAGAGAGAGAGAGAGAAATAAAGAAAGAAAAGGAAACGAGGAGGACGGTGGACACGTCAGCGTTCGGGACAAACAGACACATAAGGAAGGAAATGTGATCTTTGAATCTATTTACTGTTTTTGGGGTCACGGTGCTGTCCCTTTCCTTCTCCAGTCTCTCAATTATGTGATTTTTTTTTATTTTTGGTAAAAGCTTATTAATAATAGCAGTTACAGTGATTAGGTGTTAACGCGCTCTCCGTGCACGGTTATTTTCAGTAAAATGTGTAATAGTAATTATAACTTTTAAGGTCAAAATTGAAAAGTAAAATTATAATTGAAGACATACTATTTACCATTCATTTGGGGATGAGGAGTTATTATAGTAATGTTGTCTTGGTGCAATAGTTAAATTATGAGCCTCAAAATTAAGGTCTCTACTAATAAATTTACAAATTCATGGTTTATGAAAATTTAGAAGGTGTAATGTGACCAATAAGAGGATGCCACAGAATTGTGATTCATTTTTAAGTTAATTTAGTGTCCCTTTGTTTGAATAATTGAATTTTCCAATATAACAATATTAGTTATGTATTTTAAACTCTTATATAGTGCTTTAAAATTCTCACATGACTGATAATGTTATACGGTTACATATATATTACATAAGAATCACTATTTATTTTAAGAAAAATTAACATATTTTGAGAAATCACATTCCTTGCTCTCAACGTATTTTTGGGATGATTTTTTTCTCAATTTTGTTCACCCATGCCCATTAATCAAAATCGAATCAAAATCGGTTATAAATGATTCGGAATCGGTCTACAGTTCTAAACCGACCGATTAATTAGATATATATAAATTGGTTTCATCGGTCATCGAAATCGGTTATAAACGGTTCGGAATCGGTCATCGATTTACAAATAAAAAAATTTGGTTTCGGTTTGGGTTTTAGGCAAACCGAATTAAATTGATTCAAAATCGGTTCGGGTCTAAAAACCGGACCAAACCAACATTGTCCACCCCTAATTGTGATTAAATTACTGTGTTTATAAGCTTTTGTTAATCAATTCATTAAAGAATGAACAAACAATTGTAGCACTTGTAGTAGGAATTCACACTGAACAGAGCTTTTCTTCGTGTGAACTACCAACTTCTAATGGTGTATGTTTGGACCCCATTAGACTTTTTGCAAAGTTATGTTATTAAAAGTTTTCTTCATGATGCTATCGACTTTTAGATTAGGCCAGTGGTACCGATTCCGTGTCACATCCAATACTTTCCTCGAAAACTTAACTTCCATTTGATTCACCAAAAAGGAAAAATAAATATACATAGATAAAATATTAGGGTTGTTTACTTTTTCGCTTGATTTAGCTCAAGTTAAGTTTAGGGTGCCTAAGTGTTTGGAATTTCTCCAATTCTAGAGAGCCAACCCCTAGCGTCAGGGGATGTTGTGTGTGTGTGTGTTTATGTTCGATTAGTGGATTTATGATGATCTCTAGAATGATGAAGGGTATTGAGGCTTTCTGACGCACCTAACCTAGCTCTCTAAACGAACTCTTGGAATTTAGGTCCGATCTCATTGTTGCCTTTGACTGCCAAGTTAATCATGTTTGGCCTACTTAACTCATCATCCATTAGCTGTGCATATTTAGACTTTAAATTAAAAAAAAAAAAAAAAAAAAAAAAAATTTGACGTCAACATTTAACACAAGATAGCCATGAGTGCATTAGAAATTAGTTTCTTCGATCAATATGAGCCCTGCACGATCCATATTAAAAAATGAACCTTGGGCCAAGATTTTGTTGGAGCATGCTTCCTAGGAAAATAATTTCCATGAGTAACTGTTGGAAAATGGAAAGAATTTCTAAATGAGCAAATGAAACTTTTGTTTATTTTATGGGTGCTGTTGCTGGTGCAGTGAGGTTTTTTGTATGTTTCTCTACTAGCTAGGGCAGACTATACAGCAACACTATGGACCCAAAAGTAAGCTACACACACCACCAGAGGCAGAGGGCTCTGTGAGCAGTCCCTCTCAATTATTGTCAAGAAGAAAGATGTGAAATTCTCTAGGAAGGACAAAGTGCCAAAGATGACAGATGTTGGTATTGGTTTTATACATGAAGGCCATTGAAATGAATCCTGGAGTTTCAGGATAGAATGACAAAGTTGTTTTTCAATGTGACATCCATAATAATGTTGTGATTCCTCCAATCTATATCATGGATAATTAATCGTTTTTCTTTTAAAGAATATATGCAATAACGGGGAAAAACATAAATGTGTTATGTTCCGCTTGTCAACCAAACCAAATCGATCATTACCAAAATATGGCACATAAAAAATTGATGAATCACGCCAAATTAAGGGGTTAAATTATGAAGGAGTTGAGCGCGGTTTGAAATGTTGTCCAAGCTAGGTTCCATTTCAATTGTCCCGGGCAAAAACCTAATACCTATTGTGGGTGGTGTTAACTTGGGGTGGGATAAGTATAAAAATTTACTTATCACCATGTTTACAATATTATAACATTATGCTTATTATAAAGTACAGAATACACATATATATTACAATTGTCATCAAAACTAATTTGGGTTACTTCATGATTATTAAGATTGAGAAACGACCGTAAGGCTGGCGATAACCCTCTTTATTAAAGCACTTTTCATATTTATATTGTGTATAACCCATGGGACTTGCGTTATTCCACATTCATTTAGGCTTACATTTGTGAGAATTCCATGTACAAATATTCTGACATTGTTTAAGAACAGGAGCTCTGACAATGAAGAGAAATTAGTAACAACAAACACCTAATAGGTAATAGCAAGTGGAAAATGCTTATTATATGTTGGAGAAACTACAAAGTTTTGGAGCATGCATGATCACATTTGTTCTCGATAAAAGATGTGAAAACATACAACAGTTCAATACTTCATTTGTATAACTGGTTTAGCTCATCTTTAAACTTGGCCTTCAGTTGCTCCCTCTTTAGTTTGAGTGCCGCAGTCACAAGCCCAGACTCTGGGGTCCATGGGTCTGGCAGCAACTTGACTTTCGCTGGAACTTCAAACTTGTCAAGCTTTGAGTCCTTCCCTACCTGCAAACATAGCACGTAAGAATCTGCACAACAGTCCTTAAATGTAAGTTGCATTTTCCATTGAAGGGCATTTCCAATGAAAACTAATTTCACCGTGGATTAACACACATGCCTTCTTTTCGGACACACCACAACCAAATGGATTAGCATCCACAACATCTGGAACCCAGCAAGCATCCAAGGGAAACAAACTGTTTAGTCTTGGACAATAAAACCTGGAGGCCTTGTACTCGTCTTGAGGATTTATAGAATCAACAGCTCCAAACATTAACTAAAACAATTCACATGTCTAACTACAGTAGTGAGGATGGTGCAATGTAGTGTATACTAAGAACTCGATGACAACGATAGTTATAAATTAAGCTCTCACATAGGGTTTCCTGTAAAATGGCAAATCAGCTTATTTCAGCTACATTACGGATCAAGCACTTAGCTTGTGTAGCTGGACACAGTTTCATATATGGCTATTTAGTTATTTGAACATTGGAGATGACCCAACAGTTGAACATTAGAACTTAATTTGGTAGCTTTGTGCCTTGCAATTGACAAGCAAAACATACTGACCTTGGAAAGGGATTGTTGAACTTCACGGACTGTTTCTTCCTTCTGGCACAAGTCTTGGAAATCTTTGTATTCAATGGTAGCTTCTTGGGCCCAGTTTTGAATAGTTTGACGAGAAGGGACCACCAATGCCACACAATAAGCGTGGAGAGGATCTGCATAGACCATGATATTATCTACATAGCTACTTGTCATAAGGGCTGCTTCAACCTGTAATCAGAAATACAACCATGTCAATTACATCAATATATGAGATTATTTGCAAAAGGATAAAAAATGGTTCGTCTCTACTTGTTAGTGCCAAAGAAGCCTTAAGCAAGGAGAAAAAGAGAAAACTCAACAATAACTTATTCATAATAAAATTCACTGCTCTAAAGCCAATTCAATGGAGTCAAAACATGAATCCCTAGATTTCCCAGGATAGCAAATTAACCAGAACTGATCAAACTTTGTATCGGCAATAAGCTAAAAACATAAAGTAGAAAATCATAAGACTGCTGATAAATGGCAAACAATGGAAACCCGAATGAACTCTTAACACTTGTTTTGAACTGCCATTGCTCATATGCCCTTTAAGAATTCAATCTTACATGCAGGTCATAAGGACAAAGTACCCTACACGGACATAGATTGGTTTGGATCATCAAACTTAGTAGATCTAAATCTCTAAGCATCAGTAATGTAAATTATGCAGTCCTCAATATATCACATTGTATCATGATTTTTATTCTAAATTCATATGAAACTATCTGTAACATATATGCACCTATCATTATATTTGATGAAATATGCCAAATACCATAATTTATATCCATTAAAATCAGAGACAATATATTACAGTGATAATGACTTTTCTATTACTGATTCCCTGCATGTCCACGATATTTGTAACTATCTTTAACTATACTTACAAACATATATTAAGTGGTACAAACCTTTCCAAGAGAGATGTACTCTCCATGTTGAAGTTTCACTATATCTTTCTTCCTATCAATGATCTCAAGGCAACCATCAGGATGAAACTGTCCTACATCACCTGTATAGAACCATCGCACTCTGTTCTCATCCACCTGTTGCATTTATGAAATTATGAAGGGCAGTAACAGCAGTGAAATCAGACCATGTAGAAAGAAAGAAGGCATAGAGATCTTACTTTGTAAACCTCGTCAGTTTTAGCTTGATTTTTAAAGTAACCTGAAGTGATGCTGAATCCTCCAACTACAACTTCCCCTCGAGGCATTGGTTTGTCAGAGGTTGTGTAACCGCCTTCATCCCACGAGATGAGCTGTAAGACAAGTTAAATAAGAAAAATATCTGTCTGGAAAGGAGAATACTATGACTAACCGTTTTTTCACAAGGAGATTTAAGATACTCTGTCCCAATGAGTTAAGCCCTGATATTTTTAAAATATCTCCTACCAATTAGATCGAATTTGCAAAATACCACCTCATTCTTACATTTCTACCCATAAGCCATAGCTGATGTTGCTCTATTGTTAATGGAATGATAGTCTCCAAAACATGCAGAAGTGTAGAACATTTAGTCGTTTGGCCTCCAGCATGTATGCTAGTATCAAGTAAGCTCAAGTATGCAAGCAAGATACTCATAATGCCAACATATGCTTATCGACAATTAAGAAAACCTTCATACCAGTTCTGCAACTCAATTATATATGCAAATGTAATCTCAGGGTGTTTACTGCTTTTCTTCACCGTTTTATTTTCTCTTTTTGTTGTCATTTTCTTTCATATGTCAGACTGGAAAATAGATGGATTGAATACCTTAACGTAGCAACAAGGAAGAGGGGGGCCCACTCGACCAACGGTTGTGTCATCCCATTCGGAAAAGGTCGCTCCTGCGAATGTTTCAGTCAGGCCATATCCTTGACCTATAGGAGCCCTGAAAAGCAGAAGTCCTTTATAGTCATATACAATGTTTAAGTTATACGATATGCAACACTGATATAGCACCTTGTTGAGGGGTGCCGAACCTTGTTGAGGGGTGTCGAACACATCAAATAAACCCTAACGGAACGGAATTATCTGTCGGCACCATGCGAAACAATTAATTCCTCTAAAAACTTTGAAGGCAGAGGTGGACCCAGGAATTTACGTTTGGGGGGTGGGGGTGGGGGTTGGGGTGGGGTGCAAATTGGTTGTTACTTGAATATTGAAATACATTGTTTTCAAAGATTGAACACAAGTTTCTAATTTAATCGGCATGTATTAAACTCATTGAACAATGTATAAAATCTTACAGCATCAATATCAAAATTTGAAAATATATAAATAGAGAAGAAAACCACTTTTTCATCCAAACTAACAAAACACATCAAAAGAAATAAGAATAATAAAAAGTTATTTTAGCTTGAGGAGGATGATATATTAAAATTGTAAGTTGATTAAAAGAAATATGATTGAAATGTGGAGAAGATGCATTGTTATTGTTCAGTTTACTATTTTATATATCCTTAGAAATAAATAATAAATGATAATTTGGATTTGGATAAAAATATTTCACCACATTTTTTAGCACATATTAGAAGATAATGAAGTAACCTTTAGCGGAGGGTAAAAAAAAAAACCTTTGAAAGGTCAAATAATCTCATCTGTCACATGTAGAAGCGGTGGGACTAGCAAAAGTAGCTTGTAGTGTTTAAGTTACCTTTTGGACATCTATTAATGTGTTAACATTTGATCTCCACCTTTGAAAGTTCAAATGGAGGGGGGCGCTGTGTTGTACAACAGTGCTATTAATAGATAAGTTTAATAACATCAAGCTTGATAAATTCAAATAATGAAGATCTTCAAAAACCCAGGGAGGAACCATGGCCACCTCCCACCCCCTGGATCCGCTTCTGTTTGAAGGTGTCCCCTATGTACGTCAAAGCAGGACATGAACCCAATATAGTGAATAGTTCTAAAAATTTCTTAAAATATATGTGTGTGTGTGTGTGTGTGTGTGTGTGTTTTGGTTTCTCACAATTTCTTAAAATATCAATACATGAGTTTAACAGGCTAGATTCCTTTTATGCGCTCGTGTTTGAAGCTAATTGACATAGTTTAGCAGAGCAACTGAGACAAAGGGTATGATTCTTCTATACTTGCAAACATTTTTACTAATTCCAGTACCAATATTGGTTTTCAACCATGTCTATACATCAGGGTGGGCATATTGAAGTTTTTAAGTAAGATATTACAAAATGACCATTCAAGGATTCAAAGGGAGATATCTCACCCCTTTTCATCCATGATCAGTTGATCATGAAGGGTACCAAGCAACCATCTAAATTCTATAAACAAGATAGTTGTATCCTTTGAATACGCCGCTTTACTATCAACAGAGTAAGCAACAGTTCTATCTACTCAAGAAACAATTATAAAATTCTAGGATGCTCGATACACATGCTGATTGCCATCTGCTCAAGTGCTGGAAATTTCCGGCAAAATTTTCTAATATGCAAAGACTAAGTTGTAGGGTTTCAAACGATTCCCTTACGAGTTAGCATAAATGGCTAGCTATCTTCGAGATTCTTATCATCTCACACAAACTGATGAAGTTACGTTGACCAGTATCATGGTTAAATAATGATATTTGTATAAGCTTATTGTGTAAAGATGATTACATACCCGATACAGACATTGATGAACCGCTGTGTGTCTCCAGACAAAGGAGCTCCACCACAAAGCATGAAACGAATCCGTCCTCCCAGGGTAGAACGTACACCTTTGAAAACTATTGCATCCCACAAAACTTTTTCAAGTCCCCAGGCCCCAAACCAGCTCCCTTCTATAGCTGCCAATTTCCGTTTAAATCCAATGTTGAATAGTTTCTTAGCTAGTCCACCCTTCTCATCAACCTACAAAACAAAGAAGAAGAATAAGAAAATTTGTAAATCACAAACCACATATACAATAAGGCATGAGAATTTCGGCTAAATATTGCCAAGATTATTCAAACCTTTTTCAGCACACCCTCTCGCACACGATCTAAAATAGCAGGAACTGCAGTCATAATGGTGGGCTGTAACATGGACGCATCTCCAAGGGTTCCTTTCTTAATCTTATTTGAACTGTCAGTCAAAGTCAAAGCTGAACCATAACCAATGGAAGCCCCAGCACACATCATCACAACCTGGACTACCAGTAACATAAGAAAGGATATGAGATCAACAAATTTGTTTGTATTAGGTGTGTACAGGAAGAGTTTTAGTCAACTACCTCAGCTGCTAGTTCAAAAACATGAGCTAGTGGCAAATAAGCTAAGTAAGTATCACTACTCCCTACTCCAGGAATGACTGTCATAACTGCTGCAGCAGTTGCTACAATGTTCCCCTGAGTTATCATGACTCCCTGAATTAATAAGAACAACGCTATGTTAGATCATGGAGGGAAAGATGATATGTTTAGATGAGACATCATCAGTTCAGTTTTTCGTTCTTGAGCTATACTCTGCAAAAATAAATAAATAAATAAATAAAACCGCTTTCATCCGATTTTGAAATGCAAACAGAGGCATCCAATTCAAGATCTGGTAATCTACAAAAGTCATGCTTCTTCAGTTCATTGACATCCAAATAATTGTTCAAAGATATATAACTTGAGCTTCTAGATAACTCTTCATTTTGAATCACCAATCTCCAAAACACCTACTTTGTAAGGGTAGAAATTTGAAACCAACCTTTGGTAATCCTGTGCTACCACTTGTGTACATGATGACAGCAATATCAGTTTTGGAAGGTAATCGTGGATTAGAAGGATTTTCTTTCCCAAGCTTTTGAACTTCAGAAAATGATGAGATAGTCCAATTATTCATGCTTCCGGATGAACCTGAATCAATTGTAGCACCATCATCTTCAAAGTAAATGATGTTTTTGACAGATTCAAGTCTTGGGCCTACTGCTGCCATCTTTTTCAATTGCTTTGAGTCACAGATCAGCGTTGATACTTGAGTCTAGCAAAGACAGAAGAAAGAAAAAAGAAAGGTCATTTGATTAGCCATAACCAGCGACAACGTTGATAGTTACAAATCATTCAAATTGTATGTAGAAGGGATGTTTGTACAAGTTCTCACCTCATTAAGTGAGTGGACAAGGGCATCCTCACCGAGAGAAGAATATATGGTAACAACTGAAATATTCTGCCGGAAGCATCCCTTATAGAGAAACGAAAAAGTGCAATGTTATTTGTGCTAGAAGAAACGAAAAAAATTGCACGATAGTCACAGAAGATAGGAAAGACTACCTGAAAAGCTAGGAGCCACTCAGACCGTGTTTCAGCAAATAATCCAACAGAACTATCCAGGGGATGGCCCAATTTAACTAGACCAGATGCAAAGTTGCAAGCACATTCAAATGCTTCTCCATAAGTTTTCCATTCATATTCCCCCAGGTGAAGCTTTTCGAATTTCCTTCCATCCTTAGCAGCTATTACTTCTTTGCTGATAACTTTTCTTGATCCAACAAATCGATCTTGGGGGTGTTTTTTACAACATTGCTCAAAAAGAGCAGCTACAGTAGTGGCTCCTTGCCAAGGAATGTCAACCAATTCAGCAAATCTACTGTTACGCATGGTAAAACCCACTTCACCACCAACTTCTACTTGAACTCCCCTTTGCTTAACCTTTCTTTTTCCCATGAATATCATGGAAAGCAATAAAGGTATGATAATACCAAGGGCAAGTGCACCCACAACCCCATATAATCCATATCCTTTCTCAGAAAACAGATTATTGCCCTGAAGAAAGCCTTGCAGAAAAGGTGCGTTCAAACGATTTTCTTCAGTATCTCCCATAATGTGTAATTATGAAGGGAACTGAAAGTACCCGAAAAATGTTCCCTGAAGTAATTAAGGAAAGGTTAAGGAACAAAGTCCACATTTAAAGCACAAAGGATTTAAAAATAAAGATAACAGCCGAAGTGCTAACAAAACCATCATCCATCCTATGTAGCACGCATGTCAACATGGGGTCAACTTGGTTATGAATATCAAACTGTCCAACCCCAAAGCATCAGATTTCTAGACTCAGCATTGTGTTTTGCACGATTTACAGAAAGATATTATCTTGCACTATAATGTAGCCTGTGTTATGTGGGTATAGACATGTTAGACACCCTTTTGGAAAAGTCCATACAACAGAGCATAACTACAACGAGTTCACACAACTAATTGCATACAAAAAAATATGGAAACCTAGAAATTGCAATTACTCCACTTCACCACAAAACTGATAAAACTGATACTGAGAAGCCTACTAGAACGAATTTACACAACTAACCATTTAATCAGTACCATAATAATAAAACCACAATAACCACCATTTATAAACAACATTACCATTATATTCTCTGTTGTATTATATGGACATCTCAACATTGTATTTACCAAGTCGACTTAACAATGGCTTTTTTTTTACATCAAAAGTTTTTTTTTTCATTTGTTATATAGGTGGATGAGGAAAATGTTTCTTCCTCAATAAAAATAAATAAATAATTGAATCGAAATCGTTTGTGTTGGCTAGTGACCATCCACATAATATTCGTGAATGAGCCAAAGAACAAAAACCCAAAATAAGTAACTTCATAGACATAAACCTAAACCAACTCATCAAACGTCCCAAGAGACAACTTTTATAACAACAGTTTAAACAACAAACATGGTTGATAACTTAATATTGATAGACCTAATCTCAAAACCGAAACAAACCATTTTATAGAAAATCCTTATAATTCAAAAGGAGAAACCTTTACAGGTAAAATAAAAAGAAAACATTCTAAGCTACTTTTACATGAAAATTTGAAGATAGCATGAACTGCAAATATGATTCAAACAAAGAGGAACAAAAACTCAAACTATTTACCCTAACTCAATCCAAAAACATGTCTTCAACTAACACCAAAAAAAAAAAAACCCACCTTTTGTCGGTTGATTTTCAACGAAATTAAACAGGGCAAAAAAAATAAAAATGAAATGGATATTAAAAAAAGATCAACGGAATACCAATAAGATGAAAGAAGAAGATCAAAAATCTGGGTTTGAAAGATTACCTTTAGAATCGCAAAAGGGTATATTTTGTTTTGTGAATCTCTGTGTGAAGAATCGAAAACAAGGGATCGAAGGGAGGGTGGCAAACAACTGTGAAGCTGGCGTTTGAGAGAGAGAGAGAGAGCGAGAGTGGAGTTTTGTAGTAGTAGGGGAAGTAGAGTAAAGTGCCCATGTTTTGAGTAAAAATTACTCTTGTCTTGTTGTCATCATTACATGGTAGGGTTATTTAAGTAATTTCTTCTTTCGCATAGTGAGTAGTTCACATTCGGGAATGTGGTTTCTCGAATTATGTAAAAATTTCACAAAATAATTTCTATTTTAAAGTTATCAAAATCTGAAATATGTCAAAAAAAATTTGAGAAAATTTTTAATCTTCGTATATTTCCGTATCAAAAGTTTGTTATGTGAATGATTTTTTATGTAATATGTAGTATGTACGAGTCGTGTGAGCTTATATTGTTAAATTTAAAATCGCAATCAATATTTTTAAAATAATATATTCCACAAAATATTTCTTAAAATCAGAGACCGAAATTAAATAAACAACGAAATCATAATCCTGGTTCAAATATGGCAGCGACAACTTCATACCACCATTTTCTCTTTTCACACAACCATTGAGTGTTTTTATTTTTATTTTTATTTTTTATTTTACTTACTCACGTCACCAATAAATATATATAACTTATTAGAGAAACCCAGATTCAAAACGAAAAAAAAAATGTAAAATAGGGTAAATTTTGACAACCCTCAATTGAGATTGATTATCAAACTCATCAAAACACAAAGGTGTATTACTACGAGTTATCTAATAAACACAACTTGAATCATTTGAAAATGTTTTGAAATTAGCAAGTTATAATCATTTTACTAAAGTCACAAATTTGTTTTGCAATGAAAACGGGATAGTGTTCATGACTT
Organism: Berberis thunbergii; assembly: GCA_003290165.1. Lineage (NCBI taxonomy): Eukaryota > Viridiplantae > Streptophyta > Magnoliopsida > Ranunculales > Berberidaceae > Berberis > Berberis thunbergii. Next base: position 175,072 of record QNQO01000872.1, on the reverse strand, counting down.
TTGGCTAACTTGTGTGCTTGATCGAGACCGATTCGAAAGTTGATCAACACAAACATTGTAGTACTTTGAATTATCTAATAAACACAATTTGAATATCTTGAAAATGTTTTGAAATGAGCAAGTTATGGTCATTTTACTAAAGTCGTGCAAATTTGTCTAACAATAAAAATGAGATAGTGTTCTTGACTTTCGGCCAACTTATGTACTCGACCGATTCTCAAGTTGATCAAAACACTAAAGTTGTAGTATTCTGAGTTATCTAATAAACACAACTTGAATCACTTGAAAATGTTTTGAAATGAGCAAGTTATTGTCATTTTACTAAAGTCGCGCAAATCTATCTGAAAAAATTTGTTGAAATTTCCTGTTTGCCCGAAACTCTACGAGGTAAGTCTCAGGCAAACAATATTTTTTTTGTGATTTCTGAAAATTTTTCTGAAGTTTAATTTGTTTTTGTGATTGAAATTGTTTTTTAAATTTCCATGAGATTACTTTGTTTTTTCTGAAAATTTTAGGGAAGTTGCGATTTGGAGTTCGATTTTCAAGGGTTTTGATTTTGAGGAAGAAATTGGTTTTGATTTTGCAAGAGAATTAAATGTAGAGAAAGATTTGCAAGAGATTCGAACGTGAGAAAGAGAAAATATTCGAATGAGGGAATGAAAAATGGAGTTTTGAGACGAAAAATATTGATTTTTAGTTTATATAAGTAATGTGAAAAAATAGGTATGGCAGTGTGAAAAAGATAAAGTTGTTATGTGAAATAGCCATTCCCTCAGATATCAAGCTTTGAAAGTGCTACAATGTGTGCAAATAGGTTATTGTTTATTTTATTTTAATATTTGACAAATGGGAGTGCACTTTGAAACGTGCTTAGTGTGGGTCCATTGAAGATGGTGATTTGGCCAAGTGGTGGCATAAGTAGGTGTGAGATAGTGTGCCACCTGACACTAAAAGGGCAGGTGGGGTTCTCTGATACTAACTACCTGTTTGTTTGAAATTGTTTTGCATTGTAATTGGAGGTGAATTTAATAAGTCATACGGAGACCAATTTCCAAAGCAATGCATGCAGAGCAGAGAAGGCACACACCTAGAGAGCTCTTTCAAGTCACAAATTTTGATGAAATAATGGAAGAAGAGTTACTCTCAGTAATAAATTTAGTCAATTACAATGCAATATGTTTGGATCAGATAGCCCAATCCACCTTCCATGAATTGTAGAACTTTCCTTTTACATTTCAAATAGTTCAGTCTGTGAACTTGTGTTAATTAGATTGCAAACCTTGTATTTAGTCACCATCCTTGAGATCCCAAATCATGCCTTCAAACTAAGTATGCATTACACCCCTGATATTGAGCTCAACAATGAGTGCATTTCTTATGCATCTTTCCTCGGTTCATTCATAAATGAGCTCCTGTTTTAGGATGCACCATAGATTTATTTGTAAGAAAAAAAAAAAGCCTAAAAACAGCAAGAACAACAACAGCTCTCAGTTCATCTTAAGAAGCGATCTTATGATAGGGCACATTTGTCTCATTAACCCCCCTCTCTTTCACATGTGCTCAACCTATGATTCTGATTCACCATCAACTGTCAACAAACAGAAGAGAATGCAAGAAATAGTGATATCAGTAAAAGCTAGACGTTTTGGGCTGTTTCCTTCACCTAGCTTAAGAGGAAAATGACTCTACAAATAATCTGAAGCTAAGGAGAGAAAGGATCAACAACTAAAAAATTGAGGTCATAATGACGTTTATACTGATAACTAAAATATTATAACATCAAGTTGCCAGGATTCATGTACAACAAAAGTGGATTTTAGTATCGAAAATATATATTATACATTCTATAGATAACACTGTAGCACCCTGTATTTCTAATGAAGTCAAAATGAACTCACCATTTGAACAGCTTTGTCTCACTTTGGCAAGAGCAACAGCAATTTTCGCACCAACAAGTGCATTGTTCTTTACAAGTGCGATGTATGTGCTTCAGTTAAAGAGAATATCCAAAGAAAAGAATTGTAAAACCCGTAGTAAGTTTATGGTAAGAATTTTTTTTTTTTTGAAGATTTACAGTTTACACGATCATGCTTTTACCCTATTAGCCATTTACCACCAGTACACTGACAAAGCCTTGGAAAGCTACCAGTGTCGTTGCACTATTGCAGCATAGATTATATAAAGAGAAAAGGATACTTGAAGCCAGTGAGGCTCCTCTGGTGAGTTCATTAACTCTTGCTAGTAAGAAAGGTGTTTCAGCGTTGCCAGTCACATTTTTGTCCCTAACATCACAAACCAAATCAACAATACAACATAATAGTCATGACGATGTGAAATGATAAGAAATTGACAAGGGAGAATTGGGGTTTTACCTAGCTTCTTTAAGTGCCTTCTGTATTGCAAACTCTATTAAGTCTCCTGAAGCTGCTTGTTCTTTTGGAATTGGTACCGCTATCAAAATGCCCGATCCAAGTCCAAGTTTGAGGTTAGCATCTGTGATATACAACAAAAATGAAATGTAACTAAAGGAAGAAAATATTTGAGACAAGACGTCTGGGTTTCACTTACCTATGAGCCGAGCACAGTCCTCTGGAGTGTCCACCCGACATGGGGCCTAGATTTCCAACTTTAGTTAGACAATTGACGAGATAAATCAAAACATGCAAACAAATTCTGTTTGCATAAACTTTACCCAAAAAAAAAGTGTTAAACATGTTAGCCATAGTACCACCATGAATATCTTAGGAGATTGGTGCATGAGGACATGGTTGTTTAATACTTTACCAAAAGAACAATAATGAAAATCAGATAACACTGAAGAAACATGTAGCACTAATCAAATAAATGGCCAAGTGAAGCATTTACATTTTAGTTGATCCTAAAAAACTTATTCTGTTTGATAAACAATACATAATGAGTACTTGCTTGGTTTACAAAAAAGCCAGTCTTGCAAATCAAAAGATGTTTTGTAAAGTTTAAAGTAAGCACCTTGCAACCACTTGATTCTGTAAAAAATGCTGGGAACTCGTTTGTCTTATAAGCTGCAACTGGAACTCCTTGAGTTTCCTGATTAAAAAATTTGGGCATGATAAGAAGTACATATTCAAATTCACGAAATTTTGCTTTAAGGTTGCGCTTGGTTCAAAAGAAAGAAAAGTTCCGGACAAAATCGTCAAGAACAGAGAAGGGCGAGACGAGAAAGAGGGAACCGAAGAACATTTGAGTTTGAAGATGATCTTCGTCTTTCTAGTTCCCAACGTAAAACAATCATTGTTTCACCCCAAAGAATAAGATTTAAGAATACTTTGACCTAAGATTCTACCTTCATTCTCCCTCCATGTCTCCTCTTCCTCCTTTTTTAAATCTGATATAATTATTTTTCTTTTTATATTTTCTCTGGAATTCTTTTCCTTTTAACCAAACACAGCCGGGAAAAAAAAATAGCAGCTACAAAAGAGTTACCAAATACTCCAGGGTTCGTGGAATATCTAATATTGACTTCACACCAGCGGAAATAACTGCCACTGGAGTCCTTCCTAGCTCAGTCAGATCAGAAGATATGTCCATTGCTAAAAAACAGTATAAAAGTCATTAACCATAAAAATAAGTAAGCAGGAAATTAAAATATTCAATATGCCACAAGTCTACCAACTGACACGGAATAGCCAACAACTGGCAGACTTGTCGCAGATGGTATCACAAATCCAGGGTGCAACTTTGTTGGAGAATTATAGCTAGAAAGGAATAAAATAGTAGTCCAAGGTTTGGCTTCAGGTGGTAGGAAGTTGATGGCAGACAGTTGATGGTAGACATGTAGTGCTCGAGGATGTTCCATTTGAGTCTCTGTGTTAAGTAGCAGTAATTTGTATACTACTTGGGCTTACTACCTAACATTTACTTGCTGAGAATAGAGATACGGATGGCTGAGCAAGTTTAAAGCTACCTTGTGACGAGCTTGAAGCTAAAACCTTTACAGTTTTAATATGAAGCGAAGAACTAAATCAAGTTTAAAAAAAGCTTCAAATTCAAATCATAAGCCAAAAGTTTGAGATGGTAGATATGCTTACTATGCTCGCCATGTCTATGGACCCCTCCAGTTCCTCCAGTCACAAACACAGGGATTCCAACCTGCAACAATTTGCGCAATTAAGATAGAGTAAACCGAAAAAGAAATATGATCAGATAAAAATACCATCAAGTTCACAATTCACAAAAAAATATAAGGATTGACTAGCTACCATAGAAGCAAAAAACATGCTAGCAGAAACAGTTGTTGCGCCATTGCCTCGACTTGCTACCTGCAAAAAGAGCTGGTGTCAGAACACAGGTCGATGGAGAAATCAAAAGCTAGAATTACATTGACAATATTTTTATATATTATTGAAGAATCTAGGACCATTTTATGCTTGTGTACTGGTGTACAGTGTCTAATTTAATATGTAATTTAGCAGCAATATAATATCGTAATTATTCACATAACTCCTAACATTTTCTAAGTTTTTTTTTTTTTTGTGTGTGTGTGAACGGAATCTCGGTCCTTAGGAAACTTTCTCACCAGAAACATCACTTCTTCTCTATTCGATATTAGAGATTTTAGACATCATAAGAGAAAACAGAAATAAACAAAATAAAAATAAAATCGATAGTGTTGTTGCCACTTACAACATATGCAATATCCCTTCGAGCTGTCTTTTGGGCTTTAGCGCCAAGATTAGCAAGCCTCTCTAGTTCTTCGTTACTGAGTCCTAATAAGTGAGTTTGAAATGATCACACAGTCCTAATAAGTGAAATCTGAAATGATTACGGGAGCAGGAGAGTATACAAAAGACATTCACCAAGCTATCGAAATTAATGAACTACACGTTACGGATACTTGGCCGTCTGAACTCGGAACTAACTGAGCTAAATTATAAGATAGCACTTCAAACTAGTTTAGGTAAATAACTCATCTCAATGAGCAAAAAGATATTGTATTGTATATACCGTTCAATCTTATCAATGGTGAAGGGAAAGATGTAGATGAATCTCTAACATTCTCTAAAATGTTTTTATTTTCTATGGTGAACATTACTTACAATGTTAGCAAACTAAACATTATGCTAATCAGTCATCAAAGAGAATTTACAGAAGGCTTTCCAATCCTTACAGTGGTACAGTATGATTCATTAGAATGGCTATTAGACATTTTAAAAAAAAAAAGGTTCAAGCTTACCTAATCGATCAACAAAACCAGGCATATAAAATTTCTGGAGTTGGTTTCACAGGTATTTTCATCATGTTGCTATAATCTAAGCTCATTGTGCTTAAGTCGGGAAAAAAATAAGCATACAGACAATTAGAGATTGAGATACAAATAAATACCTATGCAAGGTACACCATCCAAAATCGCGATTGTAGCTGGAATTGCTCCATTTTCCCTCACTATTGTCTCTACCTCCTTAGCAGTATGCAAATTTTGAGGATATGGCATTCCTGACATTTTTTTTCAAATATAATGTAAAGGTTCATCAATCATCATCGATGATCACATGCACAAGGTAAACCGTAAAAATAACAGAAACATCTCAAAATTTTACAGTTATACATTTCTCAACGGGTTATATTGCTTATTTTAGTGGAAAATGACCTCAATTGAAACCCAACAAACTGATAGGAAGGGCAGAGGGTCTCCTGCTACAACCTGTTGGATTTTTATTACACACACACATAGCTTCACTCTCTTCTTCTCAATAGATAAACCTGTCAAATTTTGTTAGCATTTTTACACTGTATGTTTGGGGCCCAATACACATTTTTATGTTCTGTTGAATTTGAATATAGGCAATCGAATATCCAAAATATTTACAGAGAAAGTTGCACATTTTAAATGGTTTACCATGTGATATGATAGTGGATTCTAAAGCAACAACAGCATCCCCACGAGCTAATGCTTCTGAAACATCTGGGGATATCTTCATTTTTCCTGTGCTAATACTATCTTTCTTATTCTAATCAAGGAAATCAAAAAAAGTCAGATCATCAATGGATTGAAAAAAGAATCTCGAAGCAAAATAAAAGGAAGGGAGAGCTTTCTTTTACCTTGTCTATTGGATTGATTTGTTTTTGGAGATTAGCGATCCTTGAGAGAGCTGAAGAAGACATCTTTGAATGCAGTGTGGGGATAGTTTTTCTTCTGCAGGAGCAAATTATTAAAAAAAAAAAAAAGAGGTTATAGAAAGGGGAATAAAAACCTTATCAATTCATTTTTCAAGTTCATAATTTTTGTAATCTTTTTTGAATCTTTCTGTTTTTTCCTTTTTTGTTAGCATATATATAGAATTAATTCAGGATAGACACGCTGCTTTTAAGAGAATGTATCAATGCTTCAAATTTTCTTACAAACTTGAAAGAATGCAAACTATAAAACAGATTCAACATAGAGCAACAGATTTATAGCCATATTAATGATGAGATAAACCCATGGAAGAAACTAAACAACTTGAGATGCACCAATAAAAAACCCTTATATAAAATGCGAGAGGAGGTGTGAGCAAAACTGTTGAAACATGTAGTGAGATTAGATACACCTTTGCTTGTCAAGGTGTGTAGCATGCATAAACATCTTTATTCGCGCATCTTGGGTTGTGCATATCAACCACAAAATATGTACATTTGCTCAGGTTATCTTTTACGAAAAACAAAATAGCCGGTTGAGGTTAGGTGTTAGCAAACGACGTCATATGGCCACAAACTGTGATTTTTTTCCTGTCACGTGATTTTTTTTTTTCAAAAGGTGCAAACTTTATTTAACTTTTAACAATGAGGCAACCAATAAAGTGACTAAGAATTCCATAACCACACATGTGTGATTCAGAGGTGTAAATAAAGACCCCCTTAGTGTCTGGTTTTCAGGTTTCCCTTGCTGGGCGGCAAATGACTCACCCTAGAGTTCACCAACACATTAGCTACTATAATCCCATCAAGGATACATCTATTTTCAACAACAGCAACCTTGACAAGGCACCCTGACTAGGTCCAATGGTAGACCCCAAACCCACCTTAAACCACCGGGCCATAGCCTTTGTAATAATCTTGTATAGGCCTAAAACCATTAATATAACAGTCACCACCAATAAAACCCAACACTCATTATAAACCCCCAAAGGAAAACCATCATGGCCTAGCACATTGTTGCTCCCACACTCTTAACTGTCTGAAGGATTTTCTTCATACTAAAATCATCATCAATCCCTTCCTTTTCCTCATTAAATACAATGTCAAACTCCAAATCTTCCAACTCCGATTTCCACTTCCTAGGATCCTCAGATGGTTCATTCAACTGCACAACTCATTCACAAGAACTATAATTGGTAGACTGGTTCTAAATTGCACCATAGATCAAATATAGAACTAATATGAAGTTGCACAAGAAGTATAGGACTTACTTTAAATCTAGACACCGAACCAGTGTAACTAAATAGGATTGCCTTAGTTATTAGCTTTATTTGTACTGTATTCAATGTTTTAAAAAGTATTTATACTGTATTCAATGTTTTAAAAAGTGTTTTCTAGTACTGAGGCGATTAGGCTTTTCTCGATGCGAAGCGGCACATTGATGCGTAACAAGCTGTAACGAAGCGTACACCTTGACTTTTCAGGAAACACGAAACGATGAAGAAAATGTAAAAAATATAAATAAATTAAAAAAATATGAAACAATAATCAATGAAAGAGATAACATGATACCAATCATAAAAATAGTTGATGTGTTAAGGAATAAGAACAATCATCGTGCACATTATAGCCAAGTTTCAACTCGTACGCACTGAAGCGATTTTTAGTCATTTCACATCAATCACCCTCTAAAAATTGATTGTATTAACCATAACTGTGGCCTTACACTTACAATCTTATGGTTCATACTTTGAGGGAAATTGCCAGGGTAAGTATAATAAACCCATCACAGGCTATATACGTAAAAGAAGATTCTAAGTTCTTCACTAGTTTGTATGTGACTAACACACTGGTAGTGATGCTCTTCAAGTTTTCAATGAAATTAACACTGCTATCAACTGAAAATACAATGTACATTATCCGAGTAGAGTATAGAACTACTTATATAACAATGTCTACATATTGAAATTCGAGAGAACGGTGTTCATAGCCAATAGACATGCTTTTACAGGAAATAATTTATACATGGAAGTATTTGTTTTTTTTTTTTTTTTTTTTTTTCAAGTTCTCAAAAAACTCAGAACAGCTAGTATCATTCCATAGACCATAAACTCAACAAGATAAAACCCAGCTTCTATCACTCTCCCTAGTATTTCAATTGTCAAGTAGAACATAGAGAGCTAATGAGCCGACAGGATGACAACCAAATCCACTAATTTCCAAATTTAATAAAACCAACCAAATTACTCATGGGGTTATTTTTTTTATCATCATTATATCAACTCAATATGACAAAATCACATCTTTGACATAAAAACTTCATCTTTGCGTCCATTTATCAAATTTAAAAAGAAAGAACTAGAGAAGAGATACCCGTTGAAGAAAATCAACAAAACAATGCATAAAACAAAGGGGTTTGATTAACACTTACCAGGAAGAGAAAGAAAACGAGGGAAATGGGTTGGAGGTAGTAGAGAAACGAGCAGAGAGCCCCCCAGTCGTCGCAGAGAGAAGGAGAAGGTGTGATATGGAAAGACTGAAGAACAGTGCGTATACTGAAAGGGAACTGGATATTCCCACCATCCGGTTTTATCACCTACACCACTGAGCAAAACAAAATTTATTTTCTTAACAACACCACGGCTAGGTTATTGTATGCACAAATCTCTTAAGAGTATCCACTGTAAGCTTAATTCTAACCAGTATTGAAACCCACCCGAGTTTTCTTCGACCATAAATTTAATCTACTTCACCGGTGTTGATTGTTTTTACTGAAACAGATACATGAGATCAACTGTGGGGTTGTTGCGATTCTAGAATGAATATTCTTTGTTTCTTTTCTTTTATTGATTAACAAAAGGAAAAATTCGTTTTTTATTTATTTAGCATTAAGTGAATATGGATTTGAATATAGACTAGTGAAAAGAAAACCTCAATTTTTACCATCAATGTATGATCAAAATATAATACTATAAACACTATGAACAAATGGATAAGTACTAGGGTTGTTCATTGTTCGATTTGGTTTGGTTTCAATATGAAATCACAAACTGAATTTGGTTTGAAAGAATCCAAACCAAATTGAAAACCCAAAAACTATTATAAGCCGAATCCAACCAAAGAAAACTACATATCATCTTTTTATTTAAACCAAATGTGGGATCTCCTTTCATGACTCCTATGGGGATGGCCAATAGGATTCATTAGGGTTGAACACAAACCGACTAAAGCAATCTAACTCGCAGAATCGATCAAAATCGAACCAATTTCGGTTTTAGAAAATTCAAAATCGATATGGCCGGTTCAATTTGTGGCCTTTAAGTGATTTTAACTGACAAAATCGAATCGACTGAATATAATGGTTGCGATATTGTTATTATGGCGACTAATACCCAAATTAAGGTTTGAACAAAACTATTTCCAAAAAAAAAACCGAGAAAAAATTATGGGAGAATGATGAGGTTACTGAGAGATTAAAACATCAGAAATTCTAAATGTCGAGGAAGTGGGCGAGGAAACCAGCGAGGAAAAGGAGGTGGCGGGGGGTGAACCATTCACCCCCTCGGGATGTGTGCCCACTTTTTGGCGTGCGCATCCCGAAGGGGTGAATGGTTCACCCCCTGCCACATCCCTTTCCTCACTGGTTTCCTCGTCACGTAGAATCACTATGGAAGTTCAACTTCAAATGCTCATCATGTTTCTTTATATTATCCATTTCTATTATAATGTTGAAATCTATGGAGGTTTAATTGATCTAAAAAACAAATGATCAAATTCTTGGCCAATTAAATTTGGATCCTATATTTTCTCAAATTCTCATTATTCATTGTCTGTAACTTACTCATCTTTACCACCTATTTTCTCTCCGGCTCTATCGATTTCCTTGAAAAGTTTTCCCATAACACCTTATGTCAATATCTCTACTTTTGCTTAGAATAATGCAGCTCGACCTAAACATGTCTACTGAAAGTTGCTCAGACTTTTTACCGTATTAACACAAAAAACATATTTTTAAAACAATTAAACTTAACAACGGAACATATTAGCAATCTATATCAAAGCATAATGCATGCATATATGAACATTACGAATTTTTTTAAATATACAGTAAACTCTTAAATTTGATAAGAACCATAAAGTGTACTTTTAGGAATATTAATGAATGAACCCGTCTAACTGGCGAGGAAACCAGCCAAGGAGGAGATGCATGTCTTCCATCTCCTTCACGAATCCCAAAGGGGATGGAGAGTTGCACCTTCCTCCCTCGCTGGTGTCCTCGCCAGTTAGAATTTTTGTTAATGAATATCTCACCCAAAAAAATTATCAGGTGTCGAGGAAGCCAGCGAGGGAGGGAGGGAGTGAGGGAAGGAAGGGACTGTCCATCCCCATTGGGATGCGTGTGTGAAAAATAATGACACACATCCCAAAGAGATGAACGGTCCCTCCTTCCCTCGCTGATTTCCTCGCTGGCTTCCTCGACAGGTAGAAGCTTTCAAAAATTATTGTACAATTATAGTAAGGTATAAAGTACGAGAAAAAAATCAAAGGTTTGGTCAACAAAATTAGATATATTTGGATATATCCACAAAACACGTGCAAAATGCGTGAGCAGCCCACTAAAGCACATCTTCTCTCTTCTCCTAATTTGGCTCTCATTCTCTCTTATTTACTCCACTCTTCTCTTCTCGTCTCTGTTGCTCTTCATTGTGAACAATGGAGGGAATTTCCATCAAATCCACGCTAAGGGTTTTGTTCCCCACATCTTCTTCTTTGAAACCTAGACAGAATTCCAGGTCGATTTCAGGATCTCCAATGGCGGATGGGCGGGTCAATTTGTCTCTTAGCTGCATTCGAGCTCAACAGGTTTGAAACTTTTTACCATAATCCCTTAGTTTATGTTTTGGGGGGTTGTGAATTTTCATTTTGATTGCGAATGTGTGATTGGAATTGGTGATTTTGGTGGAATTGAGATCATGAGTTGGTTGTAGATGTTTTTGATGATGGTGGATGGTTGTCAAGATGTGATTTTTGGGGAGTTTTGATGATTGTTTTGTGCACCCATTGAGCTTAATCGTTATAGGTTTTAATCTATTGTTATTATTATTATTATTATTATGAATGGGGGGGGTGGTGGGGGTTGGGTTAGATGATTTTAGGGGATTTGAAGGAGTATGGGTTGAATGTAGATGATTTTAATGATGTTAGATGGTTATCAAGATGTGATTTTTAGGGAGGTTCTACGATTGTTTTTTGCACCCATTGATCTTAATTTTTCTTGGTTTCAATATTTCTGGATTATGAATGTGTGGTTGGCTTTGATGATTTTGGTAAAATTTATTTTGAATGTAGATGCTTTGAATGCCGATAGATGGTCATCTAAATCTGAATTTTAGGGAATTATGTTGATTGTTTTGTGCATCCGTTGAGCTTAATTATTCTTGGTTTCAATCTTTTGAGGGTTTTTTCTTTTCGAGTATGAATCTAGATGCTTCTTATGTCATTAGATGATTGACAAGATCTGATTTTTAGCTTAATTTGTTGTTTATTTTCTGCACTCACTGGCTTACTTATTATTGGATTCTGGTGTAAAAGTCCTAACTATTGAGAAACCTTTTTACAAAAGAGTAAGTTGGGTATGAAAAATGAAAAATGTGGATGTTATTTTTCGTTTGCGATCTCAATGTCAATTAGTTCTAAAGTTTTGATGTAGTTAAAAATAATAATTCAACTTCAACCTGTTACTTGCTAAAACCATGCATATAGTCATGACTTCACTGTATCTGTTGTTTGATAACTGCAGTCCGAGTCCAGCGAAGTTGCTGCTATAATCTCTCCAGTGAGTGATCCTGAGAAGGTTCTTAAAATCAAGGAGTGGGAAGTCGGGAAGTTCCAGGATGAAGTAGCTGCAAGCCAAGGCATTAAAATTAGAAGGCGGCCACCAACTGGCCCCCCTCAGCATTATGTTGGCCCTTTTGAGTTTCGCTTACAGAATGAGGGCAATACTCCTCGTAACATTCTCGAGGAGATAATCTGGAACAAGGATGTTGAAGTCTCACAGGTACTTAAATCCATTCTAAAAATTAGTCGGATCCACCATAGCACTCAATAAAGGGTAGACTGTATGTTTGATATTTTTTATTTTATCAGTTGAAAGAGAGAAAGCCTTTGTCGAAGAGTGCACTTCAAAATGCTCCTCCTGTTAGAGATTTTGTTGGAGCATTAAAAGCAAGTTATTTACGAACTGGTGTACCAGCTTTAATAGCTGAAGTGAAGAAAGCTTCTCCAAGTAAAGGATTATTGAGGGAGGATTTTGATCCGGTATGTTTGCTAGCTTGGTCTTTCTGCGTAGAATAACTGTCTGGCTTTAGTATTTGATACTTGATATGATAACTTATCTTCGATTTAGTTGTCACAAGTTACATTTTTGTCCTATTAATTTCATAGACAAAGACAAAATTGATTTTCTGTTATTTCACTATTTCCTTATTTAGTCTTACTGCTGTAGTAAAACGACACCAATCATGAACTACTTATAGCTGTAATCCATCGATCTGAGAGCACTCGTTTTCCTTTCCTTGCGACCTGTCACCTCAACTGATTGTTTGGAATGAACTTTGCATAATTCCTTGAAAATTTCCAAAACTCTGTCAACCTTTAATAGAATTTGAACATATATCTAGTATTTCTAAAAACGTTTAATATATAATAAACATTAGATCATTAATGCATTAAGTATAAATCTTATCCATATATTCCTCTTTGGCCTAGTGGTTGATTATTTAACTTTTTTATTATTTGGCCTGTGTTCGATTCTCTTGGAGCGCAAGATTTTTTTTGGCTTTTTTTTAATGATATTTTTTATGCATTTCCAAAGCTAATTAATTGAAATCATTATAAAATTTGTTTGTTTACTGGTGGTATAAAACCCACAACAAAAAATTATACCACAAAAACAATATTATAAACCCACAACAAAAAATATATTTGAAATAAATATATAAAATAATGACTATAGAATTCAATTAAAATATATACCATTAGTCATCTCATACAAAATTTGAGGGTTAGATTGGCTAGTAAAACCCATTTTCCCTATAAAATTGTATTAGGATCTTATTACATTTGCACATTTCATTTTGTTTTAGTTTAAACTTACATAATTATCTTAATTATATTATTTTTAATTATGTATTCTAGTTATTACGCTCGCTTGTCTTTCCTATGATTGTCGACAAAGTGATCTTATGGCGTTAAGATAGGATTATAGGATTCAATTATATATATACAATGCACCTTGTTCATTTTTTTTAATCATTGTACTTATTAGGTAAATGCACAATACTAAATTACAATTATATTTTCTGAGTTTTATGCCTGCTTGAAGATGTTAATTGGAGCTTGTTATTAAATTATCAACCTAGGACAGGAAAAAAATTTGGCTCCGCATTGGATAATAATTAATATTACCAATGAATAACCTTATGCCATTTCGCCCCCTCTAACCTACATTCCTGGTCTGCCACTGGACACAGTAGTCAATTTACATACCTTTCCATGACTATAGAGCTGAACACATGCTCTCAGTGTAAAGTTGAATATGTTATGAAATCATGTGCTCATACTTCTGATGCAAACACAGTGGTGGAACCAAAAACCCGGATAGATTTTCAAAAGTTTATGTATTACTTAGTAACATCCAAACCATCCAAGTAGTGCAATCTGTTACGATTTCCTGAGCCAAATGGCAACTATCTGAGAAACTTTGTAGCACTGGAACAAAGCTTTGATAATTTTTTACTCATTTTCCAAAGGTTTCGACTCTCTTCCGATCGGAAAAGTTTTTGCTCCTTGGGTCATTGTCCAATAGAAACATTACATGCAGCATAACTTATCGATGGTTATTGCATTTTTTCATTTGACTTTAATTCCATCATGAATATTTTCCTCGATAGATATTTATTGCACATTTTCATTTGTGCGTTATGAACTTTACTTTAACCATAAATATTTTCCTCATAATGGGATTGGACTTTACTTTCATCATGTCTATCACAACAATTCTAAATGAAGTGGTTCTAGTCAGTTAAAGTAGACTTCAACAATCTAACTTTGGTTTTGTTTGATTGTTAAAACAGGTTCAAATAGCAAAATCTTATGAGAAAGCTGGAGCAGCATGCCTCAGTGTGCTAACAGATGAGAAGTACTTCCAGGTAAACATTAATTATTTAAATTTCCTCTTTATTGCATGAACTTAGAGTTGGAAGTCAGGAAAAGGTTGACATATATTTTCTGTTTTATTAACAAGGTTCTCTTCATTTGTGTTTGTATCCTCTCAGGGAAGCTTTGAGAATCTGGCGATGATACGCAATGCTGGAATAAAGGTATCATTGTTAAGACTCTTATGTTGTTTCATCTATATACCTGCTTAACCAATTAGTTTCTTTGCCATATGCTTCTGACTTGAGTATGAATGCAGTGTCCTCTTCTTTGCAAAGAATTCATCATTGATGCATGGCAAATTTCCTATGCTCGCACAAAAGGCGCAGATGCAGTTCTTTTGATTGCAGCCGTATTACCTGATCTTGATATCAAATATATGCTAAAGATCTGCAAAATGTTTGGTTTGGCAGCACTAGTTGAGGTTGGTGGAATTACTGTTTGTCATACTGCATTAGTGAATCAAGAAACATAATTTACATTTTGCAAAATTTAGTAACAAATGATTATATCTGAATACTATTGTCTCATTCATCAATCGAGTCTTCCAGCTTATTAACTACTTGAAGGCATCACCGTGTGCACTTTAGAGCCACTTTGAGCCATTGACCGAGTTTTTCTCTTCACAATCAAGTTTGGTTCTTCCATTTAGAATATTTAGGTTTTCCCATTCAGTTTACTTGGTAGTTTGCTTCATATTTCAGTGTAACCAAGGGTTCTGATGTCTTAGTGCTTCCATTAGGATGCCTTTAATTCTCCTCACTCCAAGCTTGGGTCGATTAATAGTTCCATCCAAATTTCTATTTAGAGAACTGCATATACGATTGTTCATTTATTGGGTGAATGAATTCCTACTTTACTTGTTTCCTTTCAGGTGCATGACGAAAGGGAAATGGACCGTGTGCTAGGCATAGAAGGGGTCCAGCTCATTGGCATCAACAATCGTAACCTTGGTAATCTTCTGTGTACTCGTTTGCACTTTTCATAAACTCATTTCACTATTCTTGCTTGATTCTTACTATACCAAGTTTAAGACATCAGTTTTGGTGCAATCCCTACTTATCGGTGGTTTATAATTAGCTTCTTCAATTGCTTAGATGGTTTGATAGTGGACTGATATTTGCTCCAACTATTTGTAGAAAAGTAACAAAGAAGCATTTTCACGAATAGATAATAAAAAAAAAAATTGTGATTCTGAATTCACTCATAATGGAACTTTCGTTTTTGTTTAATCTGTAGCAACATTTGAGGTTGATACTAGCAACACAAAGAGGCTTCTCGAGGGAGAGCGTGGTCAGATTATCTGTCAGAAAGACATCATCGTAAGAGACTTGTGCATTGAAGTCCTGGACAATTAGGGAGTTTTTTTATTTTTATGTTCTTCTGAACTCTATACTTCATTTTCCTTGAATTTTCAGGTGGTTGGTGAATCAGGGATGTTTACTCCTGAAGATATTGCTTATGTACAAGCAGCTGGAGTGAAAGCGGTAAGACCCATCAATTCTAAAGTCGTTCCATATATTGAGCCTTTTATTTTTCTTCTAGTATTCATCCGTGTGTAAATGTGCAGTCCTGAAAGGTTTACTGTGATCCTGAAGGTGTACAAACAGACTTATTAAACTTGAAAAAATAGAGTAAGGTCTTGAATAGAATTAATCCCATCAAAAGCTGATGCCTCAATGAGAATGGCTTCATTTTGTCACCTTATCAGGAAATTTTGGCCTATACAATTGTACATAAATTATCAAATGCCAATGCAGAAATTTGTCTCGTGTCACTGATTATAGAATACTTTTTTGCAAACACTTTCATATTGCCAAGCACAATATAGTTTTGGTTAGATGAGATCTTTCTTATGTACATAAGCAAAACAATACGCATCCTTGCTTTGTTACTTCAGTGCATTTGCAGTCATATTGTGATACAAATGTATGTGTTGCAGACATTTAAACCCATGCATTTGGCCACATTTTATGCTATATAATTTTGGAATATGTTGTTTTTGTCATTGTAGGTTTTGGTCGGGGAATCACTAGTGAAACAAAGCGATCCAGGGAAAGGAATTAGTGATCTTTTTGGTAAAGATATATCTGTATGATTTTGACATTGTATTTTTTACTCTTTTTTTTCTCCCTGATTTCAAAAAAACTGATGTACCTGGATACAATGTTACCAAATAATTTTGAATAGAAATGGTTCTTTGATTACGGGTATGTGCGATTGTTTGTATTAATTTTGGTAGTGGTTTCCTAAGAATTTTTGAGCTTCCATGGATTTTGTTCAAAGATTTGCATATGTTCTCTGTTCCATACCTTAGACACGGGGCTTATTTCCACACTTCAGCAAAGGATTTGGGTGCTTGGTTAAAAATTTAAAATTCTTGTCTCCAAATTAGGACAAAGTTCAGGTCCTTCAACTTTGCTCATTTCAGACCTCCAATAGTTGAGACCTAATGTCAAGATGGTACAACGCTCTTTTTGATTCTTCATCAGCTAACTAGGATGCCGAGTTTCTAATTCTAGTCTTTCAGTGTTGAAAGATTAATGAACTTGAACTGGCAGTATCCATTTTTTGTTGTGTTTTGGAAACATCTCTGAGGTGAATATATCTAAATTGGATATAGTTTTGGCAGGCGACACATAAAAACTTAAACTCTCAAATTTAGGAGCCCCATAGCCGTCAGAATGTTGAGCAATATATAGTTATTTCACATTATATTCAAAGCACATGATGGTTATAATAGCCACAACCACCACATGATAGTCGGAAGAGTTTTGCACATAACCACTAGATTAGTTGTAAGTTGCATTTTGATTTATTTTTTTGGTTGTGTGTTTCCAAATATAAATTAGTGAAAATTTGCTTAAAAATCCATCTTTTTCCCTCTTAGCTAGTCCCATGCCTCATGGTGATGATGTGCGTGATCAACTTCATGTGTTTGAAGGTCTTCCATCTTTAATTGTCACTGAGGCATACCTAAGCTAAATCCAAAATGAGATTGAAATCCACTCCCCTATAAAAGGTAAACAGTGTGATTTGGAGCTTCTACCTCACAAAACTATGGCTCCTACCCACCCAATAGCTTGCCAATGCTTTGTTCTCTAGTTGTTCCTCCCCTTTATCTTTTAAAGGCATTTCTCTACTTCATATGGTAAGCCATTTTTTTGCCTTTAATACGTAATCAGACCACTAAACTCCACTCGAGTTGTACTTGGTGTTTGATCACTTGTCTAAGTTATTAGATTGTAATGTAGGCAAATATACCATAGATAAATGGTTGGGTGCCATGGATAATAAGAGTGGACTTTTAACTGGTCGATATATATATTGATTTCCTTCCTCAGGTTTCTAATTCATGGATCATACCCAACACTTGTGTTCATAGCCTAGTTGAGTTCCTCTGGTCTGTAGCACAGTTAAAAGGTTGGTAGAATGAACAAAGAATTTGGGTGTACAAAAGATCAACTTCATATTTTTCGTATTTATGGATACTTTGTTCAAGCTTCTTGGAACTTCCAAGTTAAAAGTTTGATATCACTGCCAAAGTTGCTGAAGACCAAGTTCTATAAAGTATGAGAAAGAGATGATGGAGTTTGGAGCATCTTCTCCCATGTTTACACTATTGGCAACAGTAGCTTTGTTCAAATTCTTTTCTTTGGTAAAGGGGCTCAAAATAGTGATTGTCAACAAGAAAGTTAAGATTTTAGAGGAGTTGTTTGTACAACTTCTCTTATGTGGACTGTTGTCCTCATCAACTTACCTCTATATGAAGCACTCTTCCTTAGGAATGATAAGGGTTTTATGCCCACTTCTTTTACAATTAAATCAACAACTTTAGCTATATTGGCATGTATGGTAGTTTTGTATTGAGTTAATTAAGGGTTTTTTTGTGAAGATTATCTTATGTTGTGTTATTTTTTCCCCTCAAAATTCATTTCATTTTGATATTTGAAGCATATTGAAAATCTTTATTACTTCATTAAACATTTTGGGGGACAATCAAGGTCGTCAACTTGGTCATGAATATTACTTCATTAAACATTTTGGATTACACTCAGGTTGTAAACTTGGTCTTATTATAAAAATGAAGGCTTGTTCAATATCCTTGTACAAGTCCTTTCTGAATAGTGTCTCCAATGCAACATAATGGGGAAAGGAGAAAAACAGGAAATATTACAAAAGTAATCCTTATACAAAGATGCAAATTAAAATCTGCAAAAACTTTAAAAGGTTGCTTGATCATCCGATTTTACTCACTTGTTTTGTATTTATAATTTTATATTTCATTTTTTTTTTCCTAATTTTTCTCTTTTCTCTGGTTTCTTATTGTTTGATCAAAATTGTTCTAAATGCACGTTTTAGTGTTTCCTTTTTCTTTGGATTCGCTTACTACTGGCAAAGTTCTTTTTACCAACATGATAACAATAACAATATTAAAGAAGACCAATTCAACCGAAGATCCTCGAGAACGTTACAAGAAAATAAACAAAAGTTCAAATTTATTGGACAACAACTGTTCCTTCCTTTACCTTATCTTTTGAATAGAAACTAGAAATCATCAGAAATCTACACACTGTTTCTCGTCTACAAAAATTATCAATTGAGAAGATGCCAGAGGATATTTATAAATGAAAGACATTGTTAATGTGAATATGCTTGGAAGTCATTTCGTTCTACATCCTGTGTGTTCTCATGCAAATCAAATGCCCTTTAAAAAAATTTAAAACACAAAAATATGCAAGTTATATAAGTACTCATCCATTTTTAATGAGAATCAGTATTGCTACATATATCCACCTCTGTATGCATTCTTAGAAATACCAAAATATAAATGACTCTACCAACTGATGTTCAACATGGAAAATTGCACTTCAGGGCACATTTTTACTTACATTCGTTCGACTAATCCAAAAACTCCTGTAGGTAGTATTTGACACATCGGAACAATATCACCATATCTAGTTATCTTTAATCAAAATATTAAAATGTGTTAACTGCAAAGCTATTCATTTTTAATAAAAGACCAACCTCATAATAATGCAAGGTCCATATCTAAGTAGAGTGGTATACATGATCTCGACTATGTTCATGTGTTAGATTTTAGGTGGAAAGTTAAGTCTAAGGTGGAAGAAGTTAGCCAACTCTTTTTAAGTGTTATTTAGCATGCCAAATCAACAGAAAAAAAAAATGAGATAAAAATAAAATAAACAACTTGATCTTGATGAAAATCTTTGACCTATAACATACACAAAAATTAGAAAGTTTATCTACATTATGAGGAGATAATAACAATTTGAAAACATAAAATGATTTCGAAATGGTTGAAATGCAACCACCCATTTTGTGTAGACCAAAGTATATCAAAGCATTTGCACCCATGCTTACGCAAGGCCATTCAACTCCTGTGACCACTCCACTTGTTCTTCATGTTGGCACATCATCAATAATTCAATTTATTTTCTTGGAAGGTTTACTTGTATCATATATAGCATAAAACAACAAAGGTGGCCCCTGTGTGCATTTAATGGTCAAACTAAAATACAAAGAAAAAAAAACTCAAATATCAATAAATCTATAATAAATCAACACTATTATACAGAGAGATACTCAGAGATGGTAGGAGGAAAGGAAAGATGGGAAGAAGTGAGAATAGAAAGAAAGATGATGAACATCTTCCACTCTTTGAAACAAAGGGTGCAAAAGGAAGAGTTGTCTTCAAGTTGTTTTCATTCTCTATCTTTGTGAGCATCTGTTGTATATTTGCTTATAGGTTCATTCACTTGCCTCAACAAGGTGAACAAGGGAGATGGGGTTGGGTATTAATGTTTTTAGCCGAATTATGGTTCACTTTGTATTGGATCTTCAATCAAGCTGCTAGATGGAATCCTAAGTATCGATATACCTTCAAAGATAGACTTGCTCGAAGGTATGGTTGTTGTATATTTGTATGTTGTATAGTTGCATCAAAAGAATGGTTCAAAAATTTATTTATTAAGCTGGATACTATATTTAGCAAACACGTATACGTGAATCCTTTTTACAATATACTTCTTATCTCAAGTTATGGATCAGAAAAAAAATGTCTAAGACATAAATAGTTCACTGGCAAAATCAGCCTAGCTACCCAAGTTTTCGTTTAGGAGATATCCATCCTTATTTAAAAATGTTATAGTTCGACTCTATAAAGACTTGAATTGAATCCATATGAACTAAATGTACTTCTAATCAGAATGATCACTCATTCCCTAAACAGGTATGCGGGGTTTTTCTATTTTTATCTCTTATTCATTTTGAATATATATATATCCCTAATGAAAACATGGGTTGGAACTTAAACAGGTACAAAGACGATCAACTTCCACTGGTGGACATCTTTGTATGTACAGCAGACCCCAAAATAGAACCACCCATTATGGTGGTTAATACTGTCTTATCTATGATGGCTTACAACTATCCAACAGAGAAGCTCAGTGTGTATCTTTCTGATGATGGTGGCTCTGATTTAACCTTCTATGCTCTCTTGGAGGCTTCTGAGTTTTCTAAGTATTGGATCCCATTCTGCAAGAAATTCCATATAGAGCCAAGGTCTCCTGCTGCTTATTTTTCAAAGAAACCTGACCTACCTGGTCCTATTAAAAATGAAGAATTTTCAGCAATGGAGGTAATTTGAATTCTTTCATTATAATATATTTTTTTTCCACAATAGACATATGATATTGGCAAAATTCCTTGTCGGGACATCTTGAGACGCAAGTGATGAGATCACTGTTGGAAAATCTAAAGTTTTAAAAACAATATTTTAGCTTTCTTGTTGAAAATTTTGCAATATTCTGAATTTGTTGCATTTTTAAAAGTTACTAGCAACTTTAAATTTTGAAGTAGATTTCTTATGAAATAATTTCCAGAAATTGTACGAAGAAATGAAGCAAAGGATTGAAACTACAACCAAATTGGGTCAAATTTCTAAAGAGATCCAGAACAAGCACAAGGGGTTTTCTCGTTGGGATTCATATATGTCTCGTAATAACCATGAATCAATTGTCCAGGTATTTTTCTCTGTATATATTTTTGGTAAAATGGGATTAAGAAAATGTTTTAGTAATATTTATTTCCTGATTGTTTCCAATTTATATTTTTAGATTGCAATAGATGGAAGAGATCGTAAAGCTGTTGATGTTGATGGAGATGCATTGCCAACACTTGTATACATGTCAAGGGAGAAGAGACAAAATCAACCCCATAACTTCAAAGCTGGAGCTATGAATTCATTGGTAATTATAATTCAGAAAATAAATATTTCAAAATGGCACAAACATAATAAAACATTTACGAACATGTGCACAATTACTAGTTAATAATCCATCCAAATATTTTTAATTTTCTCATTACAGATAAGGGTGTCATCAACGATAAGCAATGCACCAATCATTCTCAATGTCGACTGTGACATGTATTCCAACAATTCGGAATCAATAAGAGATGCACTCTGTTTGCTTCTGGATGAAGAAAATGGTAATGAAATTGCTTATGTGCAATTTCCTCAAGCTTTTGAAGGCATTACCAAGAATGATATTTATGGTGCATCATTGAGAGTGATCCGAGAAGTAAGTAGTGTTTGATTATATTTGATTTTTTAACCTTTTTGTTTTATTTTATTAATGAGCACTAATATTTTTCTTGTGTTGGATTAATTGGTAATGTAGGTAGAATTCCCGGGATGTGATAGTTTTGGAGGAGTGCTATATGTTGGGAGTGGATGTTTTCACAGAAGAGAAAGTCTTTGTGGATTGGAGTATAACAAGGCATACAAATATGATTGGAATAAAATTGAAAGAAGGGTAGAAAAAAGTGTAGATGAATTAGAAGAGATATCAAAGAACATTACTAGTTGCACATTTGAGGAAAATACACAGTGGGGAAAGGAGGTAATTTTATTCATTCGACCTGGGGATTCATTAGAATCAGTGTTGCGATACCATGTTAAATTACTATCTACTATAATGCTTAAGTTGTCATATCAATTGGTTCTAGCTCATGAACAACAGAAGTGGATTGTAGTATCAATAAAATAGTTAACAAAATCGATAATAAATTGCAATTGTATGGCCGGTTTGGATCAAATTTTACATTGCAGAAGCACACTTTAAACTAAATTTCTTGAACATCATGGATTTGCAGATGGGACTAAAATATGGGTGTCCAGTGGAGGATGTGCTAACAGGGTTAACAATTAAATGTAGAGGTTGGAAATCCATGTACTTGAATCCAACTCAAATGGGTTTCTTAGGAAGTGCTCCTATCACATTGGATCAAACTCTTGTGCAGCATAAGAGATGGGCAGAAGGTAATCTTCAAATTCAACTATCCAAGTACAACCCTTTCATATATGGTCATGGAAAGATCAAAGTAGGTCTTCAAATGGTTTATTGTATCTCCAACTTATGGGCTCCCAATGGCTTGGCAACACTTTGTTACCTTGTTCTTCCTCCCTTCTATCTCCTCAAGGGCATTTCTTTATTTCCAATGGTAAGCCATGTTTTCTCCCTTTCTTATTAATGTATGTTTTAATTACATTGATTACGTTTAGGTTTATCGAAGATTCTAGAGTTTAAAGTTTATTGTCTTTTTTTGTTATTGTTCATGTATGTGGTACCTAGGCACAACATGAATGTGTGATTTTTTTTGACAATTTAAATTTTGACAATGTGCTCTTACATGCATTTTTATTATCAGATTTCAAGTTTATGGATCTTGGCATTCGGCTATGTGTTCATCACCACAAGCGTGTACAGCCTAGGCGAGTTCCTCTGGTCAGGTGGCACGCTCAAGGGTTGGTGGAATGATCAAAGGATATGGGTGTACAAAAGATCAACTTCATACCCTTTTGCGTGCATGGACACTATGTTCAAACTTCTTGGAATTGCCAAGTTAAAATTCAACATCACTGCCAAGGTTGCTGAAGATGAAGTTCTCCAAAGATATGAGAAAGAGATGATGGAGTTTGGAACCTCTTCTCCCATGTTTACAATTTTGGCATTTTTATCCTTGTTCAACCTCTTCACTTTGGTTGAAGGGATCAAAAGAGTGATTTTGAAGAAGGAAAATGAGATTTTGGAGGTGCTGTTTGTGCAAGTCCTTCTATGTGGACTTGTTGTCCTCATCAATCTACCTCTATACGACGCACTCTTCCTTAGGAGGGACAAGGGTTCTATGCCCACCTCTCTCACATTCAAATCAGTGGTTTTAGCTATATTGTCATGTATCATATCCTTGTATTAGATTAATTGTAGATGATTTCAAAAATGCCCATAATTTGTATCAGAGCCATCAGTTCCTTTTTCTTAGGGGGGAATAGTGTTGTTGGTGAGTCGATCTTAGGTATTGTTGATCAGCCGTTGATAGCGTTGGTAGGCCGTTTAAGGTATGTTGGTCAACCGTTGGAACCCTTTGTAAGTCGCCAAGGTGTGGGCAGTGTCCAGGGTTAGGTGGTCCCATACTGGTGTTCCAAATGTAGGTGGTCCGAGTACAGTGTTCCCAATTATCCAACTTCAAAGATTTAAGACAATATGTCTTTGTTTTCAAAATTTACCCGAGCTTCTAGCTCTAGGTCAAGACAAACTCCAGAAAGTATGAACTGTATGGAATGTAGAATATCAGACGTAGAAAAGAATTTAGAAAAATGGTCTATACCAGATGTTCCTTATAAAAATATTTATGATATCTCAAGGTCCTTGTTTTCTCAAAAAATAGAAGATCTGATCGACATGGTTGAACAAACTGTGTCTTTCGATGGATCTATGGATTCAAAACAGTTGTTTTCAACTGAATCTTTACAATATTTACAAAATCAAGAATACAAATATATCCATATTGGATTGATTTAAGTTGGGATTAAACCCCTGACTAGAACAGGATTAGACACCTGTGCTCTAATCGCTCTTCGCGATTGTCGGCATAATAGGTTTGATGACTCTCTCTTAGGAATCGCTGAGTCAACTTTGGCGATGGGTCCGGTCTATTTTGACTGTTACCATAACTTCTCAGTATCTCTTACGGACCCAAATGTCCTTGAAACACCTCACACTCAATATTCAAACCTCTGGTTTTGACATGCTTCCATGATCAAAACCTCTTGCTTTGATTTACAAGATCACCTAGCTACAAAGCCATGAAAACTCAACTGAGTCCAAAGGCTTTGATGGAGTCTGCGAAAGGAAATATTATCCTCTTCCAGGCTAACAACAACAAAACAAGTGTTATTGTCCCAAAGACAATTCACTGGAACCAAGTTACCCTTCCAGTCACTTGGCAGGTTAGAACCAAGAAAGCCACTTCCCAGTAGACTGAGTCAAATCTTGACTCTTGAGGACGACACGGTTGAACTCCAGTTCTCTGAGTCCAGAAGAACTAGATTACAACCATCTGATTTTCAATCTGGTCGCAGGTCTACTTCCTCTTTTAGAACTGCTTCTACCCATATCCCAAGGACTCCCACACCTCTTGATGTCCTTCCTCATTTAGATCTTGCTAGTCTGAGAAATAACCCACAATTTCCTCAGATTTCGCAACCTGTTTAAAATCCGGAATCTCCCACTCGTTCTGAAATGGAAGATATCCCTCACCCACAATTGAATGTTTTAAGTGTTGAGTTTATCCTTGACAAAGAATGAATTAAACAAGATTTTTTAAAACATTCCAATGAAAATAGAAGAAAAATTTTGTATGCCCAAACCACTGAAAACCAAAGAACTGATTTAGGAAAAAAGTTTTATGCTTGCTGTGAAGAGTTACAAGAAAATTTGTCATTCTTAGATTGGTATTTTTCTGTTTATCTTCCTAGCGTCAATGTCATAAAAACAGATTCTAAATTTTGGCATACAACTGAAACCAATAACGTTAAAGAATCAATTTTACCACCTCTGGAAGAAATTAAATTTTCAACATTAGGTCGTGAACTTACAGCGTCACCTTTCAAAGATCCTACCACGGATTAAACTTTTAAATGACTTGGTAAAATTATTCAACAAAATAATTATACCAATATTTTGCTTCATGAGATTGGAGATAAATTAATTCAAGATCAAGTTCTCCAAAATCAATTGAATGAGACTCAATTGGCTCAAAAGCAAGCTTTAGAATCTTTTATCCCCAGGTCAATGATGTACTTTACACCTACATCAGTTGATCAAAATGTGTTAACCACACCAAATCATTTAATTCAAGAAATCAATTCTAAATTAGCTGCTTTACAAATTGAACCCAAACAGCAAATTAACACATTGTCTAATCCAGGCATGTTCGCTGATTCTAGTAATGAAGATTTTGATCCCATGACAGAATTGGATCGTTTAAATTACATCCAATACCAAACCAATCTTATTCGGTTTGCCAAACCTTATGGGAATAATCAAAATCCATTACCAACTACTAGGAATTATTATCCTAGACCATCACTTCCTGATATGCAGTATGAAGAAAAGTCTCTCCACACCTATGGTTCATAGATCACTACTACAAATATAGGCTTGCATAGCGCTTAAAAATAGGCTTAGATAGCGCTTTTTAGCGCTATGCAAGGCGCGTACTTGAATAGCGCTTAATAAAGCGCTATCTAAGCGTTAAATTTTTTTTTTTAAATTAGCTTGCATAGCGCTTTTATGAGCGCTATTTAATTTTGTTGATTTTTTTTTGATTTTTTTAATTTTTTTTTTGATTTTTTTTAATTAGCTTCTAAAGCGCTATTTAATTTCGGTGTATTTTTTTTATTAACTACCATATAATATTTTTTTATATAATATTTAATATAATAATGACAACGTTCAATCAATCAATAAAGACACAACATGATAACTAACTGTTTCTCATTCGTTCAAAATATAATTTAAGCATTCATACAAAATTGTTAATATGCTATCATATATATACACCAGCTTTTTTGGCCACGTAATGAAATGGCCAACAGCTTCTCCTACAGTCCTAACTTCGTCTGTACATTGCGGCATCGCTGAATGTTTCTCAGATTCTACCGCCACTTCAAATTGTATCCTCGCATAACCTGAAATTGCATCATGGCATTGTATAAGTATAACAACACACACACACACTAAGGAGGAAATTGTAGAAGTTGTGATACCTGATATGCAGAGGAGGCAGTGCCAAGGAGGAATTCACTTGACCAACTAACTAGATTAGGCAACAAGTACACCATGGTCCATAGAGGCAAATCTTCACAAATACTCTGCAGTGTCACCAATGAAAATTAGCAGTTTAAACTTGGTAAAAACGAATTACCAATATAAGATTCCACCTACACATCATCATCCTGACAGGTCTAAAGGAATTCATTAGAAGTACATGGACAAGATGACATAGGGGCTAGAACTACTTCCGCAGCATCAGCTCAGTGTCACAAAAGAAACCTATAACTCCCGAATAAGCAATGCCCCTCTGGAAAACAGTTAAAAGTTATCATAAGAAATAGTTGCCAACTTATCTATACGTAGAAATGCTTATGATTAACAAACTAGGATCATGAGACAAGCCAAACAGATCAATCAATCTTCAGCACAAATTTTCTTAGTAAACAGTTTCAAGCAAACAATTATGATCCTAAAGGAAAACAACCACGAAAACAAAATAGATGGTTATCTTTAGAGCAAAGGAAAGTCAAACTGTAGGATTGCAAGCTCCTCATCTAGCGACTTGCATAATGTCCACAAAAAACTATTTGGATGAAATGATAGCTCTAAAAATGCCCTCGACTCTGAAGTTGGCAACTATTAAACAAAAAAACTAAATGCTAAATGCTTCCTAGATAGGCTTCCAAAGTTGAAATGATGGGATTGATTTAGAAACCAATATCTAACAATTTAAATAAAAAATAATATTTGATGCTGGCTATTTACCAATGAGAGCGGCTGCTAAGCTCATTAGCATTGGTTGATCCAACTGATCTGCTTCGACTTCCAGTCTTAAGTAGCTCCCACACTTCTTCTATGCTGTGAACATGAGCTTCCACCAAGCCATGAATTTCCTGAGTACCTTCTGCTGATTGTTTTATCTCCAACCTTCATAAATTTGATCAGTAAGATTAGTACACCTGCTAAGACCCAATATTACGAGGACATTTTGTATTCAAAAAAATCATGTATTAGATACGTATTGGACACTCTGAGAAAACACACTCCGTGCTTTGATCATCAATTATTTCAGGTATCTTCTGAAGGTTTCAATTCTTCATAAATATTGTATCATTCGAAAAAAAATAAGTTCTATTGTAGGAAAAACAGATAATATCGTAATGTTCAAGCATGTCCCCACATTGAGTTTTTTAAGTCAACACGTCGGATACCTCGTATCCATGTCAGACAGTACACACGTGTTGGTGCCGGTGTCAGTGTAATCGTTTCATAATCTAAGACTAGCCATTGCTTCAAATTAAGGTTATAGAATTTAAAACTTACTTCTTAGTTGGTTGGTTGGAATCCTCTATCAAAAGATCCCTTATTTTTTCATTGTAAACTTCTAACATGCTTACAAACAAACTGTATCTCAAAGTAGCACTTCGCTCCTTAGAAATCCGGAACAGTTCCTCCAAGGTCCTATAATTAACTCCTCTGTTATCTGGGGTCCCTTCCATCGTAAATGTCTTCCCTGTTCCCGTCTGCCCGTATGCAAATATACAAACATTGTAGCCATCCAAGACTGAAGTCACAACAGGCGAAGTCTCAGCAAAAATAGCCTCTGCAGGTTTACCACAGATAATAAGTCAAACAATTGAATTTCGTATCTAAATTAGATGAATAACATATGGGACATTTCAGAGACTAAACTGAACTACATTTTTTCTAAAATAAGAGAAACTTATCACTGCAAGAGTGCAAATTTTCACTAAAGCATAAACCATGAGTTGCTTGTAATACACTGAGGACAGTGAATCGATCAAATCAAGTTATTATTATGACCCATGGAAACTACAAATTTATATTTTCAGAAACAAGTACAATTATATTGCTACTACTGAGTCACAACTTCTCGCCAACACACTTCTCGCCAACAATAGAGAATAGAAATGGGGATATGGAAGCATTGGCAAGTGTTCAACTTGAGTATGAAACGATGAGATGTAAAACTTAATGATCAAAGTAAGCACTAGAGATTCATATTATCACACATGCATTCAATCTACTAGTCTTACTGTATTGCTACCTCAGAGTCACGGATATGGCGACTAAACGATAAGCAGTGTTGGCCTATCCCCCTATGTATGTCCATTATTTTTCATATCTAACCTGTTTTCACCATTTACAAACAATAGAGAACAATAATGTGAATAAATAAAATTTGACAAGGGGTGTGAGAAGATGAGTATGGGTACTGTTTGTTGAAAGTAAAACATAATTAACAAACATATAGCTCATAGTTGGTAATTCCATAATCCTCATAACCAAATAAACATTGAACCCAGACACGATTAGTTACTGAAAGCTATGATACTAATAAGCTAAAAAATTTCATCCAGTCAACAAAACCCCCAAACCGAAATTGCACCATTTTAAACAGAAAATTAATACCCATTATTTGACCAGCCAAATAATGTTCCATTACCTTACTTCCTAGGAGATATGACCAGCCAAACACGTGAAGAGACCTGCACACCCGCCCATGTATGAATGCCCTGACACAACATATACACGTCACACACAAACAAAACAACTTCTGCAACCTATATATGCATATTTTGGTTAACATTGTTATACTCATATACCGAACAAGACAATCAAATTGAATCTGCGTCAAGGGAGAGAGAGAGAGAGATGAGAATATCATTTTCACGAAAGGGTTTGATGATCCCAATTGGGAGATTTGATGGTCACCTCGCCATGGATTTAAGTTTCTGAGGACCATAATTTAATTTATTTTACTGGAGATTTATTAACATGGTCATCCTTTCCGATATCTTCATGTAGGAGGTCCAACATAGGGTGTCAAATGGGTATTAAGCAGATGGTTTCATAGTAACTTTTCCTCTGTGTAGAATATTTGTTTCAGTAAAAGCGTGTCAAGTAAAAGAACTCAAAAAGAGCTCACTAAAAAAAAACATAATATATCAAATCTGCACATACCCTAAGGCAGAATTATCTCTTCCCCTCAGTTCACAACTTCATTTAAAACACCAGGTCATCAGATGTACCCCTTTCATTGGGACTTAACTAATACCATACCGAAGCCTTGCTGAGATGATGATGACATCTTGAATAGGATCAACCTAATCCCTAAATATTCTACCATTTGGTCCTAGCCATGGCTTAGCTAACTAGATAAGAATGTCACTGCCATGAGGATGAAATTTCAACAACACATCATACTGAAGAAATCACGAAAAACAATTTGGAAGTGTACCCCTAGAAGTGTAACCAAGATACGTGCTCCACTGCAACCTAGAGGGTGTCCTAAAGATACGGCTCCACCGTGTACATTAATATGTTCCTGCAAGCATGACAATGCTGATCCCCATCAGCATCCAATTTAGACAAAGGAAAATTAATGTTTTCCTGAGGATTGATTCCAAGCAGTTTCTGGTTTGCAAGAGCAACGACCTGCAAAGAGAGGGGATTAGAATAAGTCATCACGGAGAATGCATGAAGTTCATCATTCATGAATAAAGCACGAATCTTACAGCAAAGGCTTCATTAATTTCGTAGTAATCAATTTGAGAGGCCTCCAACCCAGCTCTTGAGATGGCTTTTGGAATTGCAAGGGCTGGGGCTGTTGTAAACAATTCAGGTGCCTGCACAACCATCTCTATGATGAGCATACCTGCTCAAGATAGATTTTTTTTTCCAGTATTTCTCCCAGCAATGTGACCCTTTGTTTATCTGTTCAAGAAGATCCCAATGAGAACTGAACCTACACATAAATGAGTGACCAAGGGCACTTACAATTTGCTAACAACTTTCTGACCACCAACATGTATCAGACACATGACATATTATCTATATATCAAACAAAGATGATGATGATTCACATAACAAAGTATTGGTATATGCTTGTCTAACATTATGTAACAGTATGTTAAATCAAATAGGAACTCTTGTACACACTAAAATCTATGGAACTCTTATCATAAATGTAACAGTATGTTAAATCAAATAGGAATTCAAAGCAAATGTATGTCATCAAGCATCCCCTGCATCTTCTTGTACTCTGTTTTTTTGTTGAAAATTATGGGATTCAAGCAAATGTATGTCATCAAGCATCCACTGCTTCAGAAACAAAATTAGTAACACATACTTTTATGTTGTATCCATTTGAATAGATGAAATTTGCGAAAACAGAACAACAGTGTATGTATCAAAGTACGCAACAGCCCTAAAATTACTTTCCACCACACGACAATCTTACAAATCCAAAGTGTAGTTCTTAGCAAAATTTATAAGCTGGAGTTCAAAAAAACAATCTTACGAATCTGATAAACATACCCAAAGATTAATAAGCTGGGTGTATTACAATTTTAGGCGAGCAAGACATCTCTCTCTAACGGTTCAGATTTAGAATTAGCTCACACGATACATAACCTTGCAATTCTGTCACTTGAGAATATTTTAGAAGCTCCAAAACAACCAAGAAATTCAACTGGAACTTAATAATCATTTGAACAGACGAAAATCAGTAAACACTGAGTGAGAGTCGAGCGAGAGAGACGAACCTGGTCCTTTCCCTGCGACTCCTCGGTTCCTCGCCTCCTCTGGTTCCTCGCCTGAGTCGCCTCCTTCCTCGGTTCCTCGCCTGAGTCGCCTCCTTCCTCGCGTCCTCGCCTCCTCGATCTGGTTCCTCGCCTCCTCGCCTCTGTTCCGTCCCTCCTCTCTCTCTGTTTGAAAAAATGGCAAAAGCAAAACCAAAATACACGAGGTCGAGATTTAGGTTTTTATTAGGGCTTTTGATATAAACCGTCCGATCATATCAAGATCTTAAAAAACGAGATTTAATTTGATATTTGAAGCGCTATACAAGAGGAAAGTAGCATAGCGCTTTTAAAGCGCTATGCAAGCACTTTAAAAGCGCTATGGTAGTTTTGGTAACGTTTTTTCACATAACGTTTTTTAAAGCGCTATCTAAGACATAATTAAGATAGCGCTTAACTGAAAAAAAAATTTAAAAGCGCTATTGTAGCGTTTTTTTTGATTAATTTTTTTAAAGACAAATAAGCGCTATCCTAGCGCCCACTTGGATAGCTCTTTAAAAAAGCGTTATCTAAGTGGCGTTACCTAAGCTAATATTTGTAGTAGTGGATGGTCTAACTGAAGAAACTATCATTGAGTTAATCCACATAGATAGTCTAACTGAAGAAACTATCATTGAGTTAATTCAGAAAATGGTCATGATGGCTTCGGCTCATCGCAGCGAAAATAAGAATGACAAAACTATTGCCTTTCTTATTATTGCTGAATTTTCTAGACTACTCATAGGATTGTGGAATAACTATTTATCCAGTAGTGAGCAACAGGCTATTCTTAATGCTGTTAAAATTGATCGCACAGGTCATCCTATCAAAGCGGAGAATGGGAGTGATATCCCTGATTTAGTCTCTACACTGATTTTTTGTATTCTCAAGCATTTTATAGGGGATCCTAATGAATTTCAAAGCATATCCAAAGATTTGTTGATGATCCATAAATGTCCTACTTTAAGCCACTTTAGGTGGTATAAAGATATCTTCCTCAAGAAGGTTATGCTTCAAGCAGAAGCCAGTAACCCATTTTGGAAGAGAAAGTTCATTTCGGGTCTTTCTCCAATCTTTGCTGAAACTATTAGAGAAAAACTTCAAGAAGTCTAAAATGGTGACATTCCTTATGAACGTCTTACCTTTGGAGATTTAATCTCGTTTATCAATAAATGTGCTATGCACATTTGCGACTTTTTAAGACTCAAAGCCCAACTGAAAAAACACCATATCCATGGCCCAAAAAAACTAGGTGATTTCTGCCAACAGTATGGCTATGAGGATTTTAAAATCCCAACCCAAAGACCTTCGTAGTCTAATATTAAATATAGATCCAACCCTGCTGGTCAGTTTAAGTCCAAAAGCCTTATGGGCCTAAGCAACCTAAAGATATCAGTGAATTTTACAACAAACCCAAGAAGCATGGTACGCATAAGCCCAAGCATACCAAGGAGTTTAAAAACTTTACAAAGTCTTCAGGTCCGGTCCAAACCCATTCAAAGCCCGTTTGCTTTAAATGTGGAAGACCTGGTCATTATGCGAAGAATTGTAGAATAGCACAAAAGATTCAAGAGCTTCAGGCTCCTGAAGATATCAAACAAATGTTTCTCCAAGTCTTAATGAACTCTGAATCTGAATCTTCGGATGAAGAACTTCAAATTTACAATTTGAATTATTCTTCTGATTCTGAACCTTCTGATGAGGTTGAAGATGATCATTGTTTAGAGGCATGCCATTGTCATGCACTTCACAATATCAATATGTTTTCCAAAACAAAAGAATAAAGTATTCTTTTAGATTTTGTTGATCGTATTGATGATCCCAAACTCAAAACAGAGTATCTTCAACACATTAAGACTACTCTAACTACAAAACCAACCCCTGAGATTATAAACCCCTTTTTAACCATAAAGAAATAATTGATAGGTATAAAAGATCCCAGTCTTCTGTTCCTGTCAATTTATCTGATCTTCAGAAGGAAATAAACTATATCAAAAAAGATATTATGATTTTAAAACAAAATCAGTCTCTCCTTGATCTTCGCATTCAAGGTTTATAGACAACATCTTTACCTGATATAGCCTCTTCTTCTGAACCTCAAAAGGAATCTGATCCTCTTCTTTTTCTTAATGAAATCAACAAAGTTAAGCTCCAAAAATGGTATGTTTCTGTGAAACTGGTTATCAATAAAGAATTGGTAATTTCTACCACTGCATTAGTTGATTGTGGTGCGGATCTTAATTATGTTGCTGATCGAAGGATTAATTCTTGTAAAATATTTCCAACTCACTAAACATCAATTTTATACTACTAACAATTCCAAGTTAGATATACAATACAAATTAACCAATGCTCACATCTGTCAAGACAAAGTATGTATCAAACATGATTTCTTGCTTGTTGAAAATATGGTCCAAAAGATGAATCTTGGAACTCCATTTTTTGCTGCAATTTATCCGTTTTCTATTACAGAATCTGGAATCAAAACCCAGATCCTGGGAACTGATGTAGAATTCTCTTTTCTTTTCAAACCTGAAATTATAGAAATACATCATATAAAAAATGATGCTTATTTCCTTAATTTCATTTCTCAGAAACAACAACATTTGCAATCCCTAAAAGCTGAAATTGCGTATAAACACATTGATGGACAAATACAAGATCCTAAATTTCAATCTCAAATTGTTCAATATCACGAACATTTGAAAAAGGAGTTATGTTCTGAAATTTTCATTGTTTTTTGGCATCGTAAAAGACATGTTGTTCATCTTCCTTATGAACCATCATTCAAAGAATCCATGATTCCCACAAAAGCCGGCTAATTCAAATGAACACTGAACTTATAGAATATTGTAAACAAGAAATCCAAACTATGTTTTCCAAAAATCTCATTTCACATTCCAAGTCTCCATGGAGTTGTTCTGCTTTCTATGTTAGAAAAGCTGCTGAACTTTAGAGAGGAAGCCCTCATTTGGTTATCAATTATAAGCCTTTGAATCAAGCTTTACAATGGATAAGGTACCATATTCCTGACAAGAGAGATTTACTTAAGAGATTACATTATGCATGTGTTTTCTTTAAGTTTGATCTTAAATCTGGATTTTGGCAAATTCAGATTCATCCTCACGATAGATACAAATTGCATTTAATGTTCCATTCGGTTATTATGAATGGAATGTTATGCCTTTTGGTCTAAAGAATGCTCCGAGTGAATTCCAGAATATCATGAATGTTATTCTTTCTCCATTCTCCTATTTCACAATCGTGTGTTCTCTTAATCAATTTCGGCTCACTGGAAACATTTGTATCAATTTGAGAAAATCATCAAAGAAAATGGTTTAGTTTTATCACCAACAAAAATTGATTTGTTTCAAACCAATGTCCTTTTTTTTGGACATAAGATTTTTCATGGGCAATTGTTTTTGCTGACCCATTTCAAGAGCAATTGTTTTTGCTGACAAATTTTCAGATGAATTAAAAGACAAAACCCAATTACAAATGTTTTTGGGCTCTCTCAATTATGTTGCTGATTTTTACAAAGGCATTCGTGTTTTATTAAAACCTCTGTTTGCCAGGCTTAAGAAAAACTTAGGCCCATGGACTGAAGCCCATTCTCAAATTGTCTGTCAGGTTAAAACCCAAGTCAAGAGTCTCCCTTGTCTCGGGATTTCAAATCCTGATGCTTTCAAGATTGTAGAAACGAATGTGTCTAACCAAGGGTATGATAGTATTTTTAAACAACGTCTTTCTGATTCTACAACTGTCTTATTAGTTCGATACCATTCTAGTATTTGGAACTCTGTTCAAATCAATTAGTCAACAGTAAAAAAAGAACCTAAAAATTCTCATAGGTAGTATTTGACACATCGGAACAATATCAACGTATCTAGTTATCTTTATCAAAAAATTAAAATGTGTTAACTGCAAAGCTATTCACTTTAAAGAAAGACCACCCTCACATTAATGCAATAATGCAAGGTCCATCTCCAAGTAGAGTCGAGTGCAAGCGTCGGGACGATTCCCATGTTGCACATTAATAATGGATGGTATACACAAGCTCGACTTTTCAGGTGTTAGATTTTAGGTGGAAAATTAAGTCTAAGGTGAAAGAAGTTGGACAACTCTTTTTTTTAATTGTTATTTAGCATGCCAAATCAACAGAAAAAATGAAATAAAAATAAAATAAAAACCTTGATCTTGTTGAGAATCTGTGATCTATATAACATACACAATGTCATTGAAAATTAGAAAGTTTTATCTACATTATAAGGAGATAATAACAATTTGAAAAGGTAAAATGATTTCGAAATGGTTGAAATGCAACCACCCATTTTGTGTAGAACTAAGTATGTCAAATCATTTACATGCTTAAGAGTTCTGATACGCAAAAGCCATTCAAATCAAATTACTTGTCAACCCATGCACACCCAAGCTCCATGTGTTTAGTCCACTCCTTGTACTTTATGTTGGTGCATAAGCAATGTTTTAATTTGTTTTCTTGGAAGGTTTACATGTATATATAGCAATGTTCTAAAAATCGCTAGGCGGTGGGCGGGCGGCCAGCAGGTGCCTAGCGCCTAGGGGCCTAGGCGGTTTTATATTTTATATTATAATTTTCATAATTTACAAAAATTTAGCATAATACATTAATATTTTATCAATTACTACTTCCAATTTAATGCCAGAATACATATGAAAAATCAAAAATTTATAAACATGAAAAATTAAGCTTACATTAAAATTTATAATAGCATAAGTTGCATAACATAGAGTTTAATCATAGAGATTAAAGAGAAAAAAAATTACATACTTGATGAGTTGATGGTACCAACCTGTGTTCTAAAAAGCGGCCTGAAATAGGAGCTACTTGAGAAAGAAACAGTCTCTTGGCATTTTACCATGGCAATTGCTCTATCAACTACAACTTTCGCTGCAAAACAATATGCAAAAATATTGAAAAATAATTATGCTTATCCTTCCATAATTTACCTCCAATGTCAATAAGATTTACTTTGTTTGTTGTCTCTCTTAAGCTGTACTTTCAACTTCTTACCACCCAGTTGGCAACCATTCATCATATTAATAGCAGATGACGCAGCTGCTGGCGAATCATAACTCACAAATCCTGCAAACAGGGGGGCTTAGAGATGGTAACATAGCTTATAATCAGATAAAAAGGAGAAGATGAATAATTGCTTACCAAAACATTTGCTAACACCAGTTGCTTTATCAATAAAGACCTTAGCACTCAGAACCCTACCAAATGCTTGAAAAGCATTAGCTAGCTCTTGATCACCAAACTCTTGAGGGACTTGATAAATAAATAAGTTGGCCCCAGGAGGACCTAAGTTCAATAGCAGATACAAAAAAGTTATTAGTACAATTATTTATCAAACATGACTATAAATAACCAAAAGGAAGACCAGATAAAAAATTTAGTTACATAAATCTAAAACCAGAGCTTTGGTACTCAGATGGACTCAATCAATACCACATTTCCGAAAAATTGCAGCAATTTGACAAACACTGAAGAAGAGTGTGTTTCTAATAAAAAAATGAAGAAAAAAAAAAAAAAAAAAAAAAGGATACCATGGCCCCAAGCCTTATCCCATGTATTTACTATTTCTCCAACTCTGTTAGTCAGGTCACTAAGTGCTAATAATATAGACATGAAACTACTAAACAAGCTACAAAAGAAAATGTGGTTATTCAACAAGTTAGGATAAATTTCTGATACAATGATAACCCTGAAGTTGGATAAAACAGCAAGTTGAACCTAATCTTTGATAACCCTGAGGTGACTATCCAACACAGATTTGAAGCAAGGTACAGTGAAATAAAGTAATAAATCTCATGAAATAAACTCGGCAGCTGTACAATAACTCAGTGAGCATCCACTGTAAATGTGAAGCAAGGTAAGAAAGAAGATGAGAAGTTAATATTACCTTGCAGAGTTGCAGGCTTGCAGCAGAGAAGCAAAAAAGTGGATCGAAACAGCGAAATGCTTCGCTTGCAGGCTTGCAGCGCAGCAGCAGAGAAGCAAAAATGTCGATTGGTTCACTTCC
Source organism: Berberis thunbergii (assembly GCA_003290165.1). NCBI lineage: Eukaryota > Viridiplantae > Streptophyta > Magnoliopsida > Ranunculales > Berberidaceae > Berberis > Berberis thunbergii. The sequence goes on along the minus strand of QNQO01000872.1, from coordinate 137,914 downwards.
TCTTCTTCCGTTCTTCGTCTTCCTCTTCTTCGTCTTCCCCTTCTTCTTCTTCTTCTTCTCCTTCTTCCCCTTTTCTTTTGTTTGCAAAAGCAAAACCTAAAATGTCATCGATTGAATTTGGTTTGGGTTATTTTATTAGTTATTTGCAACCAGCAAAAAAAAAAAAAGCCCAGCCCGCCCAGCCCGACTAGGTCCGCCCAGACCCGCCTAGGCGCCCTGTCCGATTTTTTCCTCCGCTCAACAATTAGTCGAGGCGTTTCTTTACCTACTAGCGCCTAGGCGGCCGCCTAGGCCGCTTTTTAGAACACTGATATATGAGCTTTGCTACAGAGCGAGGGAGGGAGCGAGGGAAAAAGGGCGAGGGATGGGTGGTAATCATCCATCCGCCTCGAGATAAGCGCATCAGATTGGAGATGCGCAATAACGCTTATCTCGGAGCGGATGAATGGCTACCACCCCATCCCTCGCTCCCTCCCTCGTTCCCTCCCTCGACCCCTAGAATTTTTCCTGATATATAGCATAAAACAACAAAGGTGGCCCCTATGAGCCTTCCATAATCAAACTAAAAAACAAAGCGATCCATTCCAGGGAAAGGAATTAGCCATCTTTTTGGTAAAGATATATCTGTATGATTTTGACATTGTATTTTTTACTATTTTTTTTTTCTCCCTGAAATCCACTGCCCTATGAAAAGTATACAGTTTGTGATTTGGAGCTTCTACCTCACAAGACTATGGCTCCTACCCACCCACTAGCTTGCCAATGCTTTTTGTTCTTTCGTTGTTCCTCCCCTTTATCTTTTAAAAGCATTTCTCTACTTCAAATGGTAAGCCATTTTTTTGCCTTTAATAGATAATCAGACAACTAAACTCTGCTTGTGTTGTACATGGTGTTTGGTCACTTGTCTAAGTTATTAGATTGTAATGTAGGCAAATATAGCATAGATAAATGGTTGGGTGCCATGGATAAAAAGAGTGGACTTTTAACTGGTCGATATATATATTGATTTCCTTCCTCAGGTTTCTAATTCATGGATCATACCCAACACTTGTGTTCATAGCTTAGTTGAGTTCCTCTGGTCTGTGGCACAGTTAAAGGTTGGTAGAATGAACAAAGAATTTGGGTGTACAAAAGATCAACTTCGTATATTTTTCGTATTTATGGACACTTTGTTCAAACTTCTTGGAATTTCCAAGTTAAGAGTTTGATATCACTGCCAAAGTTGCTGAAGACCAAGTTCTATAAAGTATGAGAGAGATGATGGAGTTTGGAGCATCTTCTCCCATGTTTACACTATTGGCAACATTAGCTTTGTTCAAATTCTTTTCTTTTGTAAAGGGGCTCAAAATAGTGATTGTCAACAAGAAAGTTCAGATTTTAGAGTTGTTTGTACAACTTCTCTTGTGTGGACTGTTATCAAGCTACCTCTATATGAAGCAGTACTCTTCCTTGGGAGTGATAAGGGTTTTATGCCCACTTCTTTTACAATTAAATCAACAACTTTAGCTATATTGGCATGTATGGTAGCTTTGTATTATTTTTGTGAAGATTCTCTTATGCTATTTTTTGCTATTGTTGTGATGATTATCTTTGTGAAGATTATCTTTAGCTATTTTTGTGAAGATTATCTTTGTGAAGATTATCAATAATCAAATCAACAACTTTATCTATTTTTGGCCCACTTCTCTTTGTGAAGATTATCTTATGTTGTGTTATTTTTACCCCTCAAATCATTTTGATATTTGAAGCATATCGAAAATCTTTATTACTTCATTAAACATTTTGGTGTACAGGTAGTAAATTTGTCCTTATTATAAAAATCAAGGATGGCCGGTTCTATATCATTGTACAAGTCCTTTCTGGATAGCGTCTCGAATGCACCATAGTGGGGAAAGGAGAAAAACAGTAAATGTCACAAAGCTAAATCCTTATAAAATGGTGCAAATTAAAATCTACAAAAACTTTAAAAGGTTGCTTGATCATCTATAATTTTACATTTCATTTATTTATTTCCTAATTTTTCTCTTTTCTCCGGTTTGTTATTGTTTGATCAAAATCGTTCTAAATACACGTTTTAGTGTTTCCTTTTTCCTTGGATTCGCTTACGATTGACAAAGTTCTTTTTACCAACATGATAACAATAATTCGACCGAAGATCATCGAGACCGTTACAAGAAAATAAACAAAAGTTCAAATTTATTGAAAAACAACTGTTCCTTCCTTTACCTTATCTTTTAAAATTAGAAACTAGAAATCATTTCTAGTCTACAAAAATTATCAATTGAGAAGAGGCCATTTTACAAAAATTGGGATATTTATAAATGAAAGACATTGTTAATGTGAATATGCTTGGAAATCATTTCGTTCTACATCCATTTAAAAAATGCCATTTAAAAAATTTTAAAACACAAATGTGCAAATCAAATAAAAAATATGCCATTTCCTGTGTGTTCTCATGCAAATCAAATGCCATTTAAAAAAATTTTAAACACAAAAATATGCAAGTTATATAAGTACTCATCCATTTTTAATGAGAATCAGTATTGCTACATATATCCACCTCTGTATGCATTCTTAGAAATACCAAAATATAAATGACTCTACCAATTAAACTGATGTTCAACATGGAAAATTGCACTTCAGGGCACATTTTTACTTAAATTCGTTCGACTAATCTAAAAACTCCTGTAGGTAGTATTTGACACATCGGAACAATATCACCATATCTAGTTATCTTTATCAAAATATTAAAATGTGTTAACTGCAAAGCTATTCATTTTTAATAAAAGACCAACCTCATAATAATGCAAGGTCCATATCTAAGTAGAGTGGTATACACGATCTCGACTATGTTCATGTGTTAGATTTTAGGTGGAAAGTTAAGTCTAAGGTGGAAGAAGTTAGCCAACTCTTTTTAAGTGTTATTTAGCATGCCAAATCAACAGAAAAAAAATGAGATAAAAATAAAATAAACAACTTGATCTTAATAAAAATCTTTGACCTATAACATACACAATATGTCATTGAACATTAGAAAGTTTATCTACATTATGAGGAGATAATAACAATTTGAAAACATAAAATGATTTGAAAACATGCAACCACCCATTTTGTGTAGATTTCAAATCATTTGTACTTCATGGTCAATTTATTTTGTGTAAATTATCTACATCAGCAATGATTCAATTTATTTTCTTGGAAGGTTTACTTGTATTTATAGTATAAAACAACAAACGTGGCCCCTATGTGCATTTTATGGTCAAACTAAAATACAAAGAAAAAAACTCAAATATCAATAAATCTATAATAAATTAACACTATTATATAGAGAGATACTCAGAGATAGTAGGAGGAAAGGAAAGGAAAGATGGGAAGAAGTGAGAATAGAAAGAAAGATGATGAAGAACAACATCTTCCACTCTTTGAAACAAAGGGTGCAAAAGGAAGAGTTGTCTTCAAGTTGTTTTCATTCTCTATCTTTGTGAGCATCTGTTGTATATTTGCTTATAGGTTCATTCACTTGCCTCAACAAGGTGAACAAGGGAGATGGGGTTGGATATTAATGTTTTTAGCTGAATTATGGTTCACTTTGTATTGGATCTTCAATCAAGCTGCTAGATGGAATCCTAAGTATCGATATACCTTCAAAGATAGACTTGCTCGAAGGTAATGGTTGGTTGTTGTATATTTGTATGTTTCATCTCTTCTCCCTTTCAAGATCTCCGAATCTTTTTCTTCTCATGCCACTTCTACTATATTAGTTGCATATAAAGAATGGTTCGAAAATTTATTTATTAAGTGGGATACTATATTTAGCAAACACTTATACGTGAATCCTTTTTACAATATACTTCTTATCTCAAGTTATGGATCAGAAAAAAAAATGTCTAAGACATAAATAGTTCACTGGCAAAATCAGCCTAGTTACCCAAGTTTTCGTTTAGGAGATATCCATCCTTGTTTTAAAATGTACTAAATGTACATCTAATCAGAATGATCACTCATTCCCTAAACAGGTATGCGGGGTTTTTCTATTTTTATCTCTTATTCATTTTGAATATATATATATATCCCTAATGAAAACATGGGTAGGAACTTAAACAGGTACAAAGACGATCAACTTCCACTGGTGGACATCTTTGTATGTACAGCAGACCCCAAAATAGAACCACCCATTATGGTGGTTAATACTGTCTTATCTATGATGGCTTACAACTATCCAACAGAGAAGCTCAGTGTGTATCTTTCTGATGATGGTGGCTCTGATTTAACCTTCTATGCTCTCTTGGAGGCTTCTGAGTTTTCTAAGTATTGGATCCCATTCTGCAAGAAATTCCATATGGAGCCAAGGTCTCCTGCTGCTTATTTTTCAAAGAAACCTGACCCACCTGGTCCTATTAAAAATGAAGAATTTTCAACAATGGAGGTAATTTGAATTCTTTCATTATAATATTTTTTTTTTCCAAAATAGACATATGATATTGGCAAAATTCCTTGTCGGGACATCTTGAGACGCAAGTGATGAGATCACTGTTGGAAAATCTTTAGCTTGAGGCCGGCTTTCTTGTTGAAAATTTTGCAATATTCTGAATTTGTTGCATTTTTAAAAGTTACTAGCAACTTTAAATTTTGAAGTAGATTTCTTATGAAATAATTTCCAGAAATTGTACGAAGAAATGAAGCAAAGGATTGAAACTACAACCAAATTGGGTCAAATTTCTAAAGAGATCCAGAACAAGCACAAGGGGTTTTCTCGTTGGGATTATTCATATATGTCTCGTAATAACCATGAATCAATTGTCCAGGTATTTTTCTTTGTATATATTTTTGGTAAAATTGGATTAAGAAAATGTTTTAGTAATATTTATTTTCTGATTGTTTCCAATTTATATTTTTAGATTGCAATTGATGGAAGAGATCCTAAAGCTGTTGATGTTGATGGAGATGCATTGCCAACACTTGTATACATGTCAAGGGAGAAGAGACCAAATCAACCCCATAACTTCAAAGCTGGAGCTATGAATTCATTGGTAATTATAATTCAGAAAATAAATATTTCAAAATGGCACAAACATAATAAAACATTTACGAACATGTGCACAACCACTAGTTAATAATCCATCCAAATATTTTTAATTTTCTCGTTACAGATAAGGGTGTCATCAACAATGAGCAATGCACCAATCATTCTCAATGTCGATTGTGACATGTATTCCAACAATTCGGAATCAATAAGAGATGCACTCTGTTTGCTTATGGATGAAGAAAATGGTAATGAAATTGCTTATGTGCAATTTCCTCAAGCTTTTGAAGGCATTACCAAGAATGATATTTATGGTGCATCATTAAGAGTGATCCGAGAAGTAAGTAGTGTTCGATTATATTTGATTTTTTAACCTTTTTGTTTTATTTTATTAATGAGCACTAATATTTTCTTGTGTTGGATTAATTGGTAATGTAGGTAGAATTCCCAGGATCTGATGGTTTTGGAGGAGTGCTATATATTGGGAGTGGATGTTTTCACAGAAGAGAGAGTTTTTGTGGATTGGAGTATAACAAGGAATACAAATATGATTGGAATAGAATTGAAAAAAGGGTAGAAAAAAGAGAAAAAAGTGTTGATGAATTAGAAGAGATATCAAAGAATATTACTAGTTGCACATTTGAGGAAAATACACAGTGGGGAAAGGAGGTAATTTTATTCATTCAACCGGAGATTCATTAGAATCAGTGTTGTGATACCATGTTAAATTACCATCTATACTATAATGCTTAAGTTGTTATAACAAAGATAAAGTTATCATATATCAAGCGGTTCTAGCCCATGAACAACATAAGTGGACTGTAGTCTCAATATAATAGTTAACAAAGTCGACGATAAATTGCAATTGTATAGCCGGTTTGGATCAAATTTTACATTGCAGAAGCACATTTTAAACTGAATTTCTTTAATATCATGGATTTGCAGATGGGATTAAAATATGGGTGTCCAGTGGAGGACGTGCTAACAGGGTTAACAATTAAATGTAGAGGTTGGAAATCCATGTACTTGAATCCAACTCAAATGGGTTTCATAGGGAGTGCTCCTATCACATTGGATCAAACTCTTGTGCAGCATAAGAGATGGGCTGAAGGTAATCTTCAAATTCAACTATCCAAGTACAACCCTTTCATATATGGTTATGGAAAGATCAAAGTAGGTCTTCAAATGGCTTATTGTATCTACAACTTATGGGCTCCCAATGGCTTGGCAACACTTTGTTACCTTGTTCTTCCTCCCTTCTATCTCCTCAAAGGCATTTCTTTATATCCAATGGTAAGCCATGTTTTCTCCCTTTCTTGTAAACGTATGTTTTAATTACATGTTTAGGTTTATGAAATAAATTGTTGCGTAGCTTGATTTAGGCAATTGAAGACTCTAGGGTTTATGGTATAGGGGATGGTACAATTTCATTTTTTTTTGTTATTGTTCATGTATGTGATAACCTTGGCACAACATGAATGTGTGATTTTTTGGAACAAATTTAAATTTTGACAATGTGATCTTACATGCATTTTTATTATCAGATTTCAAGTTTATGGATCTTGGCATTCAGCTATGTGTTCATCACCACAAGCGTGTACAGCCTAGGCGAGTTCCTCTGGTCTGGTGGCACGCTCAAGGGTTGGTGGAATGATCAAAGGATATGGGTGTACAAAAGATCAACTTCATACCCTTTTGCTTGCATGGACACTTTGTTCAAACTTCTTGGAATTGCCAAGTTAAAATTCAACATCACTGCCAAGGTTGCTGAAGATGAAGTTCTCCAGAGATATGAGAAAGAGATGATGGAGTTTGGAACCTCTTCTCCCATGTTTACAATTTTGGCATTTTTATCTTTGTTCAACCTCTTCACTTTGGTTGAAGGGATCAAAAGAGTGATTTTGAAGAAGGAAAATGAGATTTTGGAGGTGCTGTTTGTGCAAGTCCTTTTATGTGGACTTGTTGTCCTCATCAATCTACCTCTATATGAAGCACTCTTCCTTAGGAGGGATAAGGGTTCTATGCCCACCTCTCTCACATTCAAATCAGTGGTTTTCGCTATCTTATTATGTATCATATCCTTGTATTAGATTAATTGTAGATGATTTCTTCAGAGATAAATTTGCTTTTATGTCAAGTTGTAATTGAAACTGCTGAAGATGAAAGGGGTATGTCATATCCTTATATCCTATCATATGCTATTTATTTTACACCATGCTATCCCATATATATATATATATATATATACACGGAGGGGGCGAGCACTAATATCAATGATATTCCCACATACTATGGAGATTCCCCAGTATCAAAACTGCCCATAAGCTATTAAAACAAATAAGCAATCAGTCAGGAAATGAGGATGAATATCTCCATTTTCAATTAAGCAATGGATTGGTGCTTACCAAGATCACGAGTTTGAGTGAGTTCACCAAAGAACCATTTAAACAACTATTCACCTAGTGAATTTAACCCTTTGCTTAAAACTCATTGATCCATCTCTTAGCTTGGTTTAGGATTTTAAAGAAACTTTTTTCCTGTGATGATGTAATGTAGGATGAAGGGATATGTCATTGGTGTAAACTTGAGGTACCTTTATGCTTTTGATTTAATGATAAGGTTTAGAAATTGAGGGAATGCTTAGCAATTTATTTTCCTCTTCCTAAAGAACTAATAATTATAAATGATATTTATACAGGATTTTGCAATTTTATTTTAGAAATATAATTGTTCATGAATGAAAACACAATCGAGGGGATATATCACAATATAAGGAATAATCCGGGTTTATGATCCACCAAAATATAAATGACTCTACCAACTGATGTTCAACATGGAAAATTGCACTTCAGGGCACATTTTTACTTAAATTCGTTCGACTAATCTAAAAACTCCTGTAGGTAGTATTTGACACATCGGAACAATATCACCATATCTAGTTATCTTTATCAAAATATTAAACTGTGTTAACTGCAAAGCTATTCATTTTTAATCAAAGACCAACCTCATAATAATGCAAGGTCCATATCTAAGTAGGGTGGTCTACACAATCTCGACTATGTTCATGTGTTAGATTTTAGGTGGAAAGTTAAGTCTAAGGTGGAAGAAGTTAGCCAACTCTTTTTAAGTGTTATTTAGCATGCCAAATCAACAGAAAAAAAAAACGAGATAAAAATAAAATAAACAACTTGATCTTAATGAAAATCTTTGACCTATAACATACACAATATGTCATTGAAAATTAGAAAGTTTATCTACAATATGAGGAGATAATAACAATTTGAAAACATAAAATGATTTCGAAATGGTTGAAATGCAACCACCCATTTTTTGTAGACTTCAAATCATGTGCACCCATGCTTAGGCAAAGCCATTCAACTCCTGTGTTTAGACCACTCTATGTTGGAAATATGGCTTTTTAAAATAAAAGAAAATGGGTGTGTAACAGGTTTCGATCTCTGGATCTCTCTTTAATTTTACTCCCACATCTATTATACAACTCTTTGTGGTAGAGTTTATAAGGAGATTGTTTGGACTTGGGCTTGGACCCCTTGGGGGTACCACACTTTTGTGAAGAGGGGAGAGATAGACTCTCGCACCCGCCGTCCGTCCGGGTCGAGTCATTTAGAGAGCAACCCATTTATTTAAACGAAAATAAATTTGAAGGGAGATTGAGTCAAATGAATCCAAACGGTATCTTGGCTAACTCTGTCTTCCATACGTGCGCCAATGATTTTCTCCCACATTTTTCATGCAAACGTTGAGTCATTGTATCTGGACGGTTTTTCATTTCAACACTTTTTTTTCGACTGTACGGTTTTCTCCCTATAAATACTATACTAACTTACAGTTTCAAAAGATAAGAAGAAAAAGAAATACAAAACATTTTTGACAAGAGTTTATCTTTCGAAATCAAAGAGAACAAATAAGAGAGTTTTTGCAAAAACAAGAGTTCCTTTTTTAAAATCATTTTCGTTTTGCAAATAGTTTTCGTTTAGCATCTCAATCAAAAAGGAGTTTTTGTTTGTTACTGATTTATATCAAATGTATTGGTGATTCCGAGCAAAACAAGAGTTTAAGGGTGATAGTATTCCGTTCATCAACTGTGCAATTGTTGAACGAGACAGAGAAGATTCTGGGTTGTTTTATCCTGGGGACGGCAGGGCTAATACACTGCTTGCACGATCTTGGGCAGAGCCGCGAAACGTCTTAAAGAGAGCGACCTAGTCCGCGACTCAACCCAAGAATAATTGGTACATTCGTTCCTATATTTTAATTTCAATCTTTACAGCAGTAACAACAATTTTTAATTAGATCCATCAACGTCATCATCATAAGAACACATCATTTCCATAAGAATTCATGTCCTCTACCAAATAGTAAAACGTTGAATACTAAATGAAAAGATATGAAGATGTGGGCGGCCCTTCACTCCGCCACTGCCAGCAAGGCAATAACATACACTTCCTTGAATAGTCCAACTTGTACATTGCAAGGAAAGCGTCCCATTCATGTATTCTGTTTGGCTCTTATGAAGCAATATTTCAAAGTTTTCATACATACATATCCTCATTTATTACTTCTTTACTGAACTTAGACTTATATAACCTTCATAAACATGGCTGCTACTTCATTTTTATGCTTGTTACATAGCAGGAAAAGATTCTCAAACTCTGTCAAACGATTTTCCCAATCAATGAGCGTATAACTAATACATGAGAACAATGAGGATATAACTAATCTATAACCATGAGTGAGAGTCAAAATCAAAACTATTCTAGAAATCAAAATGCACAGAATCGTCCTCTCTAATTAATGCATAACAAAACAGTGTGTCAACAAGCTTATAGAACACAACTTTTCCTAATATAATTCATCATATTCAAGTTAGAGCAATATTAGGACAGGCATTCCTCGTTTCATTTCCAGGTAACGTTAGAAGATGCCAATGAACTGATCTTTCCAGGGGCACCGGAGTTGACACATTGTGACCAATTGACACAGATTCACATGTCCACGTTATACAGGTTGAAACAAAGCGTGTTGTCGAAAAGCATGATCCTTAGCACTAAATTGCGCCATTCGTGTTGAGAGACCGATGGCCAAAGATTCGGGGAATGTCATGTTGAGATCCAGAACAAGCACAAGGGGTTTTCTCGTTGGGATTATTCATATATGTCTCTTAATAACCATGGATCAATTGTCCAGGTATTTTTCTCTGTATATATTTTTGGTAAAATTGGATTAAGAAAATGTTTTAGTAATATTTATTTTCTGATTGTTTCCAATTTATATTTTTAGATTGCAATAGATGGAAGAGATCCTAAAGCTGTTGATGTTGATGGAGATGCATTGCCAACACTTGTATACATGTCAAGGGAGAAGAGACCAAATAAACCCCATAACTTCAAAGCTGGAGCTATGAATTCATTGGTAATTATAATTCAGAAAATAAATATTTCGAAAACAGAACAAGCATAGTTAAACATTTACGAACATGTGCACAACCACTAGTTAATAATCCATCCAAATATTTTTAATTTTCTCATTACAGATAAGGGTGTCATCAACGATAAGCAATGCACCAATCATTCTCAATGTCGACTGTGACATGTATTCCAACAATTCGGAATCAATAAGAGATGCACTCTGTTTGCTTATGGATGAAGAAAATGGTAATGAAATTGCTTATGTGCAATTTCCTCAAGCTTTTGAAGGCATTACCAAGAATGATATTTATGGTGCATCATTTAGAGTGGCATATGAAGTAAGTAGTGTTCGATTATATTTGATTTTTAACCATTTTGTTTTATTTTATTTATGAGCATTAATATTTTTCTTGTGTTGGATTAATTGGTAATGTAGGTAGAATTCCCTGGATGTGATGGTTTTGGAGGAGTGCTATATAATGGGAGTGGATGCTTTCACAGAAGAGAAAGTCTTTGTGGATTGGAGTATAACAAGGAATACAAATATGATTGGAATAGAAGTGAAAAAAGGGTAGAAAAAAGTGTAGATGAATTAGAAGAGATATCAAAGAACATTACTAGTTGCACATTTGAGGAAAATACTCAGTGGGGAAAGGAGGTAATTTTATTCACTCAACCGGCGATTCATTAGAATCAATGTTGCGATACCATGTTAAATTACTATCTACTATAATAATGTCTAAGTTTTTATAACAAAGATAAAGTTATTATATATCAAGTGGTTCTGGCCCATGAATAACAGAAGTGGACAGTAGTCTAATAAAATAGTTAACAAAATCGACTATAAATTGCAATTGTATAGCCGGTTTGGATCAAATTTTACATTGCAGAAGCACATTTTAAACTAAATTTCTTGAATATCATGGATTTGCAGATGGGACTAAAATATGGGTGTCCAGTGGAGGATGTGCTAACAGGGTTAACAATTAAATGTAGAGGTTGGAAATCCATGTACTTGAATCCAACTCAAATGGGTTTCTTAGGGAGTACTCCTATCACATTGGATCAAACTCTTGTGCAGCATGAGAGATGGGCTGAAGGTAATCTTCAAATTCAACTATCCAAGTACAACCCTTTCATATACGGTCATGGAAAGATCAAAGTAGGTCTTCAAATGGCTTATTGTATCTACAACTTATGGGCTCCCAATGGCTTGGCAACACTTTGTTACCTTGTTCTTCCTCCCATCTATCTCCTCAAAGGCATTTCTTTATTTCCAATGGTAAGCCATTTTTCTCCCTTTCTTATTAATGTATGTTTTAATTACATTGATTACGTTTAGGTTTATCGAAGACTCTAGAGTTTAAAGTTTATTGTCTTTTTTGTTATTGTTCATGTATGTGGTACCTAGGCACAACATGAATGTGTGATTTTTTCGAACAATTTAAATTTTGACAATGTGTTCTTACGTGCATTTTTATTATCAGATTTCAAGTTTATGGATCTTGGCATTCGGCTATGTGTTCATCACCACAAGCGTGTACAGCCTAGGCGAGTTCCTCTGGTCTGGTGGCACGCTCAAGGGTTGGTGGAATGATCAAAGAATGTGGGTTTACAAAAGATCAACTTCATACTCTTTTGCTTGCATGGACACTTTGTTCAAACTTCTTGGAGTTGCCAAGTTAAAATTCAACATCACTGCCAAGGTTGCTGAAGATGAAGTTCTCCAAAGATATGAGAAAGAGATGATGGAGTTTGGAACCTCTTCTCCCATGTTTACAATTTTGGCATTTTTATCCTTGTTCAACCTCTTCACTTTGGTTGAAGGGATCAAAAGAGTGATTTTGAAGAAGGAAAATGAGATTTTGGAGGTGCTGTTTGTGCAAGTCCTTCTATGTGGACTGGTTGTCCTCATCAATCTACCTCTATACGAAGCACTCTTCCTTAGGAGGGACAAGGGTTCTATGCCCACCTCTCTCACATTCAAATCAGTGGTTTTAGCTATATTGTCATGTATCATATCCTTGTATTAGATTAATTGTAGATGATTTCAAAAATGCCCATAATTTGTATCAGAGCCATCAGTTCTTTTTTCTTAGGGGGGAATAGTGTTGTTGGTGAGTCCTAGGTATTGTTGGTCAGCTATTGATAGCGTTGGTAAGTTGTTTAAGGTATGTTTGTCAGCTGTTGGAACCCTTTGTAAGTCGCCAAGGTGTGGGCAGTGTCCAGGGTTAGGTGGTCCCATACTGGTGTTCCAAATGTAGGTGGTCCAAGTACAGTGTTCCCAATCCTCCAACCTCAAAGATTTAAGACAGTATGTCTTTGTTTTCAAAATTTACCTGAGCTTCTAGCTCTAGGTCAAGACAAACTCCAGAAAGTATGAACCGTATGGAATGTAGAATATCAGACGTAGAAAAGAATTTACAAAAATGGTCCATACCAGATGTTCCTTATAAAAATATTTATGATATCTCAAGGTCCTTGTTTTCTCAAAAAACAGAAGATCTGATCGACATGGTTCAACAAACTGTGTCTTTCGATGGATCTATGGATTCAAAACAGTTGTTTTCAACTGAATCTTTACAATATTTACAAAATCAAGAATACAAATATATCCATATTGGATTGATTCAAGTTGGGATTAAACCCCTAACTAAAACAGAATTAGACACCTGTGCTCTAATCGCTTTTCGCGATTGTCGGCATAATAGGTTTGATGACTCTCTCCTAGGAATCGCTGAGTCAACTCTGGCGATGTGTCCGGTCTATTTTGACTGTTACCCTAACTTCTCAGTGTTTCTTACGGATCCAAATGTCATTGAAACACCTCACACTCAATATTCAAACACCTGGTTTTGACATGCTTCCATGATCAAAACCTCTTACTTTGATTTACAAGATCACCTACAAAGCCATGAAAACTCAACTGAGTCCAAAGGCTTTGATGGAGTCTGCGAAAGGATATATTATCTTCTTCCTGGCTAACAAAGACAAAACAAGTGTTATTGTCCCAAAGACAATTCACTGGAACCAAGTTACCCTTCCAGCCACTTGGCAAGTTAGAACCAAGAAAGCCACTTCCCAGTAGACTGAGTCAAATCTTGACTCTTGAGGACGACACAGTTGAACTCCAGTTCTCTGAGTCCAGAAGAACTAGATTACAACCATCTGATTTTCAATCTGGTCGCAGGTCTACTTCCTCTTTTAGAACTGCTCCTACCCATATCCCAAGGACTCCCACACCTCCTGATGTCCTTCCTCATTTAGATCTGGCTAGTCTCAGAAATAATCCACAATTTCTTCAGATTCCGCAACTTGTTTACAATCTGGAATCTCCCACTCGTTCTGAAATGGAAGATATCCCTCACCTACAATTGAATGTTTGAAGTGTTCCATCCTTGACAAAGAATGAATTAAACAAGATTTTTTTAAAACATTCCATTGAAAATAGAAGAAAATTTTTGTATGCCCAAACCACTGAAAACCAAAGAACTGATTTAGGAAAAAAGTTTTATGCTTGCTGTGAAGAGTTACAAGAAAATTTGCCATTCTTAGATTGGTATTTTTCTGTTTATCTTCCAAGCGTTAATGTCATAAAAACAGATTCTAAATTTTGGCATACAACTGAAACCAATAATGTTAAATAATCAATTTTACCACCTATGAAAGAAATTAAATTTTCAACATTAGGTCATGAACTTACAGCGTCACCTTTCAAAGATCCTACCACAGATTAAACTTTTAAATGACTTGGTAAAATAATTCAACAGAATAATTGTACCAATATTTTGCTTCATGAGATTGGAGATAAATTAATTCAATATCAAGCTCTCTAAAATCAATTGAATGATAGTCAATTGGCTCAAAAGCAACCTTTAGAATCTTTTATCCCCAGGCCAGTGATGTACTTTACACCTACATCAGTTGATCAAAGTGTGTTAACCACACCAAATCATTTAATTCAAGAAATCAATTCTAAATTTGTTGATTTACAAATTGAACCCAAACAGCAAATTAACACATTGTCTAATCCAGGCATGTCCTCAGGTAATGAAGATTTTGATCCCATGACAGAATTGGATCGTTTAAATTACATCCAATACCAAGACAATCTTATTCAGTTTGCCAAACCTTATGGGAATAATCAAAATCCATTACCAACTACTAGGAATTATTTTCCTAGACCATCACTTCCTGATATGCAGTATGAAGAAAATCTCCACACCTATGGTTCATTTTCTACAGTTACCTCTATACTTGGAACATAGATGGTCTAACTGAAGAAACTATCATTGAGCTAACCCAGGAAATGGTCATGATGACTTCGGCTCATCGCAACGAAAATAAGAATGACAAAACTATTGCCTCTTTTATTATTGCTAGATTTTCTGGACTACTCAAAGGATTGTGGGATAACTTTTTATCCAGTAGTGAACAACAGGGTATTCTTAATGCTATTAGAATTGATCACACAGGTCATCCTATCAAAGCGGTGAATGGGAGTGATATCCCTGATTTAGTCTCTACACTGATTTTTTTGTATTCTCAAGCATTTTATAGGGGATCCTAGTGAATTTCAAAGAAAATCCAAATATTTGTTGATGATCCATAAATGTCCTACTTTAAGCCACTTCAGGTGGTATAAAGATATCTTCCTCAAGAAGGTTATGCTTCAAGCAGAAGCCAGTAACCCATTTTGGAAGAGAAAGTTCATTTCTGGTCTTCCTTCCAATCTTTGCTGAAACTATTAGAGAAAAACTTTAAGAAGTCTACAATGGTGACATTCCTTATGAACGTCTTACCTTTGGAGATTTAATCGCGTTTATCAATAAATGTGCTTTGCACATTTGCAACGATTTAAGACTCAAAGCCCAACTGAAAAAACACCATATCCATGGCCCAAAAAACTAGGTGATTTCTACCAACAGTATGGCTATGAGGATTTTAAAATCCCAACCCAAAGACCTTCGTAGTCTAATATTAAATATAGATCCAACCCTGTCAGTTTAAGTCCAAAAGCCTTATGGGCCTAAGCAACCTAAAGATATCAGTGAATTTTACAACAAACCCAAGAAGCATGGTACGCATAAGCCCAAGCCTACCAAGCAGTTTAAAAACTTTACAAAGTCTTCAGGTCAGGTCCAAACCCATTCAAAGCCCATTTGCTTTAAATGTGGAAGACCTAGTCATTATGCGAAGAATTGTAGAACAACTCAAAAGATTCAAGAGCTTCAGGCTCTTGAAGATATCAAACAAATGTTTCTCCAAGTCTCAATGAACTCTGAATCTGAATCTTCGGGTGAAGAACTTCAAATTTACAATTTGAATTATTTTTCTGATTCTGAACCTTCTGATGAGGTTGAAGATGATCATTGCTTAGAGGCATGCAATTGTCATGCACATCACAGTATCAATATGTTTTCCAAAAAAAAAGAATAAAGTATTCTTTTAGATTTTGTTGATCATATTGATGATCCCAAACTCAAAACAGAGTATCTTCAACACATTAAGACTACTCTAACTACAAAACCAACCCCTGAGATTATAAACCCCTTTTATAACCATAAAGAAATAATTGATAGGTTTAAAAGATCCCAGTCTTTTGTTCCTGTCAATTTATCTGATATTTAGAAGGAAATAAACTATATCAAAAAAGATAAAACAAACTCAGTCTCTCCTTGATCTTCGCATTCAAGGTTTATAGACAACATCTTTACCTGATATAGCCTCTTCTTCTGAACCTCAAAAGGAATCTGATCCTCCTTTTTTTCTTAATGAAATCAACAAAGTTAAGCTCCAAAAATGGTATGTTTCTGTGAAATAATATCTACCACTGCATTAGTTGATTCTGGTGCAGATCTTAATTGTGTTGCTGATCGAAGGATTAATTCCAGTAAAATATTTCCAACTCACTAAACAACGATTTTATACTACTAACAATTCCAAGTTAGATATACAATACAAATTAACCAATGTTCACATCTGTCAAGACAAAGTATGTATCAAACATGATTTCTTGCTTGTTGAAAATATGTTCCAAAAGATGATTCTTGGAACTCCATTTTTTGCTGCAATTTATCCGTTTTCTGTTACAGAATCTGGAATCAAAACCGATCCCTGGAACTGATGTAGAATTCTCTTTTCTTTTCAAACCTGAAATTATAGAAATACATCATATAAAAAATGATGTTTATTTTCTTAATTTCATTTCTCAAAAACAACAACATTTGCAATCCCTAAAAGCTGAAATTGCGTACAAACACATTGATGGATAAATTCAAGATCCTAAACTTCAATCTCAAATTGTTCAATATCATGAACATTTGAAAAAGGAGTTATGTTCTGAATTTTCCATTGCTTTTTGGCATCGTAAAAGACATGTTGTTCATCTTCCTTATGAACCATCATTCAAAGAATCCATGATTCCCACAAAAGCCCGACTAATTCAAATGAACACTGAACTAATAGAATATTGTAAACAAGAAATCCAAACTATGCTTTCCAAAATCTCATTCGACATTCCAAGTCTCCATAGAGTTGTTCTGCTTTTTATGTTAGAAAAGTTGTTGTACTTTAGAGAGGAAGCCCTCGTTTGGCTATCAATTATAAGTCTTTGAATCAGACTTTACAATGGATAAGGCACCCTATTCCTAACAAGAGATATTTACTTAAGAGATTACATTCTGCTTGTGTTTTCTCTAAGTTTGATCTTAAATCTGGATTTTGCCAAATTCAGATTCATCCTCACGATAGATACAAAACTTCATTTAATGTTCCCTTCGGTCATTATGAATGGAATGTTATGCCTTTTGGTCTAAAAAATGCTCCGAGTGAATTCCAGAATATCTCCATTCTACTATTTCACAATCGTGTATATCGATGAAATACTTGTGTTCTCTGAATCAATTTCAGCTCACTGGAAACATTTGTATCAATTTGAGAAAATCATCAAAGTAAATGGTTTAGTTTTATCACCAACAAAAAATGATTTGTTTCAAAACAATGTTCGTTTTCTTGGACAGAAGATTTTTCATAGGACACTCACCCCCATTTCAAGACCAATTGTTTTTGCTGACAAATTTCTAGATGAATTAAAAGACAAAACCCAATTACAAAGGTTTTTCGGCTCTCTCAATTATGTTGCTGATTTTTACAAAGGCATTCGTGTTTTATTAAAGCCCCTGTTTGCCAGACTTAAGAAAAACCCAGGCCCATGGACTTGTCCATTCTCAAATTGTCTGTCAGGTCAAAATCCAAGTCAAGAGTCTCCATTGTCTTGGGATTTCCAATCCTGATGTTTTCAAGATTGTAGAAACGGATGCGTCTAACCAAGGGTATGGTGGTATTCTTAAACATCGTCTTTCTGGTTCTACAACTGTCCAATTAGTTCGATACCATTCTGGTATTTGGAACTCTGTTCAAATCAATTACTCAATGGTAAAAATAGAACCTAAAATTTCCCATATGTAGTATTTGACACATCGGAACAATATCAACGTATCTAGTTATCTTTATCAAAAAATTAAAATGTGTTAACTACAAAGCTATTCACTTTAAAGAAAGACCAACCTCACAATAATGCAAGGTCCATCTCCAAGTAGGGTCAAGTGCAAGTGTAGGGACGATTCCCATGTTGCACATTAATAATGGATGGTATACACAAGCTCGACTTTTCAGGTGTTAGATTTTAGGTGGAAAATTAAGTCTAAGGTGAAAGAAGTTGGACAACTCTTTTTTTTTAATTGTTATTTAACATGCCAAATCAACAGAAAAAAATGAAATAAAAACCTTGATTTTTTTTTTTTGGAAAGCGAGTGTCACGGACTAGCAATCCGTGCGGCACTAGCTATCCAATTCACTAGTAAGCCTATGAGTAGTTACTTCAACGGTCCCAAATATTAGCTTGAGAATGCACAATATCAATCTGTAGACAATATAACGATGCACAATAGTCAGCAAAAGCTTTCATTAACATTTAATAGATTACAATGAGGAGGAACGTTCGAAAGGACGTTGCTCAAGACTAGTTTGATGCTAATGATCGATGGAAATACAAGTTTTAAGTTGAAAAGCAATGCAAACAAAACAATAAAAATGCTAGCGGTACAATCTGACCCGACTATGCAATGGAGGCAACACATCCTCACAGTCAAGAGCTCAAACTTCCCCCCTATAATATAGATGCTAAGCATTTGGGCACTTTTCAAAAGGGAACATTGAGTTTTGAGACCATTAGGAAAGTCTTTAAAGGCCTCTGACATTGATTTCCCTGACCAACGGTACTAGTCCTGACACTCTCCCACACTCAATTCGCTGACACCCTCGCAGCAAAATTTTCCAAGTACTCTTCCAGCTTTGAGAGGTACGGCAGCAGATGCTCGACTGGCTCCCAACTGATCTCTGAAGGAGGCTCATCCTGCCACTTAACCAAATACTCTCTATCCGGGCCTGTGTTGTTGATGAGGCGGTCAGCTAAGATTTCTTCCACTTCTCGATCGGGCTTAGTAGGATGCTTAGGCAATGCTCGGGTAGATACATTTCTTGGGGGATCAGTGGCATCTGCATGGTAGGACTTCAAGTTACTTGCATGGAAGACATGATGGGTGAAACGAAGCCAATGTGGTAACTTGACGCGATAGGAGACTTTGCCTACTTTCTCAATAATTTGTACCGGTCCCTCATACTTGCAAAACAGATTGTTGTGTGCTCTAGTTGTCCGTTTATACTTGTTGAACATATCTTGCTTCACCAATACCAAGTCCCCGACTTCAAAATGATCAATCCGTCATTTCTTGTCGGCCCATTTCTTCATGTGATAGGAGGTTTTATCAAGATAGGCTCGAGCAACTTCAATGTTTTTCTGCCAGGCTTTGACAAATTCAAGAGCTCTTGGGCTGGGTCCTTGGTATCCGGTAAGCACTGTATGTTGTGTCAATGGTTGCTGACCAGTGACTAACTGAAAGGGGCTGGACTGAGTAGTTGAGCTCTTTTGTAAGTTGAAACAGAATTGTGCAACATCAAGTAGTCCCACCCAATTTTTCTGGTTTGCACTTACAAAATGACGAAGGTATTCTTCAAGCATAGAGTTAAAACACTCAGTCTGTCTGTCAGATTGGGGATGTTGGCTTGTCAACATATTAAGTTTGGATCCCAAGAGCTTGAACAACTCCTTCCAGAACTTTTCTGTGAAGCGCATCACGATCGCTAACAATGTTTTTGGACAGCCCCCAATACTTCACTACATGCTTGAGGAACAATTGCGCCGTATCTTCGACTATGCAAGTCAGTCTGGTCGGCACAAAGGTCACATACTTTGAAAATCGGTCAACAACTACAAGGATACACCTGAAATCCTCCACTTTCGGTAACCCAGTAATGAAGTCCATGGAAACACTTTCCCAAGGACGAGTTGGAACAGGCAGGGGCTCTAGTAAGCCTACTGGTCGATCTCTTTCAACCTTATCTTGCTGGCAAATAAGACATGTTCGAACATAGGCCATTACATCCTTCTGTATCTGAGGCCAATAGTACCCCTTCTCTAGCAATGCAAGTGTTCATCTCCAACCTGGATGTCCCGCCCAATGGGTGTCATGGCATTCTCTCAAAAGTTCTTTCCTCAAACCAGAAGTTCTTGGAACATAGAGGCGATTACCAGTTGTGAGTATTGCTCCATCTTTTATCCAGAACCGTCGAGTTTTGCCCTGCTTGATCAACTTTGTAATCGCCTTCGCTTGTGGGTATGTCTGTAGGCTTGCTTTGATCTTCTCCAAGATGGTGTGACTCGGACCTGTATGGTTTAGCACTGCAAGGTCTGCCCTTCTACTGAATGCATCAGCTACATTGTTAGTGCGTCCTGGCTTGTATTCCAATACTAAGTCAAATTCTGCTAATTTTCCCTGCCATCGAGATTGTTTGGAGGTTAGCATCTTCTGAGTAAGGAAATGACTTGTTGCATCATTATCCGTTTTAACAAGGACTTGAGATCCCAAGAGGTAGTGTCTCCACACTAGTAAGCTGAGTAACGAGACTCTCATATGCTACCGGGTGACCATCTTGAAGCAAAACTCCCCCTAAGGCATAATCGGATGCATCTGTTTGTACTTCAAAGGGCTTGGTGATGTCTGGCAAGGCCAATACTGGATCTTTCATCACAACCAATTTCAAGTCTTGGAATGAAGCTTCACACTGCCTATCCCATTCCCATGTTCGGTCTTGTTTCAACAAATTTGTCAGTGCAACATCTCTCTTAGAGTAGTTCCTTATGAAGCGACGATAATAGTTTGCGAGTCCAAGGAAAAACGTACGTAGTTGAGACACGTTCTTAGGAGAGTTCCAATCATGGATTGCCTTAACTTTCTCCATGTCCATTCGAATCTTGCCATTGCCAATAACATGACCTAAGAAATTGATCTGGGTCTGGCCGAATGAGCACTTCTCCGGATGAAAGAAAGGAATTATGGTCCAATATGGTTACATTTGCGGCTCAAAACGATTCCCCTTGGATGGTTGGTGAGGATTTCAATACTTATCTACACTCGGGGGAGAAAGTTGGAGGAATTGCACCCTCCCTGGCTAGTATGGCTCATTTCTCCGATTGTACTGAAACATGTGGATTAATTGATTGTGGTTATTCGGGTCCTCGACTTACATGGTGCAATAATAGGCGAGGCCGCGAGCGCATTTGGGCTAGACTTGACCGGATTTTTGTCAATTCGGCTTGGCTGACAGTTTTGGATAATCCTAAAGTTGAACATCTTAGCCGTACTTTTTCTGATCATTCCCCTATGCTGGCATCCATGCCCTCTCAACCAAGGATTGGTTTTGCACCGTTTAGATTCCTGAACATGTGGACTACTCACCCGGAGTTTCTTGATCTGATTAAGGGAGTCTGGTCGACAGATATGGCCTTCCCAAGACCCCTTGATAGAGTGGATGCCAAACTGAAATTGATCCCTCTCATCCAGTGGAACCGGATGGTATTTGGGAATGTTTTTAGCAGGATCCGCGCTCTCGAGGATGAAATGCAACAATGGGAAACTATTTTGTTGGCAGGATTTGCTGGTGGTAGTAACATGGGTTTTAATGTTGATGCCAACTGGGACACTAATGCTTGTTGCAATTTAAATCGCTGTCAGGCTGAGTATAGATTAGCTCTCAAACAGGAGAAGCTTTACTGGATTCAAAAATCCGGTGAAAAAGAGTTTAAGGAGGGGGATGCCTGCACCAAATATTTTTTCGCCTCGACTAAGTCTAAACAAAAACGGCGGGCTATTACTCAGATTAATTTACCTTGCGGCAGGACGATTTCGGACCCTGGTGAGATTCTTTTTAATGCCACGGATTATTTTTCCAATTTGTTGTCTTCCCAAGGTTCTTGTATGGTAGATGCAGAGTTGTTGACTTGTATCCTGAGACTGGTAAATTCCGGCCATTGTGACATCCTGGTCAAACGTCCTTCTCTAGATGAAGTGAAAACGGCTGTTTTTGACATCCCTAAGAATAGTGCCCCGGGCCCGGATGGATTTACTGCTGGTTTTTTTCAGTCTTGTTGGGAGATTCTGAGCATTGATATATGAGAGGCCGCGATTCAATTTTTTGAGGGGGAAGCGATGCCGGCTTCATTCTCGGCTAATTTCTTGGCTTTGATTCCTAAAACTGAGAATCCAGGTTCCTTTTCTGAATTTCGCCCTATTAGCTTATGCAACGTGATTTATAAGATCTTCAGCAAAATCCTTTGTGTTAGATTGGCAGATCTTTTGTCTGTCCTTATCTCTCCGGAGCAGGGGGCATTTGTTAAAGGCAGATTTATTGGTGAGAATATTGGCCTTGCACAGGAGTTGATTAGGGACATTAACCGGAAGGTTTTCGGCGGTAATGTGGTTTTGAAAATTGACATGGAGAAAGCCTATGACAGAATGGAATGAAACTTTTTGATGGCGGTGCTTACAAAATTTGGCTTTAATGGTAGATTTTGTCATATCATCTCCAATTGTATCGCTTCCTGTGGTTTTTCTGTGTTGCTTCAAGGAGTATACAAAGGATTTTTTAGATCTACCAGGGGCTTAAGGCAAGGTGACCCTCTGTCTCCATTTTTGTTTATTATTACCTCCGAAGTTCTGAGTAGGGGTCTTACTGAGGCTTTTGCTCGAGGTAAAATTGGTTATTTCTACACCCCAAGGGCATGCCGTCCTATCTCACATCTCCTCTATGCAGATGATACTCTCATTTTCTTAAATGGCAGAAAGTCCTCTATTCTGGGATGCATGGATTTTTTAAACAGCTATTGCCAGTCTTCGGGACAGAAAATAAATGCGAGCAAAAGTTCTTTTATGGTGGATGACAGGGCAGATGCATAGAAAATTGTCGGTTTTAAAACTTACACGGGATTCTCTTTCCGAGCTGCTCCTTTGAAATATTTGGGGGGACCAGTTTTTCAAGGAAGAGTCAAACTTTCGTATTTTGAAGATTTGATTACTAAAATTCAATCGCGGATTCAGGGATGGAAGGCGAAATTGATATCTCCGGGAGGCCGTTTAATTTTGATTAAACATGTTCTGAGTTCGATTCCTATCTATATCCTCAGTACCATGTGCGTTCCTATGAAAGTGTTAACTCGGATCAATAGTTTGCTGGCAGATTTCTTCTGGGGGGATTGTGAAGGAAGACTGAAGAAAAAATGGGTTTCATGGACTAATATTTGTTTTCCACAGGACGAAAAAGGTCTAGGTGTGAGAGATTTGCTGGTGGTCATGAGGGCTTTTCGTCTCAAAACACTTTGGCGCCTTCTTACATCAGATTCTCTTTGGGCTATTTTCATGCGAAGTAAATACTGGGTGCATGGGGTGGCTTTGAACGGTCAGTTGGTGAAAACTGGGTCTTCCCCATTTTTCAAAGAACTCATGCTTGGCAAATCCATTATTCTGAGTAATTCGCTTTGGCGAATTGGTAAGGAAAATATCAGTTTCTTTGAGGAAAATTGGAATACGATAGTATCCTTCAGAAGATCGGCGGATTTGGTTACTCAAGGTGTGTGGCCTTCGATAAATGAGGTGATTTCAAACAATTTTGAGTTGGTTAATCCAGATATCAGACATATAGCCAGGAGAATTTTTGCTGATAGACTATATGGAGAGGAATTTCAAAAGGATGAATGTATATGGGTTCCGAACCACAATGGGATTTTTTCTCTTCAGTCGGCCTATGACTTGCTTCGGAGGAAAGGGACGGTTGATGGCCTTTATAATTTGCTGTGGCATGACAGTATCCCTTCTAGAATCTCAGTTCTGGTGTGGAAATTACTCCATAGAGGGGTACCAGTGGATGGGGAGTTATACAGATGCGGATTTAGTCTGGCCTCTAAATGTAGATGTTGCACCAGGCCACAACGAGAATCACTGAATCATTTGTTTTTGGATGGAGAATTGGCGATGCAGATATGGCGCCATTTTGAGTTGATTTTTGATGTGCATATCAGAAAACCGGCGGAAATCTCCACGACGCTTGCCGTTTGGTTTAGGCGTGCCAAAATGAACACACAAACAGGTGTGCTATCATTTCTTACTCCTATGTTTATTTTATGGGAAATATGGAAACAACGGTGCAAATGTGTATATGAAAATGCTGTTCCTAATCCTGCTTTTGTGATTCTGAATATTCGGCGCAATTTGCTTTTAGCCAACAAGTTTATTACTCCTAAGCGAGTCAGTTTGCATAAGGCCCCATTATGGGGTTTGGGGTTACAAGAGATTCCAGTTTTGAGAAAGCTTAGTAGAATTGTCTTTTGGTATCCCCCTCCGCCAGATTTTGTTGCTCTTAATGTGGATGGATCTTCCTGTAAGAACATGGCTGCTGGAGGTGTAATTATTAGAGACTCTAGGGGTCTTTGTGTTGCGGGGAAGCATATTTTTTTTGGTGCAGGCTCACATAATAAAGCGGAACTTATGGCTCTAGCTGAGGGACTCCGTCTTTGTCTCTCGTTGGGTTTTAAGCAGGTTTTGGTTCAGACGGATTCGAAAATTGTTTGTGGCTGGTTTAAGGGTAATTTTAAAATACCGTGGCATTTGGAGAATATTTTAAAAGAAATCAAACAGCTGGCGGACCAATTGACGTTGACATGCTCCCATATTTATAGAGAAGCCAACGCGGTGGCGGATGCCTTAGCCACTAGAGCACAACGGGTACATATGACGGTCTCTTTTGATGCAAATGATCTCCCTAGGAGGGTGGCAGGTTTATTAGTACTTGACCGTAGTCATACGGCTTACATACGTCATGGGGAAGACTAGGCGTCGCAAGTTTGGGCACCGGAGATTGCATGTTTCAGCGTGTGGCAGGGCATTCTGTTGTAAAACAGAGTATCCTCTATTTTTTGACGCTGTGGACTAGAAATTCCAAGGTCTGTGCTGTCGCCTAGACTGCAGGCAAGATCAGTCAGTGCTTCTAGCACTCTGGAGCTGTGCTGGGCTGAAGTTGGCGTGCTGCGATGCGGTGGTTTTGCTGCGAGGACATGGCTTACTGAATGCGGGTTTTCTGTCTGGTATGCGGCCTGCTGATGGTGTCAGGTTGGTGGCTGCGACCGCGTGGCTGCTTTTAGCGCTGATACGCATGCAGCGTTAATCCAGGAATTTGAGGACAATCGAAGGTTTCTTTGTGCCTTGCTGCTATGTGAGCAGGTGCAGTTGCGGGATTAGAGCAGGGCCTTCATGTCTGTTTTTGCGATTTCAGTATGGTTGGTTTCTACATGTTTTGCAGGGTTTTGGTTTGCCGTAAGTGCGAGGATGCGCGTGAAATTATTTATTCGTATGGCTCTTTACTTTTCTGGTTGCTAAGCAGTTTTTTGTGTTCGGTCTTAGTAGATTGTTGTGCTACTTCAAAGACTTGGAATTTTTACGGGTAAAGTCGTAAAGTACCCCCGTTTAGTTTGTAAGTCAACTTTTTGATAAGTAATAAAGGTCTGGCATCCCATAGTTGCCCCTCCCTACTGGAGGTTCATTTAAAAAAAAAAAAAAAAAAAAAAAGAATGAGCACTTCTCCTTCTTGACAAAGAGATGATTATCCCTAAGGATTTGGAACACTTCTTACAAATGATGTAGGTGTTCTTCTATAGTCCCATTATAAATCACAATATCGTCAAGATAGACAACCACGGACTTGTCCAGAAGGTGACGGAACATGCCATTCACAAGGGTGCAAAACGTAGCTAGAGAATTGGTCAAGCCGAAGGGCATTACTAGGAACTCATATGACCCATATCTAGTGGAACAAGCAGTTTTGGGTTCGTCACCAGCAGCAATGCGGACCTGATGGTAACCTGATCTCAAGTCGAGTTTTGTGAAGTATTTGGCGGATCCAAGTTGGTCGAATAAGTCTGCAATGAGCGGCAACAGGTATTTGTGCTTTATAGTGACTTTGTTCAAGGCTCTATAATCAACACAAAGGCGAAGATTGCCATCATGTTTCCGCTGAAAAAAAACAGGTGCCCCATAAGGTGCTTTAGAGGGCCGAATGAATCCCGACTCCAACAAGCTATCTAGTTGTGTTCTCAATTCGGTCAGCTTTGGAGGGCTCATGCGATATGGACTACGTGCGGGTGGCTTGGCACCAGGCACTAACTCAATTTCGTGATCAACGAGCCTTCTGGGAGGTAGATTCTTTGGCAATTCATTCGACATCACTTCGTTGAAGTCAGCAATAACTTGGGCAACTTCCTCAGGGATTTCGCTAGTATCATCTTCCATCTCTAGCTTTGCCACAGCTAAGTATGTATCTTCTCCTTTGGCCAAGCCTCTCTTGACTTGGAGCGCCGACAATATTCTATCATGAGTTGTGGGTCGAATTGAGGTTGGTATAATGCGTAGTCTGGGTCTGAAAAACCCCAAGGAGCCCATGAAAGGTAATGGTTCTGCTGCAGCTCCTCGGAAGAATTCTTGGCCAAGAATCAACTTAAAATCATCAAGTGGGACGGCCAAGAAGTTTGATCTTCCTTCCCATGGACCAACCTGTAGTGGCACCGCTCTAGCCATACCATTAATAGAGATTGCCTCAGAGTTGACAGCTTTCAACTTATCCACATCTCCTTCTAAGTTCAGACCCACACGTCTAGCTTCATCTGGGGCAATAAAATTGTCCATCGCTCCTGAATCCAACAATGCTTGGGAAGGGAACTCATTGATAGTGATGTCGATGTATTGCAAATCCTTCTTGTGGGGGTGCTCATACATTTCTCCTTTGACAGCATTGAGCTTGCGTAGAGCTCCCATCTGGGAGGTCTCACTGTTGGTGGGGTTCGAGCTCGATGCGGTTGAGTTAGAAGGTTCTGCTTGAAGCAATGACATCAATGAGTGTAGAGCTGGTTTGGATGGGCATTTGCCTGTTGGGTGATCCCTGCTATTGCAAAGAATGCATGGGGCAGGTGCAGATGGTCTCCGCTGTCCAGAGTAGTTTTGCCCTCCTTTATTGTTGTAATTTGAGTTGCTAGAGCTGGCATTCCAATTTTTGTTGGAACTCCAATTCTGGTTGGACGGCCGAGAATTGTAGTTTCCTCGGTTTTGACTTGAGTTTCCCTAGTTTTGGTGAGGTGATCGAGCATTCGACTCTGAGATTGAATTGGTACTGCCAGTTCTAACTGTGGAGTGATTGAGCAAAGTGGATCCAGCCATGGGCATATAATCGCTAAACCTTTCTGCTGCCGCAATAGCACTTGTAATATCTGTTACCTTCTGCCTTTGCAATTCTACCTGCAGAAGCGGCTGAGCTTGTTCCATGAAGCAAAAAACTTTGTCCTTCTCAGACATGTCTCGAATATCTAGCAAGCAAGTTGAGAATTGTCAGACATAGTCTCGAATATTGTCTGTCTGTTTGATGGTGTGGAGCTTCCTCCTTGCTAAGAAATCAGTGTTCTCAGGCAAGAATTGATTTCTGAGTTCCTTCTTGAGGTCTGCCCAAGTTCTAATAAGGATGCGACCTTCTTCCATATCTGCATATTTGGTTCTCCACCATAGTTTCGCATCACCTGCTAAGTACATGGTCGCCATGGTGACCTTGGCTTCTTCTGATTCAGGGTTCACCGAGCGAAAATATTGTTTCAGATCAAACAAGAAGTTCTTTAGCTCATTCCCATCTCGTACCCCAGCATATGACTTTGGCTCAGGCACTTTCATCCTAGAGTGATCAGTTGTCCCTGTGGCCTTGGTCAGCAAGTCAACCCTTGCAAATAAGTCCTCCAGCTGTAATTGGAAGTCACTCATCACCTGAGCTGTGGGGTGAGGTGACTCTTCCATAGCGACTATCCGTCCCTATAAATTATCGACGTGGTTAGCCAGCGAATCCACTCTGTCTGCCAAGTGAAAGAGTCCATCAAGCCGACTAATCTGTTCTCCCAAAGTGTTCAACTGGTCCATTCTATTCTTTAGTCTCTGCATTCGACTAGCCTGTCGTTCCTCCATAGCGCTAAGCGCTCACTTAGTTCCTGCATCCTAGTTTGCATTCAACAAGCTCTGGCTCTGATACCAACTGTCACGGACTAGCAATCCGTGCGGCACTAGCTATCCAATTCACTAGTAAGCCTATGAGTAGTTAATTCAACGGGCCCAAATATTAGCTTGAAAATGCACAATATCAATCTGTAGACAATATAACGAAGCACAATAGTCAACAAAAGCTTTCATTAACATTCAATAGATTACAATGGGGAGGAACGTTCGAAAGGACGTTGCTCAAGACTAGTTCGATGCTAACGATCGATGGAAATACAAGTTTGAAGTTGAAAAGTAATGCAAATAAAACAATAAAAAAGCTAGCGGTACAGTCTGGCCCGACTATGCAATGGAGACAACACGTCCTCACAGTCAAAAGCTCAAACCTCCCCCCTATAATATAGATGCTAAGCATTTGGGCACTTTTCAAAAGGGAACATTGAGTTTTGAGACCATTAGGAAAGTCTTAAAGGCCTTTGACGTTGATTTTCCTGACCAACGGTACTAGTCCTGACAGCGAGCAGAGTTTTTATAGGATCCCAGAACTCATTAAAGACCAAAACTGGTCAACACACCATAAACTGATAAAGATGCCACAAGCTGGATTCGAACCCATGACCAAATGATACCATCCACCAAGCTCCAACCGTTGAGTTGTCATGCCAGTGGCTAAATATTAAAAATAAAAATAAAAATAAAAATAAAACCTTGATCTTGTTGAGAATCTGTGATCTATATAACATACACAATGTCATTGAAAATTAGAAAGTTTTATCTACATTATAAGGAGATAATAACAATTTGAAAAGGTGAAATGATTTCGAAATGGTTGAAATGCAACCACCCATTTTGTGTAGAACTAAGTATGTCAAATCATTTACATGCTTAAGAGTTCTGATACGCAAAAGCCATTCAAATCAAATTACTTGTCAACCCATGCACACCGAAGCTCCATGTGTTTAGTCCACTCCTTTTACTTTATGTTGGTGCATAAGCAATGTTTTAATTTGTTTTCTTGGAAGGTTTACATGTATATATAGCATAAAACAACAAAGGTGGCCCCTATGAGCCTTCCATAATCAAACTAAAAAACAAAGCGATCCATTCCAGGGAAAGGAATTAGCCATCTTTTTGGTAAAGATATATCTGTATGATTTTAACATTGTATTTTTTACTCTTTTTTTTTTTTTTTTTTTCTCCCTGAAATCCACTCCCCTATGAAAAGTATACAGTTTGTGATTTGGAGCTTCTACCTCACAAGACTATGGTTCCTACCCACCCACTAGCTTGCCAATGCTTTTTGTTCTTTCGTTGTTCCTCCCCTTTATCTTTTAAAGGCTTTCTCTACTTCAAATGGTAAGCCATTTTTTTGCCTTTAATAGATAATCAGACAACTAAACTCTGCTTGTGTTTTACATGGTGTTTGGTCACTTGTCTAAGTTATTAGATTGTAATGTAGGCAAATATAGCATAGATAAATGGTTGGGTGCCATGGATAATAAGAGTAGACTTTTAACTGGTCGATATATATATTGATTTCCTTCCTCAGGTTTCTAATTCATGGATCATACCCAACACTTGTGTTCATAGCTTAGTTGAGTTCCTCTGGTCTGTGGCACAGTTAAAGGTTGGTAGAATGAACAAAGAATTTGGGTGTACAAAAGATCAACTTCGTATATTTTTCGTATTTATGGACACTTTGTTCAAACTTCTTGGAATTTCCAAGTTAAGAGTTTGATATCACTGCCAAAGTTGCTGAAGACCAAGTTCTATAAAGTATGAGAGAGATGATGGAGTTTGGAGCATCTTCTCCCATGTTTACACTATTGGCAACATTAGCTTTGTTCAAATTCTTTTCTTTTGTAAAGGGGCTCAAAATAGTGATTGTCAACAAGAAAGTTCAGATTTTAGAGTTGTTTGTACAACTTCTCTTGTGTGGACTGTTATCAAGCTACCTCTATATGAAGCAGTACTCTTCCTTGGGAGTGATAAGGGTTTTATGCCCACTTCTTTTACAATTAAATCAACAACTTTAGCTATATTGGCATGTATGGTAGCTTTGTATTATTTTTGTGAAGATTCTCTTATGCTATTTTTGCTATTGTTGTGATGATTATCTTTGTGAAGATTATCTTTAGCTATTTTTGTGAAGATTATCAATAATTAAATCAACAACTTTATCTATTTTTGGCCCACTTCTCTTTGTGAAGATTATCTTATGTTGTGTTATTTTTACCCCTCAAATCATTTTGATATTTGAAGCATATCGAAAATTTTTATTACTTCATTAAACATTTTGGTGTACAGGTAGTAAATTTGTCCTTATTATAAAAATCAAGGATGGCCGGTTCAATATCATTGTACAAGTCCTTTCTGAATAGCGTCTCCAATGCACCATAGTGGGGAAAGGAGAAAAACAGTAAATGTCACAAAGCTAAATCCTTATAAAAAGGTGCAAATTAAAATCTACAAAAACTTTAAAAGGTTGCTTGATCATCTATAATTTTACATTTCATTTGTTTTTTTCCTAATTTTTCTCTTTTCTCCGGTTTGTTATTGTTTGATCAAAATTGTTCTAAATACACGTTTTAGTGTTTCCTTTTTCCTTGGATTCGCTTACGATTGACAAAGTTCTTTTTACCAACATGATAACAATAATTTAACTGAAGATCATAGAGACCGTTACAAGAAAATAAACAAAAGTTCAAATTTATTGAAAAACAACTGTTCCTTCCTTTACCTTATCTTTTAAATAGAAACTAGAAATCATTTCTAGTCTACAAAAATTATCAATTGAGAAGAGGCCAGGGGATATTTATAAATGAAAGACATTGTTAATGTGAATATGCTTGGAAATCATTTCGTTCTACATCCTGTGTGTTCTCATGCAAATCAAATGCCATTTAAAAAAATTTTAAACACAAAAATATGCAAGTTATATAAGTACTCATCCATTTTTAATGAGAATCAGTATTGCTACGTATATCCAGCTCTGTATGCATTCTTAGAAATACAAAAATATAAATGACTCTACCAATTAAACTGATGTTCAACATGGAAAATTGTACTTCAGGGCACATTTTTACTTAAATTCGTTCGACTAATCTAAAAACTCCTGTAGGTAGTATTTGACACATCGGAACAATATCACCATATCTAGTTATCTTTATCAAAATATTAAAATGTGTTAACTGCAAAGCTATTCATTTTTAATAAAAGACCAACCTCATAATAATGCAAGGTCCATAGGACCATATCTAAGTAGGGTGGTCTACACAATCTCGACTATGTTCATGTGTTAGATTTTAGGTGGAAAGTTAAGTCTAAAGTGGAAGAAGTTATCCAACTCTTTTAAAGTGTTATTTAGCATGCCAAATCAACATAAAAAAAATGAGATAAAAATAAAATAAACAACTTGATCTTAATGAAAATCAGTGTTCTAAAAATTGCTAGGCGCTGGGCGGGCGGCGAGCAGGTGCCTAGCGCCCAGGGGCCTAGGCGGTCTTATGTTTTGTATTATAACTTTAATAATTTACAAAAGTTAAGCATAATACCTTATCAATTACATCCAATTTAATGTCAATATACATATGCAAAATTTAAAAACATGAAAAATTAACAATCGTGAACAAAATTTATTAAAACTCAAATGACTGAAGTTGGTCATGATGGGTACTTTATATAAATTTGAATTTGTGTATTCTTTTATTTTTCTTCAAATTGCATGAATAACCTCAGTTATGTTTGATAAAATCTACATTAGTAAAATTGGTACTAGCAGATCCTTTGAGAATTTCATTAAGTAATCATTCTTTGCTACATTTAGACATATATTGAATAAAAATAATTAAATAGTTTATTTCTAAAAATAGGAAAGAAAATAAAATAAGAACACAATCAGCCTTATTAAAAAAAAAAAAAATCAAAATCGCCCAAACCGCTTAGACCCCGCCTAGATTCCGTCCAGACCCGCTTAGACCTGCCCAGACTGCCCAGAACCACCCAGACTGCCCACCCAGCCATTAATCTGGGCGATTTTCCACCTTCTAGCGCCTAGACGGCTGCCCAGGCCGATTTTTAGAACACTGTGAAAATCTTTGACATATAACATACACAATATGTCATTGAAAATTAGAAAGTTTATCTACATTATGAGGAGATAATAACAATTTGAAAACATAAAGTGATTTCGAAATGGTTGAAATGCAACCACCCATTTTGTGTAGACTTCAAATCATTTGTACTTCATGTTGGTGTACATCAGCAATGATTCAATTTATTTTCTTGGAAGGTTTACTTGTATTTATAGCATAAAACAACAAAGGTGGCCCCTATGTGCATTTAATGGTCAAACTAAAATACAAAGAAAAAAAACTCAAATATCAATAAATCTATAATAAATTAACACTATTATATAGAGAGATACTCAGAGATAGTAGGAGGAAAGGAAAGGAAAGATGGGAAGAAGTGAGATTAGAAAGAAAGATGATGAACATCTTCCACTCTTTGAAACAAAGGGTGCAAAAGGAAGAGTAGTCTTCAAGTTGTTTTCATTCTCCATCTTTGTGAGCATTTGTTGTATATTTGCTTATAGGTTCATTCACTTGCCTCAACAAGGTGAACAAGGGAGATGGGGTTGGATATTAATGTTTTTAGCCGAATTATGGTTCACTTTGTATTGGATCTTCAATCAAGCTGCTAGATGGAATCCTAAGTATCGATATACCTTCAAAGATAGACTTGCTCGAAGGTAATGGTTGGTTGTTGTATATTTGTATGTTTCATCTCTTCTCCCT
Source organism: Berberis thunbergii (assembly GCA_003290165.1). Classification (NCBI taxonomy): domain Eukaryota; kingdom Viridiplantae; phylum Streptophyta; class Magnoliopsida; order Ranunculales; family Berberidaceae; genus Berberis; species Berberis thunbergii. Next base: position 105,192 of record QNQO01000872.1, on the reverse strand, counting down.
TCCAAGATCTCCGAATCTTTTTCTTCTCATGCCACTTCTACTATATTAGTTGCATCAAAAGAATGGTTCGAAATTTTTTTTATTAAGTGGGATACTATATTTAGCAAACACTTATACGTGACTCTTTTTTACAATATACTTCTTATCTCAAGTTATGGATCAGAAAAAAAAATGTCAAGACATGAATAGTTCACTGGAAACATCAACCTAGCTACCCAAGTTTTTGTTTAGGAGATATCCATCCATATTTGAAACAGTTATAGTTCAACTTTATAAAAGACTTGACTCCATATGAATTAAATGTATACCAATCCATATTCATTTTAAATATCCCTAATGAAAACATGGGTTGGAACTTAAACAGGTACAAAGACGATCAACTTCCACTGGTGGACATCTTTGTATGTACAGCAGACCCCAAAATAGAACCACCCATTATGGTGGTTAATACTGTCTTATCTATGATGGCTTACAACTATCCAACAGAGAAGCTCAGTGTGTATCTTTCTGATGATGGTGGCTCTGATTTAACCTTCTATGCTCTCTTGGAGGCTTCTGAGTTTTCTAAGTATTGGATCCCATTCTGCAAGAAATTCCATATAGAGCCAAGGTCTCCTGCTGCTTATTTTTCAAAGAAACCTGACCCACCTGGTCCTATTAAAAATGAAGAATTTTCAACAATGGAGGTAATTTGAATTCTTTCATTATAATATTTTTTTTTCCAAAATAGACATATGATATTGGCAAAATTCCTTGTCGGGACATCTTGAGACGCAAGTGATGAGATCACTGTTGGAAAATCTTTAGCTTGAGGCCGGCTTTCTTGTTGAAAATTTTGCAATATTCTGAATTTGTTGCATTTTCAAAAGTTACTAGCAACTTTAAATTTTGAAGTAGATTTCTTATGAAATAATTTCCAGAAATTGTACGAAGAAATGAAGCAAAGGATTGAAACTACAACCAAATTGGGTCAAATTTCTAAAGAGATCCAGAACAAGTACAAGGGGTTTTCTCGTTGGGATTATTCATATATGTCTCGTAATAACCATGAATCAATTGTCCAGGTATTTTTCTTTGTATATATTTTTGGTAAAATTGGATTAAGAAAATGTTTTAGTAATATTTATTTTCTGATTGTTTCCAATTTATATTTTTAGATTGCAATTGATGGAAGAGATCCTAAAGCTGTTGATGTTGATGGAGATGCATTGCCAACACTTGTATACATGTCAAGGGAGAAGAGACCAAATCAACCCCATAACTTCAAAGCTGGAGCTATGAATTCATTGGTAATTATAATTCAGATAATAAATATTTCGAAAACAGAACAAACATAGTTAAACATTTACGAACATGTGCACAACCACTAGTTAATAATCCATCCAAATATTTTTAATTTTCTCATTACAGATAAGGGTGTCATCAACGATGAGCAATGCACCAATCATTCTCAATGTCGACTGTGACATGTATTCCAACAATTCGGAATCAATAAGAGATGCGCTCTGTTTGCTTATGGATGAAGAAAATGGTAATGAAATCGCTTACGTTCAATTTCCTCAAAATTTTGAAGGCATTACCAAGAATGATATTTATGGTGCGTCATTGAGAGTGATCCGAGAAGTAAGTAGTGTTCGATTATATTTGATTTTTTAACCTTTTTGTTTTATTTTATTTATGGGTACTAATATTTTCTTGTGTTGGATTAATTGGTAATGTAGGTAGAATTCCCAGGATCTGATGGTTTTGGAGGAGTGCTATATATTGGGAGTGGATGTTTTCACAGAAGAGAGAGTCTTTGTGGATTGGAGTATAACAAGGAATACAAATATGATTGGAATAAAATTGAAAAAAGGGTAGAAAAAAGAGAAAAAAGTGTTGATGAATTAGAAGAGATATCAAAGAACATTACTAGTTGCACATTTGAGGAAATTACTCAGTGGGGAAAGGAGGTAATTTTATTCATTCAACCGACGATTCATTAGAATCAGTGTAGCGATACCATGTTAAATTACTATCTATACTATAATGCTTAAGTTGTTATAACAAAGATAAAGTTATCATATATCAAGCGATTCTAGCCCATGAACAACAGAAGTGGACTGTAGTCTCAATAAAATAGTTAACAAAATCGATGATAAATTGCAATTTTATAGCCGGTTTGGATCAAATTTTACATTACAGAAGCACATTTTAAACTGAATTTCTTGAATATCATGGATTTGCAGATGGGACTAAAATATGGGTGTCCGGTGGAGGACGTGCTAACAGGGTTAACAATTAAATGTAGAGGTTGGAAATCCATGTACTTGAATCCAACTCAAATGGGTTTCTTAGGGAGTGCTCCTATCACATTGGATCAAACTCTTGTGCAGCATAAGAGATGGGCTGAAGGTAATCTTCAAATTCAACTATCCAAGTACAACCCTTTCATATATGGTTATGGAAAGATCAAAGTAGGTCTTCAAATGGTTTATTGTATCTACAACTTATGGGCTCCCAATGGCTTGGCAACACTTTGTTACCTTGTTCTTCCTCCCTTCTATCTCCTCAAAGGCATTTCTTTATTTCCAATGGTAAGCCATGTTTTCTCCCTTTCTTACTAATGTATGTTTTAATTACATTGATTACGTTTAGGTTTATCGAGGACTCTAGAGTTTAAAGTTTATTGTCTTTTTTTGTTATTGTTCATGTATGTGGTACCTAGGCACAACATGAATGTGTGATTTTTTCGAACAAATTTAAATTTTGACAATGTGCTCTTACATGCATTTTTATTATCAGATTTCAAGTTTATGGATCTTGGCATTCGGCTATGTGTTCATCACCACAAGCATGTACAGCCTAGGCGAGTTCCTCTGGTCTGGTGGCACGCTCAAGGGTTGGTGGAATGATCAAAGAATGTGGGTTTACAAAAGATCAACTTCATACCCTTTTGCTTGCATGGACACTTTGTTCAAACTTCTTGGAATTGCCAAGTTAAAATTCAACATCACTGCCAAGGTTGCTGAAGATGAAGTTCTCCAAAGATATGAGCAAGAGATGATGGAGTTTGGAACCTCTTCTCCCATGTTTACAATTTTGGCATTTTTATCTTTGTTCAACCTCTTCACTTTGGCTGAAAGGATCAAAAGAGTGATTTTGAAGAAGGAAAATGAGATTTTGGAGGTGTTTTTTGTGCAAGTCCTTCTATGTGGACTTGTTGTCCTCATCAATCTACCTCTATACGAAGCACTCTTCCTTAGGAGGGATAAGGGTTCTATGCCCATCTCTCTCACATTCAAATCAGTGGTTTTAGCTCTATTGTCATGTATCATATCCATGTATTAGATTAATTGTACCACCTCTCTTGACGAAATTAAATTTTCAACATTAGGTCGCGAACTTACAGCGTCACCTTTCAAAGATCCTGCTATAGATAAAACTTGTAAAGGACTTGGTAAAATTATTCAATTGAATAATTATACCAATATCTTGCTTCATGAGATTGGAGATAAATTGGTTCAAGATCAAGTTCTCCAAGATCAATTGAATAAGACTCAATTGGCTAAAAAACAAGTTTTAGAATCTTTCATCCCCAGGCAGTGACGTACTTTACAAACCACTGTCCCTTGTCTTGGACAAAATATTTTTCATGAGACACTCACCCCCATTTCAAGAGCAATTGTTTTGCTGACAAATTTTCAGATGAATTAAAAGACAAAACCCAATTACAAAGGTTTTTGGGCTCTCTCAATTATGTTGCTGATTTTTACCAAGACATTCGTGTTTTTATTAAAGCCCTTGCTTGTCAGACTTAAGAAAAACTCAGGCCCATGAACTAAAGCCCATTCTCAAATTGTCCGTCAGGTCAAAACCCAAGTCAAGAGTCTCCCTTGTCTCGGAATTTCCAATCCTGATGCTTTCAAGATTGTAGAAACGGATGCATCTAATCAAAGGTATGGTGGGCAATTTGACGGCAGTTATATAGCGACGGTTGAGAAAAACCACCGCTACATACTTTATTCAATAACCGTCGCAGAATTATATCATTTAACGACGGTTGTCGACGATTTTACCGTTGTTATAAATAAAAATCATATTTTTTTTATCCAACTCTTTTATTTCTTCCCCACTCACCCCAGTAGCAAGTCGTGTGTTGTGTTCATCTACATTCACATTCATATCTTGCCTCTCCCACAATCGCTCTCACGCCACCATGTCTTCGCTTCTTATCTCTCTCTCTTCATCCCTCCCTCTCCATTTTGTTCTTAGCAAAACCTAACAGTACTCATTACCAAAACCATAGATTCCTTCTTGTTCTTCAATCATCCATTGCTATGACCGCCTCTGCAATCTGGCAACCTCAAGAAGACGGTCTGAGAGAAATATGTGGCTTGCTGAGACAACACATCTCTCCCACATCCAATAAACCCCAGATTTGGCAGCAGCTTCAGCACAGTCAGTTCCCCGATTTTGACAACTATCTCATATTCATTCTTGCTCGTGCAAAGGTAATCTTCATTTGCCTCGCCCAATTCATTTCAAAGTTTCGATTATTGTTATTCACGTTTTGTTGGAACTTTGATGAGTTGGTTCTTGATTAATGTTGGTAGGGTTTAGTAAGATTTGAACATTTTGTGCCAAATAGACTGAGAATTACATTTGATCGGAAACCAGTTTGCATTTTACTGTCAATGAGGTTTTCCCTATTCATACACAGAATTTGATTTGAAGAAATGCTCAAATGTCAAATGATAATTAGATTTTCAGTCTTTGGTTAGTGTAAGTAGTTGAAGAAACTTTGGTATTGTTTATTGGCATTTCAACTGATTTTATAATGTTCAACACTGAATTTGCCTTCTGATTGGGTTTGAGTGTTTATTGAGTGGAAAAATTATAGGTGGGTGTAAAATAACCATCTAATTACTATTTCTTTTGTAGGATTTGATGATGTTTGATGAAAATGAAAAGCTACTATCGAGAAACCCACCCAACATTCACCATGTAAATAACACTTCTATGGTATGTGTCTCATTCAAGGAGTGCCTTCTTCAGCATTACTTTAGTAAGATACTTGTTTTTCTTAAAACTTGTCGGATTCTATTCCCCCAATGAAATGATTTTTCATTATGCTTAGGTGTCGTGTTTTTTTTTCCTGCCAGGAACTCCGATGTGGTGTGAATGGCACAGAATCTGACATTGTGCAAGCTTGTCAAAGAGTAAGTAGGTCTCAATGTTGTCGTCCACATTTCTACCTGTGGCACTTTCACTCCTTTGACTTGTTACTGTCCTTTGGACCTTAAACCATAAGCGAACAACTTTGTCGAATGTTCTCTTTACAAGGCTGCTGAAGATCAGGCTAATTATTTTGGCAATCTTCAGAAAGGAGTGTTGCCTGAAACTCTTGATAGGTTGCCAACGGGGATGCAAACGACCATTTTACTTGAGCTGATGACGATAAGGGCATTTCACAGCCAGATTTTGTGTCGTTACAGTCTAGGTACAACAATTGGGTTTCGCATCCGCCGTGGTAATTTGACTGATATACTTGCAATTCTTGTTTTTGTTCCTCGGAAAGTTCACTGGCAATGGCTCAGTCACATACAGTGTCTTCCCTCTGCCCTTGAGGTGAGTGAGATGTAATAGTTCTTATGATCTTTCTTTTTCATTTTATGTTTATTTCTACTAGATCTTCCTACCTTGAGATCTTGATAGAATAGTAGGGCTTCCATATTCTTTATTCTGAAGTAGTAGTAAATTTTGAGTTAATGAATAGGGACCAGGAGGTGTTTGGTGTGATGTGGGTGTTGTGGAGTTCTCGTATTTTGGTGCACCTGCAGCAACTCCAAAAGAACAATTGTACACCGAGCTTGTAGATGGATTAAGAGGAAGTGATCTATGCATTGGTTCAGGTTCTCAGGTAGATTTGACTTTTTAAAACCTCTATTCTGCATGACCATTATATCATTAGTATATGATGCTTGAGTATGTGGGCAAATTTCTTAAAATGAATATATAAGTAATGCACTGAAATGTTCATGTGAGTACTACATTGGAATCCCCTTTCTTAGTTATTATCTGGACAAATTATACTTTTTATAATTTTATTACATGCACAACTTGCATCCATCTCATTTGTTTGTAAATGAGATAAAATAGTTAGATAAGTGCTACCTGATATCCTCTATTGAAATAGCTAAAAACTCATTTTGGGCACTAATAGATTTTGACAAAGAGGCATGGAATATATTGGCGGCATAGAGAAATCTTGGAGGTGTGAATACGAGTGTTCCATTGTGGCTAGACTGAGCTCTCTTATGAACAATGGGTTTGGGCTCAGTTTATACAATAGGGCAAAGAATGCGATCCCAGATTCGGGATGCCCCCATGGCTCCTCGTGTCACAAGGCTAAATTTCAATAATTATGTGCATGGCAACTATGTGTAAGATAGGAATTTGTTGGTGAGCTTTGATATGGTCTTCTGATTGTAGCTGCATAATCAGTTTTCAACTTTTTATATAGAGGTTGCTTCTGGTTGCCAGAAGGATATGGTGGTATACTGGTATCTGACAACATGATGGAGTCTACATTTTTCATATGCTTTGTACACAACACCGTTTATGTTTATCTTTGTGCTGTCAAAATATTTTACCTCGTGCCTACTGTCAAGATCTATTTCAATGAAATTGCCCTGCCAACAACTATGTCATCTATTGGTTGTTGCCCCCTGTAATATTTTTCTCCATATCAGTTGACTTCTTTACATTATTTGTATAGCTGGTGAGTGAAAGGAAAATTTCAAATGTCATGCGCTTTTTTCAAGCTATAAATGTCAGTTGAATCTTCTATTTTGTTTCCAGTCTTATATAAGAAAAGATCTCTCTGTTATTCAAGTTGCTATATAGAGCTTTGTAGTCTACGTTAGACAAAACCTCTCTTTAGCCAGCCATTTGTGAGGCATCTGTTTACATGCTGATTTATCTTTGCATGCTTAGTTCTACATAGTTTGTTATGGTAACTTCATGGTTGTGTTGAATTACTGTTCAAATCAGTATTTGCATCAATGATTGAGATGGATAGGGGTGATTGTAAAGTCATTTCTACTTGAGACTTGTTAATTCATCAACTAATAAGAAATAAAAGATGTAGAAAGAAGACCCAAAAATGTGATTAGGTGATTGCTCAGTGGGTTGCTTTGGTTAGTTTTTTATTTAATTATTTTTCAATTATTTATTGTTGACTGACTTTTGATGCTCCTAAGCCCAGGAGAGGATTTAAAGGGTTATTTGAATCAATAACAGAGGAAATATAGAAAATTGACCAGTGATCACTATGAGGGCAATTTTTGAAACTACGGGAAGGAGGCAAGTGGAAATTCATTATGTAAATGGTGGCACCCCTCACATAGTTGAAGAGAACATTGAGGAGTATTTTCTTGGACCCAACGATTTTTCCGTTGAAGAGATTCTCCAAGATCAGGTGGATAATGTCACCTTCTTTCAACCTATAAGAAAGCATTTCTTAACTTTCTGTTATTAAGATTTATTGAATATGCTTGAGCTGATGATTCTATAAGAGAGTGTAGATAATGATATAACTGTTTTGGTTTTACAGGTTAACTGCTTGAAGCAGGAGCTGCAACTCTTGGCATCAAATAGACTAGTTACAATTATCACTGGAAGTAGTTCAGGTTAGATATGACAAGTTTTTCTTTTTCTTATGAAAGAAGAGACATATTGTGTTTTTTTTTGTGTGTTAACCTTCAGGTTGAAAATGGTTGTTCTTTTGGAGCACTTGTTAAGTAAAATTGGGTTTTAATATCAGGACCATTGTCTACCAAAAGTGACCTTCTGCTTCTTCTTCCACACTTTCTTGTTATATGTTTTGTTTTTGTACTGCTTGTTTGGTACATCCACACATGGAGGAGACGAGGGGTGGGGGTTGTATCAAGTGTTAAATTTTTCGAAACCTGAAAGAAGACTCAGTATTATAATGACATGTTTAATTAGGACTGATTACCTTAAAGTTTAAGGTGGATGAAATGATGAGTTCCCTACTTTTGATACATGTATTATATAAGTTGTTTGTTAATGTTCATGTTAAGCTAAGAATTGAATGGCGAAGTGGGTGCCTGCACATGCTGCGAGCCTCAATTTCTTTGAACACGACTCGATGATAATGTTATTGTTGTTCCTTATTTCAGGTATACCCTTAATATATGGGATGTTGATGCTCCACATTTCTTCGGGCTTGTTTTTGCTTTGATTGTTTTACCAACTGTTTGGCTGAAGGATCTTCGTCTTATTTCTGATCTTTCAGGTGTAACATCCATACCATGCCTCAACCTCCCCTATTATTTATCAATTTATAATTGACTTTAAAATTCAAGTTCTTGCTCATTATAACCAACTCGTATGCAGCTTGAGGAGTGCTTGGCACATTTGTAATATTCTTTGCTGTGCTTTTTGTTGGTACTGTGGATGGGATTGGTTCCATGAGAGTGGTCCTATGGTGAATTGGAGTGGTGTACCATTTGCCATTGGAGTCTTTGGATTTTGCTATTCTTGACACTTTGTGTTCCCAAATATCTACCATTCTATGTCTGATCCTAAACATTTCAGCAAGGCATTGATCGTATGGTATGTACAATAATCTTATGTTTTGTGGTCATTAACATTCTCAACTTGGTAAAGGTTATGCCTTCTTGTCCTGCAGCTTTGTGATATGTACCATGCTATATGGAGGTGTTGCAATCATGGGATATCTCATGTTTGGTCAAGCCACGATGTCTCAGATAACTTTAAATCTGCCAAAGAATGCTCTTGCATCCAAAGTTGCGATATGGACAACAGTGAGTATCTTGCCCTAAAATAACCTTATCATTCTTAATCTATTAATGTTTTGCTACTGGACTTCTATCATAGTTCTGAAACTTGTGGCTCCTGTTTTCTTTGTAGGTTATCAATCCCTTCACCAAATATCCTTTTGTTTGTGAAAATTCTTAAGCACTACTTAGTTGAGACTATTGCTTGAACAATATCTTGCATTTTATTTCCAAAGACATCCTTAACTTCCAGCACATATGCATTGTTGATGAATCCATTGGCTAGGGGTTTGGAGGAGCTGCCACCCCCAGGAATCTCCACTAGTCCTTGGCTGGGTATGTAATGAAATCACAGGGAAAATATTTGATGAAACAGACTTTCTCTGACACTGCAAAGTTAGAGGGCTTTGTGATCCAACGCTAGTTTCTTCACTGTGCATCTACTCTGTTATTTATTTCTTGTTTTTTTGCAATCTACTCTGTTATTTATTTCTTGTTTTTTGCTTTAACAGTTTTTTGGTTGCCACTTGACATACAATTGTTTGTAAATTGTCAGACTTCAAGGGCATTCCATTCCAAGCCTTTCTGATGAGCAATCCTAAGACTAAACTTAGATAGCTTAATCTTGGCCAGCAGCTTACTGATGAGCTCAAGGTCGGTGAGGCCTTGTAGACAACGCCCTTGAGACAACCATTGTAAATCTGGTATGGGTACAAAACCTTCTCCCTCGGATTAATTTCTTTAGTTGGTCGGTTTTGCATGAGAAGATTTTGACTAAAGATAGGTTAAGAAACATGGGAATCCTCACTGGGAGTCTTTGTGTGCTTTGCAATGAATCTGAAGAGACACTGGACCATTTGATGCTTCATTGCAGTTTCTCCATATCCATTTGGCGCAGTTTCTTGGTGGAATTCGGTTTGAGTTTGATGTTTCAAGGTTCCATTCTAGATTGGCTAAGTTGGTGGTCTAAAGCTAATCCTTCAAGTCGGGGGGAGTGGTTATGGCGTAGGGTCCCTCACGTTCTCATGTGGTGTGTGTGAAAAGAAAGAAATCAAAGGGTTTTTGAAGGACTAAACAGATCAGAATACTCTATCTTTATTGAGATTAGAGAATTGCTGTGGAAAATGGGTACAGCATGTAATTTATTTAGGGATTTGGGGTTTGACACTTTCATAGTGTCTTGGCATTCCTTGATATAGGAATGTTTCTCGTTGTAACTTGTTTCCCTTTCTTTCATTAATAAACATCTTCTTGTTTGACCGTTTAAAAAAAAAAGTATAATATTGATTTTGAAATGAAATTAAAGTTTCCCTTAATGTATGATGATGGTATCATATGAGTTTAGTTTAGTGTCGTTGTTTATATTTGATTTTGATTTGAGTCTAAAAGTTGTAGTGCATATGTTAGATAGATTATCTGCACCCAATGAAAAGAAAACACTACAGGTTGAAAAATGTGATTTTTATATGGTAAAAAAATTTGAATTATCAAAAGGAATTTAGCAGCGGTTGCAAATCGTCGCTAAAAGGCAAAAAGTTAGATTGTTCATTGAATTTTGTCGACGGTTTATAACCATCATTAGATTGTATTTAGCGACGGTTATAAACGTCGCTACATTAAACCGTAATGCCAGCGGTTGCTAAAAACCGCCGTTGAATGACCTAATGACGCCTTTATTAGCGGCGGTTGGCCAAGCGTCACTGTATTATTTAGCGACGGTCAAAACCGTAGCTAAATACCTTTGGCCACTGTCGCTAAATTACTGTTTTTTTGTAGTGATAAACGTCTTTCTGGTTCTACAACTGTCCAATTAATTCGATATCATTCTGGTATTTGGAACTCTGCTCAAATCAATTACTCAACAGTAAAAAAAGAACCTAAAAATTCCCATAGGTAGTATTTGACACATCGGAACAATATCAACGTATCTAGTTATCTTTATATAAAAATTAAGATGTGTTAACTGCAGAGCTATTCACTTTAAAGAAAGACCAACCTCACGTTAATGCAATAATGCAAGGTCCATCTCCACGTAGAGTCAAGTGCAAGCGTAGGGACGATTCCCATGTTGCACATTAATAATGGATGGTATACACAAGCTCGACTTTTCAGGGGTCAGATTTTAGGTGGAAAATTAAGTCTAAGGTGAAAGAAGTTGGATAACTCTTTTTTTTAATTTTTATTTAGCATGCCAAATCAACATAAAAAATGAGATAAAAATAAAATAAAAACCTTGATCTTGTTGAGAATCTGTGATCTATATAACATACACAATGTCATTGAAAATTAGAAAGTTTTAGGACAGAGTTCAGGTCCTTGAACTTTGCTCATTTCAGACCTTCAATAGTTGAGACCTAATGTCAAGATGGTACAACGCTCTTTTTGATTCTTCATCAGCTAACTAGGATGCCGAGTGTCTAATTCTAGTCTTTCAGTGTTGAAAGATTAATGAACTTGAATTGGCAATATCCATTTTTTGATGTGTTTTGGAAACATCTCTGAGGTGAATATATCTAAATTGGATATGGTTTTGGCAAGCAACACATTAAAACTTAAACTCTCAAATTTAGGTGCCACATAGCCGTCAGAATGTTGAGCGATATATAGTTATTTCACATTATATTCAGAGCACATGATGGTTATTACAGCCACAACCACCACACGAGAAGCCAATGTTGAAGTATATATAGTCAGAAGAGTTTTGTACATAACCACTAGATTAGTTGTAAGTTGCATTTTGGTTTTTTTGTTTTGTTTTTTGTTTGTGTTTCCAAATATAAATTAGTGAAAATTTGCTTTAAAATCCATCTTTTTCCCACTTAGCTAGTCGCACACCTCATGGTGATGATGTGCGTGATCAACTTCAAGTGTTTGAAGGTCTTCCATCGTTAATTGTCATTGAGGCATACCTAAGCTAAATCCAAAATGAGATTGAAATCCACTCCCCTATGAAAGGTATACAGTTTGTGATTTGGAGCTTCTACCTCACAAAACTATGGCTCCTACCCACCCAATGGCTTGCCAATGCTTTTTGTTCTTTCGTTGTTCCTCCCCTTTATCTTTTAAAGGCATTTCTCTAATTCAAATGGTAAGCCATTTTTTTTTCCTTTAATAGGTAATCAGACAGCTAAACTCTGCTTGTGTTGTACATGGTGTTTGGTCACTTGTCTAAGTTATTAGATTGTAATGTAGGCAAATATAGCATAGATAAATGGTTGGGTGCCATGGATAATAAGAGTGGACTTTTAACTGGTCGATATATATATTGATTTCCTTCCTCAGGTTTCTAATTCATGGATCATACCCAACACTTGTGTTCATAGCCTAGTTGAGTTCCTCTGGTCTGTGGCACAGTTAAAAGGTTGGTAGAATGAACAAAGAATTTGGGTGTACAAAAGATCAACTTCATAAATTTTTTCGAATTTATGGACACTTTGTTCAAACTTCTTGGAATTTCCAAGTTAAGAGTTTGATATCATTGCCAAAGTTGCTGAAGACCAAGTTCTATAAAGTATGAGAGAGATGATGGAGTTTGGAGCATCTTCTCTCATGTTTACACTATTGGCAACATTAGCTTTGTTCAAATTCTTTTCTTAAGGGGCTCAAAATAGTGATTTTCAACAAGAAAGTTCAGATTTTAGAGTTGTTTGTCCTAGTGATTTTCAACAAGAAAGTTCAGATATTAGAGTTGTTTGTACAACTTCTCTTATGTTTACTGTTATCAACCTACCTCTATATGAAGCACTCTTCCTTATTAGGAGTGATAAGGGTTTTATGCCCACTTCTTTTACAATTAGATCAACAACTTTAGCTATATTGGCATGTATGGTAGCTTTGTATTATTTTTGTGAAGATTCTCTTATGCTATTTTTTGCTATTTTTGTGATGATTTTGTGAAGATTATCTTTAGCTATTTTTGTGAAGATTATCAACAATTAAATCAACAACTTTATCTATTTTTGGCCCACTTATTTTTGTGAAGATTATCTTATGTTGTGTTATTTTTACCCTCAAATAATTTTGATATTTGAAGCATATTGAAAATTTTTATTACTTCATTAAACATTTTGTTGTACAATCAAGGTAGTAAATTTGGCCTTATTATAAAAATCAAGGATCCCCGGTTCAATATCATTGTACAAGTCCTTTCTGAATAGCGTCTCCAATGCACCGTAGTGGGGAAAGGAAAAAAATAGTAAATCTCACAAAGCTAAATCCTTATAAAAAGGTGCAAATTAAAATCTACAAAAACTTTTAAAGGTTGCTTGATCATCTATAATTTTACATTTCATTTATTTTTTTCCTAATTTTTCTCTTTTCTCCGGTTTGTTATTGTTTGATCAAAACTGTTCTAAATACACGTTTTAGTGTTTCCTTTTTCCTTGGATTCGCTTACGATTGGCAAAGTTCTTTTTACCAACATGATAACAATAATTTGACCGAAGATCATCGAGACCTTTATAAGAAAATAAACAAAAGTTCAAATTTATTGAAAAACAACTGTTCCTTCCTTTACCTTATCTTTTGAATAGAAACTAGAAATCATCAGAAATCTACACCCTGTTTCTAGTCTACAAAAATTATCAATTGAGAAGAGGCCAGGGGATATTTATAAATGAAAGACATTGTTAATGTGAATATGCTTGGAAATCATTTCGTTCTACATCCTGTGTGTTCTCATGCAAATCAAATGCCATTTAAAAAAAATTTAAACACAAAAATATGCAAGTTATATAAGTACTCATCCATTTTTAATGAGAATCAGTATTGCTGCATATATCCACCTCTGTATGTATTCTTAGAAATACCAAAATATAAATGACTCTACCAACTGATGTTCAACATGGAAAATTGCACTTCAGGGCACATTTTAATTTAAATTCGTTCGACTAATCTAAAAACTCCTGTAGGTAGTATTTGACACATCGGAACAATATTACCATATCTAGTAATCTTTATCAAAATATTAAAATGTGTTAACTGCAAAGCTATTCATTTTTAATAAAAGACCGACTTCATAATAATGCAAGGTCAATATCTAAGTAGAGTGGTATACACAATCTCGACTATGTTCATGTGTTAGATTTTAGGTGAAAGTTAAGTCTAAGGTGGAAGAAGTTAGCCAACTCTTTTTAAGTGTAATTTAACATGCCAAATCAACAGAAAAAAAACGAGATAAAAATAAAATAAACAACTTGATCTTGATGAAAATCTTTGACCTTGTAACATTCACAATATGTCATTGAAAATTAGAAAGTTTATCTACATTATGAGGAGATAATAACAATTTGAAAACATAAAATGAATTCGAAATGGTTGAAATGCAACCACCCATTTTGTGTAGACCAAAGTAAATCAAATCATTTGCATCCATGCTTACGCAAGGCCATTCAACTCCTGTGACCACTCCACTTGTTCTTCATGTTGGCACATCATCAATAATTCAATTTATTTTCTTGGAAGATTTACTTGTATCATATATAGCATAAAACAACAAAGGTGGCCCCTATGTGCATTTAATGGTCAAACTAAAATACAAAGAAAAAAAATTCAAATATCAATAAATCTATAATAAATCAACACTATTATACAGAGAGATATTCAGAGATAGTAGGAGGAAAGGAAAGATGGGAAGAAGTGAGAATAGAAAGAAAGATGATGAACATCTTCCACTCTTTGAAACAAAGGGTGCAAAAGGAAGAGTAGGCTTCAAGTTGTTTTCATTCTCTATCTTTGTGAGCATTTGTTGTATATTTGCTTATAGGTTCACTCACTTGCCTCAACAAGGTGAACAAGGGAGATGGGGTTGGATATTAATGTTTTTAGCCGAATTATGGTTCACTTTGTATTGGATCTTCAATCAAGCTGCGAGATGGAATCCTGTGTATCGATATACCTTCAAAGATAGACTTGCTCGAAGGTAATGGTTGTTGTATATTTATTTATTAAGTTGGATACTATATTTAGCAAACACATACGTGAATCCTTTTTACTTCTTATCTCAAGTTATGGATCAGAAAAAAAAAATGTCTAAGACATAAATAGTTCACTGGCAAAATCAGCCTAGCTACCCAAGTTTTCGTTTAGGAGATATCCATCCTTATTTAAAAATGTTATAGTTCAACTCTATAAAGACTTGAATTGAATCCATATGAACTAAGGGCGTGTTTGGTTAGCCTATTGACCGTCGTAATGTAATGGTTTGACCATTACAATGTAATGGGTCAAAGGCATTCCTGCGTTTGGTATCACATAAAACTATCGTAATAGTCATTCCCATTACAGATTTGGTTGTAATGGCCATTCCTATCTCCCCCCTATGAATGGCCATTACCATTCCCATTGTAATGGTCAAAGTTACCTAATGACCATTTTTACCCTCCTCACACTCCCCCATTTTAACTAAGTGAGGGTATTTTTGGAAATAAGTTTTACATTACCACCTTACCATTTTAAAAGTATACCAAACATACATATTCCCATTCCCATTTTCATTCCCATTACCATTACCATTCCTATTACCATTCTCATTCCCATTTCCATTCCATCAAGTAACCAAACGAGCCCTAAATGTACTTCTAATCAGAAAGATCACTCATTCCCTAAACAGGTATGCGGGGTTTTTCTATTTTTATCTCTTATTCATTTTGAATATTTATATATCCCTAATGAATACATTGGTTGGAACTCGAACAGGTACAAAGACGATCAACTTCCACTGGTGGACATCTTTGTGTGTACAGCAGACCCCAAAATAGAACCACCCATTATGGTGGTTAATACTGTCTTATCTATGATGGCTTACAACTATCCAACAGAGAAGCTCAGTGTGTATCTTTCTGATGATGGTGGCTCTGATTTAACCTTCTATGCTCTCTTGGAGGCTTCTGAGTTTTCTAAGTATTGGATCCCATTCTGCAAGAAATTCCATATAGAGCCAAGGTCTCCTGCTGCTTATTTTTCAAAGAAACCTGACCTACCTGGTCCTATTAAAAATGAAGAATTTTCAGCAATGGTGGTAATTTGAGACCGACTTTCTTGTTGAACACTTTGCAATATTCTGAATTTGTTGCATTTTTAAAAGTTACTATGAACTTTAAATTTTGAAGTAGATTTCTTATGAAATAATTTCTAGAAATTGTACGAAGAAATGAAGCAAAGGATTGAAACTACAACCAAATTGGGTCAAATTTCTAAAGAGATCCAGAACAAGCACAACGGGTTTTCTCGTTGGGATTCATATATGTCTCATAATAATCATGAATCAATTGTCCAGGTATTTTTCTTTGTATATATTTTTGGTAAAATTGGATTAAGAAAATGTTTTAGTAATATTTATTTTCTGATTGTTTCCAATTTATATTTTTAGATTGCAATAGATGGAGGAGATCCTAAAGCTGTTGATGTTGATGGAGATACATTGCCAACACTTATATACATGTCAAGGGAGAAGAGACCGAATCAACCTCATAACTTCAAAGCTGGAGCTATGAATTCATTGGTAATTATAATTCAGAAAATAAATATTTCGAAAATTGAACAAACATAATTAAACATTTATGAACATGTTCACAACCACTAGTTAATAATCCATCCAAATATTTTTAATTTTCTCATTACAGATAAGGGTGTCATCAACGATAAGCAATGCACCAATCATTCTCAATGTCGACTGTGACATGTATTCCAACAATTCGGAATCAATAAGAGATGCACTCTGTTTGCTTATGGATGAAGAAAATGGTAATGAAATTGCTTATGTGCAATTTCCTCAAGCTTTTGAAGGCATTACCAAGAATGATGTTTATGGTGCATCATTCAGAGTGGCATTTGAAGTAAGTAGTGTTCGATTATATTTGATTTTTAATCATTTTTTTTAATTTTATTTATGAGCATTAATATTTTTCTTGTGTTGGATTAATTGGTAATGTAGGTAGAATTCCCTGGATGTGATGGTTTTGGAGGAGTGCTATATATTGGGAGTGGATGCTTTCACAGAAGAGAAAGTCTTTGTGGATTGGAGTATAACAAGGAATACAAATATGATTGGAATAGAAGTGAAAAAAGGGTAGAAAAAAGTGTAGATGAATTAGAAGAGATATCAAAGAACATTACTAGTTGCACATTTGAGGAAAGTACTCAGTGGGGAAAGGAGGTAATTTTATTCACTCAACCGGCAATTCATTAGAATCAGTGTTGCGATACCATGTTAAATTGCTATCTACTGTAATAATGTTCAAGTTTATATAACAAAGATAAAGTTATTATATATCAAGTGGTTCTGGCCCATGAATAACAGAAATGGACTGTAGTATAATAAAATTGTTAATAAAATCGACTATAAATTGCAATTGTATAGCCGGTTTGGATCAAATTTTACATTGCAGAAGCACATTTTAAACTAAATTTCTTGAATATCATGGATTTGCAGATGGGACTAAAATATGGGTGTCCAGTGGAGGATGCGCTAACAGGGTTAACAATTAAATGTAGAGGTTGGAAATCCATGTACTTGAATCCAACTCAAATGGGTTTCTTAGGGAGTGCTCCTATCACATTGGATCAAACTCTTGTGCAGCATAAGAGATGGGCTGAAGGTAATCTTCAAATTCAACTATCCAAGTACAACCCTTTCATATATGGTCATGGAAAGATCAAAGTAGGTCTTCAAATGGTTTATTGTATCTACAACTTATGGGCTCCCAATGGCTTGGCAACACTTTGTTACATTGTTCTTCCTCCCTTCTATCTTCTCAAAGGCATTTCTTTATTTCCAATGGTAAGCCATGTTTTCTCCCTGCTTTCTTGTAAACGTATGTTTTAATTACATTGATTATGTTTAGGTTTATGAAATAAATTGTTGTATAGCTTGATTTAGGCAATCGAAGACTCTAGGGTTTATGGTATAGGGGATGGTACAATTTCAATTTTTTTTTTTTTTTTTGTTATTGTTCATGTACGTGATAACCTTGGCACAACATGAATGTGTGATTTTTTGGAACAAATTTAAATTTTGACAATGTGATCTTACATGCATTTTTATTATCAGATTTCAAGTTTATGGATCTTGGCATTCAGCTATGTGTTCATCACCACAAGCGTGTACAGCCTAGGCGAGTTCCTCTGGTCTGGTGGCACGCTCAAGGGTTGGTGGAATGATCAAAGGATATGGGTGTACAAAAGATCAACTTCATACCCTTTTGCTTGCATGGACACTTTGTTCAAACTTCTTGGAATTGCCAAGCTAAAATTCAACATCACTGCCAAGGTTGCTGAAGATGAAGTTCTCCAGAGATATGAGAAAGAGATAATGGAGTTTGGAACCTCTTCTCCCATGTTTACAGTTTTGGCATTTTTATCTTTGTTCAACCTCTTCACTTTGGTTGAAGGGCTCAAAAGAGTGATTGTGAAGAAGGAAAATGAGATTTTGGAGGTGTTGTTTGTGCAAGTCCTTCTATGTGGACTTGTTGTCCTCATCAATCTACCTCTATACGAAGCACTCTTCCTTAGGAGAGATAAGGGTTCTATGCCCATCTCTCTAACATTCAAATCAGTGGTTTTAGCTATATTGTCATGCATCATATCCATGTATTAGATAAATTGTACCATCTCTTGAAGAAATTAAATTTTCAACATTTGGTCGTGAACTTACAGCGTCACCTTTCAAAGATCCTACTTCGGATAAAACTTTTAAAGGACTTGGTAAAATTATTCAACATAATAATTATACCAATATCTTGCTTCATGAGATTGGAGATAAATTGGTTTAAGATCAAGTTCTCCAAGATCAATTGAATGAGACTCAATTAGCCCAAAAGAAATATTTAGAATCTTTTATCTTCAGGCAGTGACGTCCTTTACACCTACATCAGTTGATCAAAATGTGTTAACCACACCAAATCATTTAATCCAAGAAATCAATTATAAATTAGCTGCTTTACAAATTGAACCCAAACAACAAATTAACACATTGTCTAATCTAGGCATGTCCACTGGTTCTAATAGTAATGAAGATTTTGATCCTATGACAGAATTGGATCTTTTCAATTACATCCAATACCAAGCCAATCCTATTCGGTTTGCCAAACCTTATGGGAATAATCAAAATCCATTACCAACTACTATGAATTATTACCCTAGACCATCACTTCCTGATATGCAGTATGAAGAAAAGTCTCTCCACACCTATGGTTCATTTTCTACAGGTTACCTCTATACTTGGAACATAAATGGTCTAAATGAAGAAAATATAATTGAGTTAACCCAGGAAATGGTCATGATGGCTTCGGCTCATCGCAGCGAAAATAAGAATGACAAAATTATTGCCTCTCTTATTATTGCTGAATTTTCTGGACTACTCAAAGAATTGTGGGATAACTATTTATCTAGTAGTAAACAACAGGCTATTTTTAATGTTGTTAAAATTGATCACACAAGTCATCCTATCAAAGTGGAGAATGGGAGTGATATCCCTGATTCAGTCTCTACACTGATTTTTTGTATTCTCAAGCATTTTATAGGGGATCCTAGTGACTTTCAAAGCAAATCCAAAGATTTCTTGATGATCCATAAATGTCCTACTTTGAGCCACTTCAGGTGGTATAAAGTTATCTTCCTCAAGAAGGTTATGCTTCAAGCAGAAGCCAGTAACCCATTTTGGAAGAGAAAGTTCATTTCTGGTCTTCCTCCAATCTTTGCTGAAACTATTAGAGAAAAACTTCAAGAAGTCTACAATGGTGACATTCCTTATGAACGTTTTACCTTTGGAGATTTAATCGTGTTTTTTTTTTTTTATCAATAAGTGTGTTTTGCACATTTGCAACGATTTAAGACTCAAAACCCAACTGAAAAAACTGCATATCCATGGCCCAAAAGAACTAGGTGATTTCTGCCAATAGTATGGCTATGAGGATTTTAAAATCCCAACCGAAAGACCTTCGCAGTCTAAGATTAAATATAGATCCAACCCTGCTCTTCAGTTTAAGTCCAAAATGCCTTATGGGCCTAAGCAACCTAAAAATATCAGTAAATTTTACAACAAACCTAAGAAGCATGATGCGCATAAGCCCAAGCCTACCAACAGTTTAAAAACTTTACAAAGTTTTCAGGTCCGGTCCAAACCCATTCAAAGCCCGTTTGCTTTAAATGTGGAAGACCTGGTCATTATGCGAAGAATTGTAGAACAGCCCAAAATATTCAAGAACTTCAGGCTCCTGAAGATATCAAACAAATGTTTCTCCAAGTCTTAATGAACTCTGAATCTGAATCTTCGGATGAAGAACTTCAAATTTACAATTTGAATTATTCTTCTGATTCTGAACTTTCTGATGAGGTTGAAGATGATCATTGTTTAGAGGCATGCCATTGTCATGCACTTCACAGTATCAATATGTTTTCCAAAACAAAAGAATCAAGTATTCTTTTAGATTTTGTTGATCGTATTGATGATCCCAAACTCAAAACAGAGTATCTTCAACACATTAAGACTACTCTAACTACAAAACCAACCCCTGAGATTATAAACCCCTTTTATAACCATAAAGCAATAATTGATAGGTTTAAAAGATCACAGTCTTTTGTTCTTGTCAATTTATCTGATCTTCAAAAGGAAATAAACTATATAAAAAAGATATTATGGTTTTAAAACAAAATCAGTTTCTCCTTGATCTTCGCATTCAAGGTTTACAGACAACTTCTTTACCTAATATAGCCTTTTTTTCTGAACCTCAAAAGGAATCCGATCCTCCTCTTTTTCTTAATGAAATCAACAAAGTTAAGCTCCAAAAATGGTATGTTTCTGTGAAACTGGTTATCAATAAAGAATTGGTAATTTCTACCACTGCATTAGTTGATTCTGGTGCGAATCTTAATTGTGTTGCAGAAAGATTAATTCCTGTAAAATATTTCCAACTCACTAAACAACAATTGTATACTACTAACAATTCCAAGTTAGATATACAATACAAATTAACCAATGCTCACATCTGTCAAGACAAAGTATGTATCAAACATGATTTCTTGCTTGTTGAAAATATGGTCCAAAAGATGATTTTTGGAACTCCATTTTTTGGTGCAATTTATCCGTTTTCTGTTACAGAATCTGGAATCAAAACCTAAATCCTTGGAACTGATGTAGAATTCTCTTTTCTTTTCGAACCTGAAATTATAGAAATACATCATATAAAAAATTATGCTTGTTTCCTTAATTTCATTTCTAAAAAACAACAACATTTGCAATCCCTAAAAGCTGAAATTGCGTATAACACATTGATGGACAAATTCAAGATCCTAAACTTCAATATCAAATTGTTCAATATCATGAACATTTGAAAAAGGAGTTATGTTCTGAATTTTCCAATGCTTTTTGGCATCGTAAAAGACATGTTGTTCATCTTCCTTATGAACCATCATTCAAAGAATCCATGATTCCCACAAAAGCCTGGCTAATTCAAATGAACACTGAACTTATAGAATATTGTAAACAAGAAATCCAAACTATGTTTTCCAAAAATCTCATTCGACATTCCAAATCTCCATGGAGTTGTTCTGCTTTTTATGTTAGAAAAACTTATGAACTTTAGAGAGGAAGCCCTCATTTGGTTATCAATTATAAGCCTTTGAATCAGGCTTTACAATGGATAAGGTACCCTATTCCTAACAAGAGAGATTTACTTAAGAGATTACATTATGCTTGTGTTTTCTTTAAGTTTGATCTTAAATCTGGATTTTGGCAAATTCAGATTCATCCTCATGATAGATACAAAACTGCATTTAATGTTTCCTTCGGTCATTATGAATGGAATGTTACGCCTTTTGGTCTAAAGAATGCTCCGAGTGAATTCCAGAATATCATGAATGATATTCTTTCTCCATTCTCCTATTTCACAATCGTGTGTTCTCTGAATCAATTTCAGCTCACTGGAAACATTTGTATCAATTTGAGAAAATCATCAAAGAAAATGGTTTAGTTTTATCACCAACAAAAATTGATTTGTTTCAGACCATTGTCGGTTTTCTTGGACATAGGACTGAAAATCGAACCGGTTCGGTTTTCCACCTAAACCATGAACCAAGTCGGTTTTAAAATTTTCAAACCGAAATCGAACCGACCATTAACAAAACCGATCCGAAACCGAACCGATTCTAATTTATGCAAACCGTAACCGAACCGGACTGACTAAAATTGAACCAAAACCGAAATAAAACCGAACCGACCGACTATTTAAACATATTATATTATTTATATATAAAATATATATTATTTATTATATATATTCGGTCGGTTCGGTTTGGTCGGTTAAAATCACATAGAAACCGAAAATCGAACCGACCACTTCGGTTTTGAATTTTTTAAAACCGATCCGAACCGAATTTAAACCGAACCAATCGGTTTGGTTTTGATCAGTTCGGTCGGTTTGCTCGGTTTTTTGTTCAGCCCTACTTGGACATAAGATTTTTCATGGGACACTCATCCCCATTTCAAGAGCAATTGTTTTTGCTGACAAATTTCCAGATAAATTAAAAGACAAAACCCAATTACAAAGGTTTTTGGGCTCTCTCAATTATGTTGCTGATTTTTACAAAGGCATTCGTGTTTTATTAAAGCCTCTGTTTGACAGGCTTAAGAAAAACTCAGGCCCATGGACTGAAGCCCATTCTCAAATTGTCCGTCAAGTCAAAACCCAAGTCAAGAGTCTCCCTTGTCTCAAAATTTCCAATCCTGATGCTTTCAAGATTGTAGAAACGGATGTGTTTAACCAAATGTATGGTGGTATTCTTAAACAACGTCTTTCTAATTCTACAACTGTCCAATTAGTTCGATACCATTCAGGTATTTGAAACTATGTTCAAATCAATTACTCAACAGTAAAAAAACAGAACCTAAAAATTCCCATAGATAGTGTTTGACACATCGGAACAATATCAACGTATCTAGTTATCTTTATCAAAAAATTAAAATGTGTTAACTGCAAAGCTATTCACTTTAAAGAAAGACCACCCTCACATTAATTCAATAATGCAAGGTCCATCTCCAAGTAGAGTCAAGTGCAAGCGTAGGGACGATTCCCATGTTGCACATTAATAATGGATGGTATACACAAGCTCGACTTTTCAGGTGGAAAATTAATTCTAAGGTGAAAGAAGTTGGAGTTTGGAGCATCTTCTCCCATGTTTACACTATTGGCAACATTAGCTTTGTTCAAATTATTTTCTTTTGTAAAGGGGCTCAAAATAGTGATTGTCAACAAGAAAGTTCAGATTTTAGAGTTGTTTGTACAACTTCTCTTATGTGGACTGTTATCAACCTACCTCTATATGAAGCACTCTTCCTTATTAGGAGTGATAATGGTTTTATGCCCACTTCTTTTACAATTAAATCAACAACTTTAGCTATATTGGCATGTATGGTAGCTTTGTATTATTTTTGTGAAGATTCTCTTATGCTATTTTTTGCTATTTTTGTTGTGATTATCTTTGTGAAGATTATCTTTAGCTATTTTTGTGAAGATTATCAACAATTAAATCAACAACTTTATCTATTTTTGGCCCACTTCTTTTTGTGAAGATTATCAATTGAGAAGAGGCCAGGGGATATTTATAAATGAAAGACATTGTTAATGTGAATATGCTTGGAAATCATTTCGTTCTACATCCTGTTTGTTCTCATGCAAATAAAATGCCCTTTAAAAAATTTTAAAACACAAAAATATGCAAGTTATATAAGTACTCATCCATTTTTAATGAGAATCAGCATTGCTACATATATCCACCTCTGTATGCATTCTTAGAAATACCAAAATATAAATGACTCTACCAACTGATGTTCAACATGGAAAATTGCACTTCAGGGCACATTTTTACTTAAATTCGTTCGACAAATCTAAAAACTCTTGTAGGTAGTATTTGACACGTCGGAACAATATCACCATATATAAGTAGAGTGGTATACACAATCTCGACTATGTTCACGTGTTAGATTTTAGGTGGAAGTTAAGTCTAAGGTGGAAGAAGTTAGCCAACTTTTTTTAAGTGTTATTTAGCATGCCAAATAAACAGAAAAAAAAAATGAGATAAAAATAAAATAAACAACTTGATCTTGATGAAAATCTTTGACCTATATACATACACAATATGTCATTGAAAATTAGAAAGTTTATCTACATTATGAGGAGATAATAACAATTTGAAAACATAAAATGATTTCGAAATGGTTGAAATGCAACCACCCATTTTGTGTAGACCAAAGTATATCAAATCATTTGCACCCATGCTTATACGCAAGGCCATTCAACTCCTGTGACCACTCCACTTGTTCTTCATGTTGGCACATCATCAATAATTCAATTTATTTTCTTGGAAGATTTACTTGTATCATATATAGCATAAAACAACAAAGGTGGCCCCTATGTGCATTTAATGGTCAAACTAAAATACAAAGAAAAAAAAATTCAAATATCAATAAATCTATAATAAATCAACACTATTATACAGAGAGATACTCAGAGATAGTAGGAGGAAAGGAAAGATGGGAAGAAGTGAGAATAGAAAGAAAGATGATGAAGAACAACATCTTCCACTCTTTGAAACAAAGGGTGCAAAAGGAAGAGTAGGCTTCAAGTTGTTTTCATTCTCTATCTTTGTGAGCATTTGTTGTATATTTGCTTATAGGTTCACTCACTTGCCTCAACAAGGTGAACAAGGGAGATGGGGTTGGATATTAATGTTTTTAGCCGAATTATGGTTCACTTTGTATTGGATCTTCAATCAAGCTGCTAGATGGAATCCTGTGTATCGATATACCTTCAAAGATAGACTTGCTCGAAGGTAATGGTTGGTTGTTGTATATTTGCATGTTAATTTCATCTTTTCTCCCTTTCAAGATCTCCGAATCTTTTTCTTCTCATGCCACTTCTACTATATTAGTTGCATCAAAAGAATGGTTCGAAAATTTACTTATTAAGTGGGATACTAATTCTTCGCAAGAACAATAAACCGACTTTGTGCTAGGACGAAAACATTAGAGGGTTTTGGGAAAACAAAGAGAACTGGGAAGGTCGGCTCCTTACCCCCATGCCGCCGCCGCTAGGGTTTGGGAAACAACAGCGAGGGAAGGAGGTTCTCTGGAGAGATTCACAGGCTCGTGGAAGCTCGACAGATCCAGGCCGTCGCCGCTAGGGTTTAGGAAACAACAGCCGCCGCCGCCTGGGCCGACACTTCAAGGCCGCAGGATCGACCGGCTGTCGCTTTTCTCCAGCCGTCTCTGCCTGGACTTCGATCGATAGATCGACCAATCCAGGTCGCTCTCTTCCTGGATTTAGATCATAACTCTGCCTGGATTTCGATCGACCGACCGCTTTCTCTGCCTGGAATTTTCGTGCAGAGGAACGGGTTGCTGCTGTCTTCTCTGCTTTAGTTGCTCGGCCAGACCTGGCTAGGGAAGGGAACAACGTGAGCCGTCAACACCTCCTCTCCCCCAATGGGGAGTAAGGAACCTGCGGTAGAGACTACTAAGTCGTCTTTTGCCCAAATACTTGAAAAAATACTGGTTGATGATGTCAAAGAAACAAATGTCGAAGGGACTAGATTCCGAAAAGAATGAGAGCTAGCCATTGGGCTTACGGCATTTGATGAAACATGTGGGGAAGCTTTTATGGAAAAACACGTGATAGTCTTAAAGTTTTCTAGCTACAGACCGACATTGGAAGATATTTGAGATTCGATACATCGAACTTGGGAGATTCTAGGCGATTTCTCGCTAGGTTTGCTAGACCAACGTCGCGTTCTTGTCCGACTTCAATCTGAGGCGGAAGCAAAGAAGGTCTTGGCAAGGGACTCTTTCTTGATTCGGGGAGTTCGATTCAAAGCTTTCCGCTGACATGATAGTTTCAGTCTTAAAACAGATCCGATATCGGTTCCACTATGGGTAGAGTTGCCTGATTTGCCTTTGTATTTATTTCATCCCCCTCTTTTGAAAGCAATTGTGAGCTCTTTTGGTGTCTTTTTGCGCATAGATGATCATACTCGATGTCTTTCACGCCCGAATTATTCCCGTGTTTGCGGGGAGATGACTTTGGCGGAAAAGTTATAAAGTAGAATTTGGATAGATGGATCTAACAATAGGGACTTTTGGCAAAGGATTGAATACCCGGGTTTCAAATATTGTGATTATTGCTCATTGGTATGACATTAGGAGGATTATTGCAGAAAAAAGTTAGGTTATAAGGGCAATGTGAGAACACCCAACTTGGTGAAAGAAGAAAAGACTGAGAAACAAAAGGTGGAAGCCAAAGTCCTCAAGCAACAATATGTCCCATTGGTTAAAAAATCTAAAATTTCAACGCCAGAAGCTGACACTAGTGGTATAAAGAATGATTCGGGTGAGGAAATTCAGGAGGGCATTGGTGTTGAGTGGCCGATGGTCAAAGATTCGGGGAATGTCATGTTGTCAAACAAATTCGAGTCACTTACGGAGAACATAGTTGAAGACGAGAGTAATCTAATGAATCATCAATTGCCTTGTAAGGCGAAGGATCCAGTCAGTGACATGATAGAGCCAGAAACAACGGAGGAATGACTTCTTGAGGCGGGGTACACTGCGGTTGAGATTGCAAAAGCGATTCAAAAACAAGGAGAGACGATTTCAGGGCTTTTTGTTTCTGCAGAGCACATCGCGTCACCAATAGTTGGTTTGGTGAACAAAACATCAAATGCTATAGATGACGATCCAAAGAAATTGATCCCTAGGAAAAATGCGAATGATGACCAAGCTTTTCTGCAAAAATGTGATAATGCTTCAGGTAGCAGCTCAAGGCCGTAGTAGAGATCGTACGAGTATGTTCACCAATTGGAACCAGGGAGGGCGTAAGGGGTTTTGACCAAGGCTGTAGGCGGGGATGTCGGGATCTCTAGCCCAGGGAAAAAAAAGAGCAGTGGGAATGCTTATCTACAGATAACTGCAATGATTCCAGGCAGCAACTCCGGGCCAACAAAGGAGGACGCAGTAGCTGAAGATGATCATGTTGACAGTGGGTTTGTCTATGGCTCTGGCAGTGGAGCTCACATCGGTGCTTAGACTCGCGTTCAGAGTGGTGACAAGGTGCATGACCAGAAGGTAGGGTTTCCAGCAGATGCGGGTATTGTACAAGATTACGAAACTTTAGTGGATGCAATAGTACTTGAAGCACAGAATATAAAACATATTAACTATTTGGTTCGTAACGCTAACAGCGAAACCGAAATGGAGATCGATACCGACATTTCGGATGCAATCAGTTCAGAAAAAGAAGATTTGGATAAATACATCATTAGGTCAAGAGTACTGTCAGGTTTAAAGACAGACCAAATTCGAATATCGAAAAGATTTGATGCGACAGACTTCAAAGATATCAAGGTATATCCTCGTAGATCATCTAGAATGAAGAAAAGTAACAGCAAGTATAGGCATTGATCGAGGGGTTTGGTCACTATTTATTTTGGGTTTGCTATGATGTATGTCATTTGGTTCTTTTTATCGGGTAAAGTCGTCATGTACCCCCGACTGATGTAAAAGATTTTTTCAAGAAATAAAATTTTAATGTGGGATACTATATTTAGCAAGCACTTATACGTGAATCCTTTTTACAATGTACTTCTTATCTCAAGTTATGGATCAGAAAAAACAATGTCAAGACATCACTGGACAAATCAGCCTAGCTACCCAAGTTTTTGTTTAGGAGATATCCATCCTTATTTGAAATAGTTATAGTTCAACTTTATAAAAGACTTGACTCCATATTCATTTTAGATATCCCTAATGAATACATTGGTTGGAACTCGAACAGGTACAAAGACGATCAACTTCCACTGGTGGACATCTTTGTGTGTACAGCAGACCCCAAAATAGAACCACCCATTATGGTGGTTAATACTGTCTTATCTATGATGGCTTACAACTATCCAACAGAGAAGCTGAGTGTGTATCTTTCTGATGATGGTGGCTCTGATTTAACCTTCTATGCTCTCTTGGAGGCTTCTGAGTTTTCTAAGTATTGGATCCCATTCTGCAAGAAATTCCATATAGAACCAAGGTCTCCTGCTGCTTATTTTTCAAAGAAACCTGATCACCTACCTGGTCCTATTAAAAATGAAGAATTTTCAGCAATGGAGGTAATTTGAATTCTTTCATTATAATATTTTTTTTTCCAAAATAGACATATGATATTGGCAAAATTCCTTGTCGGGACATCTTGAGATGCAAGTGATGAGATCACTGTTGGAAAATCTAAAGTTTTAAAAACAATATTTTAGCTTGAGGCCAGCTTTCTTGTTGAAAATTTTGCAATATTCTGAATTTGTTGCATTTTTAAAAGTTACTAGCAACTTTGAATTTTGAAGTAGATTTCTTATGAAATAATTTCCAGAAATTGTACGAAGAAATGAAGCAAAGGATTGAAACTACAACCAAATTGGGTCAAATTTCTAAAGAGATCCAGAACAAGCACAAGGGGTTTTCTCGTTGGGATTATTCATATATGTCTCGTAATAACCATGGATCAATTGTCCAGGTACTTTTCTCTGTATATATTTTTGGTAAAATTGGATTAAGAAAATGTTTTAGTAATATTTATTTTCTGATTGTTTCCAATTTATATTTTTAGATTGCAATTGATGGAAGAGATCCTAAAGCTGTTGATGTTGATGGAGATGCATTGCCAACACTTGTATACATGTCAAGGGAGAAGAGACCAAATCAAGCCCATAACTTCAAAGCTGGAGCTATGAATTCATTGGTAATTATAATTCAGAAAATAAATATTTCGAAAACAGAACAAACATAGTTAAACATTTACGAACATGTGCACAACCACTAGTTAATAATCCATCCAAATATTTTTAATTTTCTCATTACAGATAAGGGTGTCATCAACGATAAGCAATGCACCAATCATCTCAATGTCGACTGTGACATGTATTCCAACAATTCGGAATCAATAAGAGATGCACTCTGTTTGCTAATGGATGAAGAAAATGGTAATGAAATTGCTTATGTGCAATTTCCTCAAGCTTTTGAAGGCATTACCAAGAATGATATTTATGGTGCATCATTTAGAGTGGCATATGAAGTAAGTAGTGTTCGATTATATTTGATTTTTAACCATTTTGTTTTATTTTATTTATGAGCATTAATATTTTTCTTGTGTTGGATTAATTGGTAATGTAGGTAGAATTCCCTGGATGTGATGGTTTTGGAGGAGTGCTATATAATGGGAGTGGATGCTTTCACAGAAGAGAAAGTCTTTGTGGATTGGAGTATAACAAGGAATACAAATATGATTGGAATAGAAGTGAAAAAAGGGTAGAAAAAAGTGTAGATGAATTAGAAGAGATATCAAAGAACATTACTAGTTGCACATTTGAGGAAAATACTCAGTGGGGAAAGGAGGTAATTTTATTCACTCAACCGGCGATTCATTAGAATCAATGTTGCGATACCATGTTAAATTACTATCTACTATAATAATGTTTAAGTTTTATAACAAAGATAAAGTTATTATATATCAAGTGGTTCTGGCCCATGAATAACAGAAGTGGACAGTAGTCTAATAAAATAGTTAACAAAATCGACTATAAATTGCAATTGTATAGCCGGTTTGGATCAAATTTTACATTGCAGAAGCACATTTTAAACTGAATTTCTTTAATATCATGGATTTGCAGATGGGACTAAAATATGGGTGTCCGGTGGAGGATGTGCTAACAGGGTTAACAATTAAATGTAGAGGTTGGAAATCCATGTACTTGAATCCAACTCAAATGGGTTTTCTTAGGGAGTGCTCCTATCACATTGGATCAAACTCTTGTGCAGCATAAGAGATGGGCTGAAGGTAATCTTCAAATTCAACTATCCAAGTACAACCCTTTCATATATGGTCATGGAAAGATCAAAGTAGGTCTTCAAATGGTTTATTGTATCTACAACTTATGGGCTCCCAATGGCTTGGCAACACTTTGTTACCTTGTTCTTCCTCCCTTCTATCTCCTCAAAGGCATTTCTTTATTTCCAATGGTAAGCCATGTTTTCTCCCTTTCTTACTAATGTATGTTTTAATTACATTGATTACGTTTAGGTTTATCGAGGACTCTAGAGTTTAAAGTTTATTGTCTTTTTTTGTTATTGTTCATGTACATGATAACCTTGGCACAACATGAATGTGTGATTTTTTCGAACAAATTTAAATTTTGACAATGTGCTCTTACATGCATTTTTATTATCAGATTTCAAGTTTATGGATCTTGGCATTCGGCTATGTGTTCATCACCACAAGCATGTACAGCCTAGGCGAGTTCCTCTGGTCTGGTGGCACGCTCAAGGGTTGGTGGAATGATCAAAGAATGTGGGTTTACAAAAGATCAACTTCATACCCTTTTGCTTGCATGGACACTTTGTTCAAACTTCTTGGAATTGCCAAGTTAAAATTCAACATCACTGCCAAGGTTGCTGAAGATGAAGTTCTCCAAAGATATGAGCAAGAGATGATGGAGTTTGGAACCTCTTCTCCCATGTTTACAATTTTGGCTTTTTTATCTTTGTTCAACCTCTTCACTTTGGTTGAAGGGATCAAAAGAGTGATTTTGAAGAAGGAAAATGAGATTTTGGAGGTGCTGTTTGTGCAAGTCCTTTTATGTGGACTTCTTGTCCTCATCAATCTACCTCTACATGAAGCACTCTTCCTTAGGAGGGATAAGGGTTCTATGCCCACCTCTCTCACATTCAAATCAGTGGTTTTAGTTATCTTGTTATGTATCATATCCTTGTATTAGATTAATTGTAGATGATTTCTTCAGATAAATTTGCTTTTATGTCAAGTTGTAATTGAAACTATTGAAGATGAAAGGGGTATGTCATATCCTTATATCCTATCATATTCTATTTATTTTACACCATGCTATCCCATATATATACGGAGGGGACGATCACTAATATCAATGATATTCCCAACATACTATGGAGATTCCCCAATATCAAAACTGCCCATAAGCTATTAAACCAAATAAGCAATCAGTCAGGAAATGATGA
Source organism: Berberis thunbergii (assembly GCA_003290165.1). NCBI lineage: Eukaryota > Viridiplantae > Streptophyta > Magnoliopsida > Ranunculales > Berberidaceae > Berberis > Berberis thunbergii. The sequence continues at coordinate 74,328 of QNQO01000872.1, read as the reverse complement.
TGAATATTCTCATTCTCAAGATGATTAAGCAATGGATTGATGCTTACCAAGATCACGAGTTTGAGTGAGTTCACCAAAGAACCATTTAAACAACTATTCACCTAGTGAGTTTAACCATTTGCTTAAACTCATTGATCCATCCAGGTGTACCCAGGATTTCACTCCAGGGCGGGCGAAATGATAATAATATTTGTCAATAATAATAATTTACTAAAATAACTATTTTCCAAAAAAAAAATTTGTGACAAATTTAAATACTATTATTTACTTTCTTTTGTTAATCTATAAAATAAGATATTGTAGTACTCACAAAAAAATGGGAGAGGTGAAAGGAATTCACATCGCCAATTTACAAAAAATATTATCTATAAATTGCAACTATGCAACTCATACATACAAAAAATATTATCTATAAAGAAATGTCCTTATAAGGACCATTCAAAACACCTACTATTTCTTTCTAACCATATCATTTAACCACATTTTTACAAATATTCACGACGCGATCTCATGTTCTGGAATTGTTGCATATGACTTCATTTTCAATGGTGTCCAAACATCCCTTTCAATATTAATTAAGTAAATAAAAATATAATATTTACTTTCAAGCATTGTTATCATGGAAAAACATACAAATTCTAACAATATTTATGAAAACATCCAATTCACAAGATTTAAGATTAATTTTCATGAACAAAATGTTAATGTACCTGGGCTGCAAGAGTGTAAAGCAAAATCCAAATAGTCTTTGTCCTTCATAGCTCTTCTTTAGTCATGTGATTTGCAATCTGTATATAAAATAACGAAGAAAACTGAATTATACATTAATCCCTTAAAAAACATATCCAAGTAAAGATACTTTTGGAAAACAACCAATGTTGTTTGGCACTCTACCATGCTTTAGTTTAATTGTGACGAAAGACAAACATATCCAATTAAATTTTCTTTATACAATCTTCAGAATAATTTAATTAACATAAAGCATATATACTTTAAGGCTTTAAGCCATTTTTGTTTGGCAAATCTTCATATGGGCTGGGCACGAACCACATATTTTGTCAAAATCCCATTAGCCACTATTTGTTAAACAAGCAACTAAGTCATTTTCTTTATCTATCTTTATGCAAAGAAGCTGATGAAAGGGCTTACACTTTCTTGTTCTTCATTCAGATTGGACTAACATGTTAAATTAACCAACCAAAGGAATCTAAAGGAATGAAGGAATAATTGCTTCAGATCTAAACACCAAATTAACCAACAAGACAAAAAAATTTCTCACCAAACCAGAGCCCTGACAGAAAATAGAACCGCTCCGCCTATGCTGGTACGCAGCAGCAGAGTCGAGAATCAGATCTGATCATTTGAAGAGGAACAATCGAACAGACCTTGCGCGTGGTGAGAGAAAAGAAACATAGCTCAGCTGTGCGGTTGTGCCGCTGTGCGTGAGAGAAGAGGAACAACCGAACAGGCTGTGCGACTCCCTTTTAACTCCACGGACACTCTACAAAAATGAAGAACATGGCAACAATCATCCAACAAACACAAAAAACACCGTAAAACAATTTCTTGAAACACATTACAAAGAAAACCAATGAACCCCCATAAGAAGAGTACATTTAAAAATCTCAATCAACATAAAATCATACTCTTTAATCATAATTCATCATTCAAAACCCACTTAACCCCAAACAAATCAAACAAATGCAAACAATCTAACAAGAACTAAAAAAAAAAAAAAAACTTAACCAAAAGCAACATTATAAGCAAAACCCAGACTTGAAAAACCCTAAATTCAAAATACAAACAACCCAAACCATCAAATCAAATCCAAACCAAAACTCGAACAAAGGGGTTCGTTGAATAACAGAACAGAGGATTTACTAGTGAAGGGCTTCCGCTTGACACGTCACACAAGGATCAAGTTGATTACACCACCGAAGTCGACACGACTTCCCTGACCGCCCAGGGATCCCCCGAGCAATCAGACTCCAATTCCTCGCTCCAAACTTGGACACGAGTCGACTCAAAACTGAATCCTCGTCCGGCGACCACAACCCCTTAACTCGGTCATCCACCTCCTTTGTGCCGCGTGCGAGAAGTTCTTGCACCTTGCGCGTGACTGCCTGAGAAAAGAGGAGCCTGTGCGTGACATCGTGAGAGAAGGGGAACTTCCCTCAGTTCCCTGTGTTGTGCGGATGTGTGTGAGAGAACAGAGAAGGGAACTTCCTGTGTTGTGCACTTGTGCGGCTGTATGTGTGAGAACAGAAAAGGGGAACTGTTGATAGCCTTAGCTCTAAATCCTAATAGCAACTTTTTTTTTTTTTTTTGGGATATATCAGAATATAAGAATTAATCCGGGTTTATGATCCACCATCGGTACATTGAGGTTAGAAAGAGGTGGTGGAATCTATAGGGTATGCTTGACTCAACCATGCTCAGTGCATCCAACGATCTTTACTGGTGGCTCTAATCGAAACATGTGGTGGCACATAAGACATTCTATTACTTTTTGTTTTTGCAACTCATACAACAAGTCAAAGAAGACTCAAAAGAGGATCCGATCTCATCAGCCCTCTCCTCTCTTCTTCTTCTCTTCTTAACCCTAAAACCGTTCTGATTTGGTCTCCAAATTTGTCTTCCTGTCTCAACCCATCGCTTCAAACATCTCGGTAAGCTTTTCTACAAAATACCCATTTCGTTTTTTTTTTCTTCTTCATATTTTGTTTACTTATCTGCCCAATTTTTTTTAATATTATATTTTGTATTGTTTATGTGGTGAATTTTGATAAAGTTTTAATCTTTCTCCAATTTCAGTCATAGGGTTCTTGAAAAGATCAATCTTGTCCATAAGTGTAGTTTTTTCGTCTGTGTGATTTTTAATGGTGGGCGTTTGTCTGAGTTTTTTGTATGTTTGAAACTTTATTTATGTGTAATTTTTAAGGAATTCGCTTGAAAAGATGCCTGAATTTTTTTTTAAATTTTTTTATCTAGATTAGCTGCACCCAAGCAGAAGAGTAGAATTATCGAACAAAGGGAGAATAAAAAAATGCATAAAAGATGAAATTTTGATTCCCGTCAGGTTTACATAAAAGGAATTTATTTTTCTTAACAAAAATTGAGGCTTTTGCTGATTATGTTTTGAGTCCAAGCAAGAGAAATTCTAGAAGTGATATAGGAATAGGCAGGTTAGATTTGTGATTAACTAGTAGTTGTCTTATGCTTCTTATTCTTGTGAATAGAAATTACTGCACATTTCACTTTTTTGATTCGGTATTCTTGTAAATCATTGGTCAAGAAGTTTCCTACGTAAAAGCCACTACCAATCGACTACTTTCTCATAGGACTGGAAAACCCAGTTTTATGTAAGAGGGATGCCAGAAAATTATTCAGTCATTTATGTTTGTATTAGTCGAAGTTAGAAAGTAGGCATACGTTGTGATGAATGAGATGTGATAGAGAGTAAATAGTTCCTTTTTTAAAATGTGCCACAGGCAATTCAATTAAAATTTTATTACGTTCTCTTGAAATTAACTTTGTTGCCGACTATTCCTGATGGTTAGATTTTTTTCTTCTTAATTTTTAGTCAGGAAGAAAACAATTCTATATCTCTATATAACCAAGATGTTCCCTAATCATGAACCCATTGCCAATGGAAGCTTTCATATTGGTAGTAAGTTTATGCTGAGTGTTTAGTATATTGTTGAAAACTGTCATGTCTCATTCCAAAGCATTCACATGAGGGATTCGCTTTGCAAATTCTTCTTTTTTTCTTTACTTCAGTCAGTTGGTTATAGGCCCTTGTATGGTTCTTACATCTCCAAATTTTGATGTAAAAGCTTGCCACACTCCCTTTGCAAATCTGCACTTGAATTATTTATATATTCATTTTGTAGAAATATTATGTGCTTGTGAGGATGTTTCCCTTCTTTTGAAGGATCGCTAGAGTAAGAAATTAATCATGTAAAATTGACCAATTGAAGAAAACTGCCATTAGAGGTGTGTTGGGAATCCAAATCATCTTGTTAGAGTGGTCTTCTAAAGTTCACAACCATGGGAAACATTGGCTAGATTGTTTATGTTTTCCTAGTCAGAAAATTAGGATTATGTGTTATATTAATTATCTGAAAAGGTGGACTTCTGAGAGAGATACTTAGTTGGCTGGACTTAACCTACACCAACCAATCCTCCAATCAAACAGTCACAGCGAAATCCCTTCTTTAGCACTTAAGCTCCGTGCGAAATATCTATAACTCCGATAGGATGATTCACGAGGAGAGGGTGCAAGCTACACTCCATTAACTAAGGAAATTTATGGGCCCCTTATTGGTCATTCCACCAAATAAGGAAAATATATGCAAGGAAGAACTAACTCAGGTGTTCTTTCATCCTGAGAAATCCCCTGTTGTCAAGTGTTGAGTTGCCACATTGGTGGTGATTTGGAAAGAGAGTAATAGAAGGATCTTCAAATATGTAACGACATCAATCGATAATGACATCAAATATTTGCTTTGGCACTGGGGCTACATTTGGGATGTTCTAAATGGGGTTCCCTTCATCTCATCTCTGTATGTGAGACTGGGCTAGCATTTTCAAGCTGTAGTTGGCACTTCTAGTTTTAGTCTACTTTTCTGTTGTCTTGCATGTTTTCTTCAGTGACCTGCTAAGTCACCTGGATGTTGTACCCGTTTCTTTTTGCATGGATATATCTTCTTGCTTTTATTGATAAAAAGAAGTGTTGAGCCTTACGCTAATTTCCTAGAAATCACATACTGCATGGGGAAACCATAAGGGTGAGGGAAATTATTCCTTCCCTGAGTTCTTGAGACTTGAGAGCTTTCCAAAACACGCCATCTAAAAGTGAAGTTGTATCAGTCAATTGTGAAGAATTTAACATACATATATTGCTTATGTTCTGTAAGGTGTATCCTTGATTCTATCATACAGATGCTTGGTATTTATGGAGTTTCCATTGAAAATTCTCTCATTTCTCTCCTTCGGGATTTTCCAAAAGATCCAAATTAAAACTCGTTAACTTGTGAAACGTTAAAATCCTAAGCAAAATAGAATTGCTGAAATCCTAGTCTAGGACAACAACAATTCCGAAAATAAATAACAACTTTTAAAAGAAATAGAATTCGTAAACTCTAGATATTGAAACAAATTTTGTAAATCTAAAAATATCATCTATTGGGAAGAAAGAAAAAAAAACTAATCTACTTAAAAGGAGTACGAAAATGTCAACAGTGAACCCTTGGCTTACGATCTATTTCTTATTGGCTTATTTTACTGCACACTCCATTGAAACCTAGACTTTTTGCAAAAGCATTTATCACCCATGTAATGGCACCAATACAAATACGAGGCACAAGATGCTTCGACTAAAAAAAACAATAAGAGGACGAACTTGTGCATTATATCATTTACTTTTTTCAGCTATAAATATTGGTCATGTTTTAGATCAATATTGCTACAATGTACCAATAACAGTCCACAATATATTTGTAACATTTATAAAGAATTAAATTCTTGAAAATATGTGAAAATGTTAATGATTTGTGTCGAGAGTGTCCAATTCATGCCTGACTCAGGAAATCTTTTGAAAATGAAATGTGTTACATGGCCTGTCACCATAGCTTGTTTAACATGGCACCCGTGCGAAATACACCAAACCGTCCAATAAGAGTCAATTAGTGATTTCGTTTTCAATCATCTACTATCCCAAAACACCCTATTAGCACACAGTTTATAATTGAAATGGTGCCAACTTAAGTTATAGAAACTTTGAGCATGGAGTACCATATGAATGCCAGTATATATGTTTTTATCTTATTAAACCTAGAAGATTTTGTTATTAGACAGAAATAAATTTCAACTATCCGAGTCCCTGCTAGAATGAGAACAACTTTCTAGGGTAAACTTGGGCCCAAAAATCTGTAGGGCTGTCAAGATGCATGTTACCTATAACCCAAATTGGAGAACTTGTTTTTCAGTCTCCTACATTTTATTCACTAGGCATATATTCATAAAAGTGTGAGCTTCTTATGAATTTTATCTAGATTTACTTCTGAACTACTATTTTTTTTCTGAGTTTACAGATGGAACAACCTTCAAAATATTTTATTATTGTGTTACTGGTGTTTTTATCAAGTATGCAATCTGCATTCGGCATTAGATTTGTGATTGACAGGGAAGAGTGTTTCTCTCATTCTGTTCAATATGAAGGGGATACAGTTCATGTTTCATTTGTCGTGATAAAAGCTGATGCACCGTGGCATTATGGTGAAGATGGTGTGGATCTTGTGGTAAGTCTTATTCGCCCCAAAGAAATATTATAGATTGTGTTCTTTTGAGTTGAACTACACTATTATGTAGCTATTTTGAGAAAGGTGTGCTTCAATGTAGTGTGTCTTTTCTTTGTAGGACTTGAACTTGTAGATCTAGATGTTCCAAGTTCTTTGAGTATGTTCTCTTCAAGCGTGAAGTCCTTAGTGGGTCGTGATTAGTCATATGAAGAAGAGGGTGTTCAACAAGATATTGGTGGGAAAAGTAACTACAGTGGTTCTGAGGTTGTGCGATTTTTGCAATGGGGTCTAACTGTATTTCAATCGTAGATAGTTGCTTCCTCGACCCTAATCCAAGTGCTTCCTTAACCATGGGATAAGAGGCCTGAGTGCTTTTGTCTAAATTAGTGGTCTTGTTTATGGGTGTTTTGCTAGGGGATTCAAATTCATCTCCTTTGTCAATTGTGGCGTTGTTTTTTTTTGTAGCCTGTTTTAGCTTCTGATAAATTTTGCCCAATGAGAAGGGAACAAGGTCACCGAATTTAGATATGGGCATCAATTGTCTTCTTGGTTTTGCAGTTTTTTTTTTCGTTGGTGGGGGGTGGGGACATTATGTGCTCGTCAGATTATGGGGTAGGACATATTAAGATTTACTCAGAGTTAGAATTTATGCAACCAGTCCTGATAATTCAATAAGTAAAAGTCAACTGTGCTGTATTGTAAAAGAAGACGCACTTAAGATGCTATTGATGAGATTGAGTTGGATTTAGTTGTTGTAACAGTACTTTTGGAATCATGCCTATTACTTGTCAGTAGATGCCACTACTAATCTGCATAAACTTAATGAAAACACCAGGTGAAGGGACCTTCTGGTGATCAAATTCATGATGCTCGCGGCCAGACAAGTGATAAGTTTGAGTTTGTTGTTCAGAAGAAAGGTCTTCATCAATTTTGCTTCACTAACAAGTCACCTTATCACGAAACTGTCGACTTTGATGTTCACGTCGGACATTTTACATATTTCGATCAACATGCAAAAGATGGTGAGACATCGAGTTTGACAAAGTTTTATCATATTTCTTGTGAACTCCTAATTGATGCAAACGAGAGCTTTGCTAACTGCTGATGATGCGTGCAGAGCATTTCAACCCATTGTTGGAACAAATCTCAAGGTTAGAAGAAGCTCTTTACAATATCCAGTTTGAACAACATTGGCTAGAGGCTCAAACTGATCGCCAGGCAATAGGTACTTATTAGAATCCTAATTTAATTCGTTATACTTTTGAATCTATAGTAGATCTCCCAGCACTTGGTTAGTTACATTTTAGTGAACAATATAATCCTTATGCCTGTCAGATGCTTTGGATTCCTGGAACTGGATGCCATAGGGCCACATCTACATCTAAAAATTCAGACAGCAAGGGCTTGGTTGCTTTCAAATATATTGAACTGATAACCAATTGATGAAATTTTTTGAACAGACATGTACATTCTGTCTACTTAACAACATCGGTCAACTTCAGCAATTAGAAGACACTAATTGTAACGTAAACAAAATCAGATGCATTATTTCATGGATGGTGTCAACAATCACACACTATTCCATTTTGTTACTCACCATAGTGTATATATCAATTACGTTGGCTTGTAAAAAGGCTGCTATTCGAGGTGAATGGAAGGATTTCAGCATCACAAAAGTACCCGATTCCAAAATATGGACTTAACATCATATCTGATTCACTAAGTTTTTTACTTATATCATATGAAAGTAATCTTTAGGTATTCCTTGAGGAATCCTAATTGCCTAAGGTGTTATATGCATATTGGTGTTTTATAAATTTTGATACCAACAGGTATATATCGGTACCAATATTAACATGGTGAATATTTGAACAGGCCCAAAAGTTTTTGAATATAAATCTTGAATGTTTTTAGTTTTTTTCCTTCAGTGCATTGACTAGTTTTCATATGATTTGGTGACAGTGAATGAAGGAATGAGCAGCAGAGCAATCCACAAAGCAATGTTTGAATCAGCAGCCCTTATTGCAGCCAGCGTTCTACAAGTTTTCCTCTTGCGTCGCCTTTTTGAAAGAAAGCTTGGCACATCCAGAGTTTAGGGTTGTTACTGCATCTGATGATGTGCATCTGCTAGCAATAGATCCAGGCTTTCCTCCCCTCATTGTACCTGTTGAGACTAGTTGAATTATTTATGGTTCAGAAGAAAAAGATGTAAATTAACTTTTAGAAATTTATGAAGATATATAGAACGGGCTTGTGAGATTGATGAAGGGAATCAAATACAATTGGTAATAAGCGAAACTTAATGCAAATTAAGGAATACTGGCAACAATTACGTGGTGCTCTTTTTTTTGGTACGAGACAATTCTACACTCTGATCTTAAACCATCTAGACTCTCATCCCGTAAAGGTAACGATGGTGATGTACTTGAATGACTTACTGCATTTTTTATTCGTTAGGGTTGTATACTGTGAATTGAAGAAGTGCAACATGTTGGGTTGTACTATTGTAGTTTCTGGTGTTGCCATGTTATGAAAGTTGGATCGTCTGTTGAATTGCATAGTCTTGGTATTTTGTCATTCCTATGTTTAGATGTGAAAATATGTGCAATTTGTTACGAACCAACCCAGACTTTTGTCAAAATAGCGGAAAGCAGATAACTTGATCGTGGATGACAATACATTATCGATTAATAAACACAAATGCAATAGCTTCTTGTCATTAATATCTCTTATCTGGAATTCACACCACTGCTGGTGATGGTACAATCAAATGAATCCAATCATTTACATGAGAACACAAAATTGATTTCAACAATACAGATTCAAAATGTAACAAACAAACCAAAATTGGTAGCTCATCGGCTAAAAGAGGAAAGTGAAGGAAAGAAACAAGACTCAGATTCTATGGACACCCTGAGCTATGCATTGCTTTCCCGAATCAACCTTGCCCATCGATGTAGTTCCCACAGCACACCAAACAGATTGTAGCAGGCCCTCACAGCTAGCTGTAGCTCTAGTCTTTCAGAAGATACGAAGGAACTGGATATGAATAAACATTTGATCTGCCATACCTGATCAAGACTCTGCCGCAGGAGGATGAATGCAGCAAAACCAGCTTTTCTGCAAAACCAAAATGTTCTCTAGATCAAACCATTATGAAAAGGACAGTGTTTGTATATGGAAATCAAAGGAGAAAGACACAACTTTATACACAATTCAGTGAAAATTAAGAACAAAAACAATAATTACACTGTTAAATTTGGTCTCTTGTTACATCTGACATCTGAAAATATATACAAATAACTAAAACCAAAAATCCCATTCTAAAAGGATTAATGGTAGTTGAGAATTGGATGCTTCATCATACATGCATTTCAGTCCTTCACTACATTGTAAGTTCGTAACAGCACCTGGTATTCTTGGTACGCTGACATTACTTCCTAGCAGATAGTACTAGAAAGAATCTTAATATTGAGTGTGGTCTCCATGGCATGGCACATATTTTAGAAGCAATACAGCAAACATTTCAGTGATTCGTCTATAGATATGATCCAACTGTTTATTGCAATTCTCTTTGGTGCTTCTTCTGTCCACTGAACATGAGTGGAGATGGAATCCTATCCAGCTCTTTTATGTGATAGTGGTGACCTTAGTAATGAAGAAGCGTTGTAGAGTTTCAATTGTACATTTGCATATAACTCTGAAGCAGCTTAATAGACTAACCCGAACAGAAACTTAAAAAACCCAATATTAAGTCAGCAAACAAAGGAAAACTGCAAAACATGTATCCTGAAAGGGTACAAATACTTTTTTTTATAGATTAGGAAACTGAGTAACAGGAGAATGAAATGCTGCTAAAATAGGCACCTAAAGGAACTAGATGGAAATTATGTTTTAGTTTGGATGGCCCATTTTCGTTTCTTCTCTGTAATGTTCATCGAAATTGGGCGCTGACCGAATTGATCATTGAGTAACGAATACATGCGGGGAGGGGTGAACTGCCAATGGCACATTGGATGATTAAAAGAGTTCAATACGAATCACTGTAGGCGTGGATGAAACTCATATTCTAATGGAGATGCACCGGAATAGTAAAACCAAAGTGCCAACTATGACTAAAGTATAGAGCAACTTACACGCTGTTGCTTGACAGGAGAGGCTTTTTGTTTTAAAACACCCTCCTGTTTTGCAGGGGAGGGAGAGTTGGCACCTTTCTTCTTATCATTCCTTGCTTTGTTAAAGATGACAGTGAATCCCTCAGCTGAAGAAGGGTCATTGACATCCCACTCGCCAAACTTTGGCAACGGCCGGCCTTTGTCCTGTTGGAAACCAAGACAACCAAAGGAGCTCAATAACTGCTGAAGGCAAAGAACAACATCTAACTCAAATAAGGTTCTTATTATAAGTAGACATAAAGAAAACAACAGAAATACAAACCTCTCGCCTGTTTAACTTCTTAGTGCTATTCAGATGTTAAAATGGTATAGTTCCATGAGATCTCAGTAAGCTATGGGTATGGATCTTCTCAGAATTTCAATAAAAAAAAGGTTTTAATAGATATAAGTATAGAAAGCACAATATTTAAAGAAAAGCCAACATACACCCAATTCCTTACAGAGTTCAAGTGTTTCCATGGAAACTATTGTAGCATTCCTACTAGAGAAATTCTAAAAGCCAACTTTCTTGGGTGTCTCCCTTTTGCATAAAGACGAAGTCCTATTTTTTGTTTTAAGCACACTATTACTATTCACTGTCGCCTTAATATGTTGGAAGGCTGCCCCTCTCAATGATCAGAGAAATACCACTAAACTACATACCACTAAACTACCACTAAACAAGAATGACATACCACTAAACAAGAATGACATACCACTAAACTACCACTAAACAAGAATGACATACCACTAAACTACCACTAAACAAGAATGACATACCACTAAACTACATGAAAAAAAACACACAAAAAAGAAGAATATGCATCTCAAACATGTCTTGAGGTCGCCGAACACCACAACAAATCAATTTACATCAATTTGTATTCCTCCCCTAGCATCTCCACCTAAGCCCATGGCAAAAATGCCTAACTCCTCATCTGATAAGTCCAACCTCTCAAGTAAGCTTACTTATTATTTACATTTTACAAATTCCATCTACCTTACACATTACCAGATTCAATCAAACTAGCAACAATACAAATAGGTCAAAAGAATATAAATCAGATGAAAATAATCATAGGAGGCAATTATTTCTTCATCCCTATATTGAACAAGAATACCTTATACTATTTAAAAACAAAAGGAAATATCAAATTAGGTTATCATGAATCTAAAAGAACACTAATGTTGTTCTTTCCCATTATTATCACAAATAAACATAACATATTAACAAAAGGATTACATCTTTGCACATAATCCAATCTACCAAAGAGAACCAACACCCAATAACATTTGATAAAAAATAAAAACTAACCAAATTATTAAATGTCCACATATTCATTGAATCAATATGGAAGCAAAATAGAATCTCAGATCAAAATGAAACACAAATCACAACAACAACAACAACAACAAATTTCTACCAATACCCATTTGATTTCTAACTAAAACAAACCCAAATCTACAAATGGGGTTGATGAAAAATGAGAAAGAAAAAAGTGTTTGACTGGGTTCTTACCGTCATGAATCCCAGATAGAGATATAAAGATTGGAGGAAGGAGGGAGAGATGAAGAAGAAAATTTCCTCAAATAGCTCTCCCTGTAAATGAAACAGAGGAGGAGCTTTTATATATAAAATGGAGGTGAAGGTGGTGGGCCCTGTATGAGTTGGGCCTGGAATTGTGGGCCCAACGAACATATGGTCATGTGGAGGACAAATTAGCGGCAAATGGAACGGAACGGCTAGGTGGAGCTGTCTTTGCATCGCTTGTTGACCACTTCCGTTTTGCGTTCTTTTCTTTTTGTTTGAAGAAGAGCTGGCTCTATTTGGTGACAACTTTTTTCTTTTGGTTTTTTAAGTGTTTTTATTAATTCTATTTATTGACAGGCAAAAAAAACTAATAATAATAATTGGAAATATTTATATTTTAAAAACAACAATTCTAATCAGTCAGGTTTGGTAGCCATTTTTTTTGCCAAGTTTTGGTTTTTTACATTTTTATTCCTTCTGTAAAAGGTGTTTGTGATCGTGTCTTAAAGAAAAAAGTGTAAAAAAAATCAAAATGTCACAAAAATAGCTACCATACCTGGCTAGCTAGACATACTCTTAAAAAAATAGGACTAACAACTTTTAATAAGAAAAGTATTTGTAATGAGCAATGTGTGAGTGCCAGTTTAAAATTTGGTAAGTTTTGATTAGACTCACCCTCATAATACATCGCTTGCCCCAAGAACAAAATTGAGGAGAAAGAGAGGACATGATCAACATTTCTTTGAAAAGGCAACATGGAATAGAGCACTGGCCAATCTAAGGATTCAATATCAGTGTGGTACCAACTCAACGATAAATTTGTAATAAATGGAATCACAAGTCCAGGGTTAAAACCCTGACAATGGCATTTGGGATGGGAAGTGTTAAAGGATTAAAAAAAAATCCAAAAATTCAATATATGAGGAGAATGACTTAGTTATGCTACGTAACCTGTAACCTATCACATGTATATATGGACAGTGAAATCTAGCAACACCATACCAAGTCAAAAAGTGTACCAAATTTACTACAAGATAAATGTTATTAATTTACATTCACGCAGCAGGAACACAGGTTCAAATTTCAGCATTCTATTTTTACTATCATTGCATGCAAACAATAATCATCCAAATAGGAAACAACAAAGTAAAATAGAAATGCATTTCTTCACCACAGAGAAATAATAGAAGCCTCAGTAGACTGTAAATCTTCCTTGTTGATCATGACAAGATTAAAATGCTTCGGGTTTTCTCGGATGTCAGACATGACTTGGAAGGTACGTCTGGTAACAAATTATGATCTTTGGTCAAGATGGCCAGCCCATAAAAACTGTGTAAATGTGAATTCCACAACTGAGCACTTCCAACTGAAACCTATTGTAGCACATTACTAAAGCTTTTGCAGATCTCCCAATTGCAGCAGTTCACCATAGGTACCATCTTCAAATGAAAACATCCTTCCAAATTTATTCATCCCGACAAATCTATTCATTAACTCACTTGCCTTCTTACTGATTACTGACTTTGGCAATGTACAAGTATGCTTCAATTGAATATGCTAGAAGCCTCACCAAAGCTATTTCCCATGAAAAGGCACCAGCATTTTGAGCAGAAATACCACGCTGAAAACTCTGAAACAGCAAATCATCCTGCAGGATTGGCACAGGAGGAGTTGAAATTCGGAGATTAACGTACATATTAGAAACAGGCAGAAAACAGGGTAAGGACCCCATCAATAGAGGGTTAGATGCTCAAACTAGTTCAGTGTTGGATATGATAAGTTTGCATTGACGAAATTAATTTTTCCAAAGTTTTGGCAGGTTCTTGAGAAAATAGAGATGGCTTTTACCTGTTCTTCCCTTGTTATCTGAGTGTTGATCTGCACATAATTCAGTAAAACTCCCATTCCAAAATCATTGTATATTTACATCCCATAGACCGTATTTTAGCATCCCATCAACAATAGTATCATGCCCCAATCTAGATCCTTTCCTGTTTTAAGAGATACAATTATGATCGAGGGGTTTGGATGCTTAAGAGCTACTGATTCCAAATTCACCAAATCACACATCAACCCAAGTACAAGGTAATGACTCTTCATTTAAAAGGTTTCTTATCCTCTAAACACAAATCTTGTTTTCATTTATTGGAGGAATAATTATCCCGCAGTCTTGAATAGCCTGTTGAGCTATAGCTCTTAGTCTATTTGTTGAAAATTTAATGAATCCTTTAGTTTCTACTGATGATGTACTTAACTGAGAGATCGTATTTGATTCTTTTTATTTTTATTAAAGGTTCGGGGTTCTTACAATCTAATAGGAAAGAAAAACAAACCTTGCATCTGGTTGATATTTTGGTGTGTTGGACATGCTTTCCATTCCACCATCCACAACAATGTCGTTAGTACCCAACTGGATACTTTGTGCAGCAAGCATTGTTGCTGAACCATATGGACAAACAACAACAGAGATTGTCATTATCTCAAAAGAGCGGCAGCTCTATCAGCAAGCACTGTTATATGAAGATAGTTGATATCTCATCTTTCATCCCTGATGCACAAACCTTGTTGATAGTAGTGCAAATTACCGAATGAGGAATTCTTGCACCTCATGCAGCCTGTTTAGCTGGAGCTTGTCCTAAATTTGCACTTACAACATTTCCAAAGAAGACCTCTTGAACCTCTTGAACAAGTGTTGGATCGACATTTGCCCTCTTAAGAGCACCTGTAAACCAACATAACTAAAGATTGCAACAAATTTTAGGAAGTGCCCACTAATCCCTTGTTGAATCAATAAGAGACACTAGAGGTGCCAAAAGTAGAACAAAAAAAAAAAAAAAAAAAAAAAGCGAAGAGATTAGTCTTGATCTTACTTTCAATAGCTATAGAGCCAAGCTTTGTTGCTGATAAAGATGAAAGGGTGCCAAGAAAGCCAACCATAGGTGTCCGCGCAACACCAACAATACAGACATGACATCTGTTCGGAAAAGTTAATAAACTAAGGAACAATACTCAACCACGAAAGCTCTTGCTACTGAAATAAAACAAAAGATTCTTCCACCCTTCATCAAAACCTATATGACAATAAAAACCAATACATGCGTTGGTCTCCGAAAACTAGATGTTAGACACGTCAATTAAAACATCCGAAAAATGTGACACACCTAGAGATTAGGTTTTTCGACTATGTACTTTATTTTATAGGGTATAAGTTTTTACTACTTCCCATGATACACTCACAAACTTTATAAAGAATGAAATTCTCCAAAAGATATGTGAAAATATGTACGTTCTAAGCATAAAATATCCAATGTGTGTCAGACATTGGATATTTGTTTATTTATTTAAGGAAGCACCTTTTTTTTTTTTTTTTTTTTACATAGGAGCCCTTCTACGCGTCCAGGGAACGAGCGAGGAAACGGGTGAGGGAGGAGGTTTTACAACTCATCCCATCGAGATTCGCGAAGGTGCACATCTCGAGGGGGTAAGCGGTCACACCCCCTCCCTCGCCCGTTTCCTCACCATTTAGAATTAGCGTTTACATAGATCAAAACTAAGGAACCACCATAACAAAGGAAATTTCATGTTCACAAACAAGAAAAACTAAGGGTTCGATTTTCTGTTAATGCACAGTTGTCCTTATTTTCATGGTTAGTAGTTGATGATACATAAAAGGGGTCACGCCCTCGGGTTATACACGTGTCATGATGATCTCGAGGAATTACAGGCTCCAGCGTCAGTCTAGCACTGATCCAGCCCAAGCGGTTCTAAGCCCGCCTAATGCAGTCCGCCAGATGGACATGGACTCTTGCAACATGCTAAGCCCACACGTCTCACAACTACCCTCAATACCCATAAACCCTATTAAGGCAAATATCTCGAGGATCAGCTTCGAACGAGTAGCTACAACAACTCTTTGCATCCAACTAGGAAGTAAACGCAAGAGTATATTCCACACAAGGAGACTTCGTCCAACGGGTTGCTCTCGAATTGGGAACTATCTCCCGCATATCAAGGAGCACAAGGTTAACATGGAACTTCCTTTCATAGCACGAATCCTAATTAGATAAAGGTCTTCACGAAAATCTTCTTCCCTAAACTACGCAAACGATGGTTTGGTTAAACCAAGACTCCAACACTATAAATAATGCATGAGGTTGGTAAGCTAAGGTACGCAATACATTCCCTGTTTACAGTATTACACCTTCCTCGGTTTTTTGCCTGACTTTAGCATCGGAGTGTCATCGGCCACCCCAAGGTGGTCTGTCGCTCACGTGTGTTACTTGTGCAGGTCAGCAGGTTTGCGGGAACGGGTCAAAGCAGGGAACGAAAAAAGACTGCATCAGTTTGGTGTCGTCTGTGGGGACGAAAAAGTTCCTAGCCTATTTACTACTCGTCTCCCTCCGAAATCTAGCGAGATAGTGGCCACTAAAACACGCAACGATGGAGCACGAGGGGAAGCGCTAAACTCCCAGTCTGGTGCTGCAACGCCACCCATAATAACATGGGTAGTGCGTAAACACCGAGCCGACGCTTCTAGAACAATGGCGGCACCGGTAAACCCCGACAACAAAATATTCATGCTTCATGGAACCCATTCTGAGTTCGAGCTATCCAATAGGTTCAGGAAGAGGGTTCTCCGAGATATGAGGATCCAAGCGACGCGTGGCAAGCAGCTGATACCGTACGATCGAAAGCGAGATCCCATTGCGCAGCTAGTGCTCACGAAAAAGGACCTCCAAGGCATCCAACTCCCACACAACAACGCCCTAGTGGAAACCATTTCCCTGGCGGGCTGGGAGGTAAGAAGATCCTTGGTGGATACTGGGAGGTCAATGAACGTTCTATTCCTCCGTACGTTCCGCAACATGCAATTGCGAGAGACAGCGTTGAAAACTGATAGTCGTCCAATGATTGATTTCAGCGGCGAAAGATGGTTCCCCTTAGAAAGGACACAGCTGACTACGACAGCAGGAGAGCTGCCAGCTCGAAAAGACCCTAATTCAAGAATTCATAGTAATCGAAGCGCCTTCGGTGTATAATGCGGTCCTAGGGAGACCTTGGATAAACCAGATGGGAGCGGCGGTCTCCACTTTACATTAGTGCGTCAAATATCCGACAAATCGAGCGGTCGGTACGCTACGAGGTGACCACATAGCTGCCTGGGAATGCCACTACATGGCGGCCCTGCCACCTGGTGATTCCCAGTCAGCAGCTAGCCCAACGGCTAAGACGACTCTCGGTCTCACCCAAAGCGCAGGACAATCGATCCCAGATAACGAGGCACCAGTAAGCCCTCGAGACAGGCCCAATGCCGGACAATCAAAGGAAGGGGTCGTTACTGTATACCTTGACAACCCCCTCAACAGCAAGGTCGTCCAGATTGGATCCCGCCTAAGCAAAACAATTGTAAAACAACTCATGGAGCTACTACAGTGCAACCAAGACGTCTTCGCCTGGACTATGCGGGACATGGTAGGAATCGATCCATTGATAATCACCCACCGCCTCGAGGTGGACCCCTCAAAGAAGGCCGTAAAGCAAAAGAAAATGCTTGTGGCGCCTGAGAGGAACACGATCATAAATGAAGAGGTACAACGTTTACTTAACACGGACATGATCAAAGAAGCACGATACCCCGATTGGCTGGTAAACACCGTTCTCGTAAAAATGAAAAATGAAAAATTGAGAGTATGCGTAGACTACACTGACTTGAACAAAGCCTACCCAAAGGACAACTTCCCGCTCCCCTGCATCAGATCAGATTGTGAACGCCACTTCTGGGCACAACATACTCAACTTCATGGACACCTATTCAGGCTATTGATGCACCCCACAGATCAAGAAAAAACCTCTTTCATGATTGAAAGGGGAATATACTGCTATATGATGATGCCCTTTGGGTTAAAGAACGCTAGCGCTACGTATCAGTGGTTGGTCAACCGAATGTTTAAGGAACAAATCGGCAGAAACATAGAAGTCTACATAGACGACATGCTGGTCAAAAGCCTTCATAGCACCAACCACGTACGTGATCTCGCTGAGGCGTTCAACCAACTCATAAAATACAAAATGAAGCTCAATCCACAAAAGTGTACATTCGGAGTCGAGTCCGAAAATTCCTGGGCTATATAGTGAACAAAAGAGGGATCGAAGCCGACCCAAAACAAATTCAGGCCCTTCTCGACATGGAAACCCCGGCTAACATCAGAGAAGTTCAGAGCCCGACTGGGAGAGTGGCAGCACTCAATAGATTTATATCAAAATCATCCGACAAATGCATTCCTTTCTTTAGAATACTAAAGGGGAACAAAGGATTCTCTTGGAACGAAGAATGCGAACAAGCCTTTCAAAACTTGAAAGCATACATAGGGAGTCTAGAGCTACTCTCAAAGCCTGCAATGGGAGAAACACTCTAGTTATATTTGTTTGTCTCCACGCACGCTGTCAGTTCAGCCTTCATGCAAAACGATCAAGGGACCCAAAGGCTAGTGTATTATACAAATAAAACCCTCATGGAAGCAGAAGCACACTACCAAGACTTGGAGAAGTTGGCTCTGGCACTAGTCGTATCCTCCAGAAAACTGAGGCCCTATTATCAAGCCCACTCAATAACAATCCTAACCAAACATCCACTCCGCACGATATTACATAAACCCGAGCTACCAGGAAGGATGGTGAAATGGTCCGTGGAGCTCGGGTAGTTTGACATAAACTACATTCCAAGAACCGCCATCAAGGCACAGACGCTGGCAGATTTCATCGCTGAGTTCACCGTCACGGAAGAGCTGGAGGTAGACCACCAACCCTCGAATTCAAACATCCAAGCGTGGACCTTACGTTGCGACAGATCATCAACTGGAAAGGCAATCGGAAAAGGTATCACACTTCGCTCCCCCAATGGTTTTACCCCACGAAAATGCCGTCAGGATCGACTTCCCCGCTTCAAACAACGAGGCCGAGTACGAAGCCTCCATGTCCAGCCTAAAGCAAGCCTTAGAAATCGGAATAGATCACCTAACGGCATACAACGACTCGAGACTGGTGGTCAACCAGGTTAATGGAGACTTCAACAACAAAGACCCCCGCATGATAGCCTACTGTGATAAGGTACTTACTATAATGGGTGGATTCAAGAGCTGCCAACTCACACAGTGCCTTCGAGATGACAACCAAAGAGCCACCGCGCTAGCCAAGGAAGCTTCAGTCTCCGACAAAGTCTTCAACGACCTTATCGAATATCAAGAGCAATCGAGCCTCGACGAGAAAGAGCATAGAAATATTTGTACTGCAGAAACACAGCCAAATTGGATGACTCCGATATTGGAATACATAGATAAACTCTACCATCCGAGAAGGTCGAAGCCAGAAGACTTAAAAACATAGCAGCGAGGTACACCCTATTAAAGAAGTTATATAGGAGATCAGTGATAGGACACCTGCTCCGATGTCTATCGCCTTCTGAAGCAAGCCAAGTCCTTGGGAGCATCCACAGCGATATATGCAGTAATCACCCAGGCGGAAGAATCCTCGCCCATAAAGACCTAACTCTAGGGTATTATTAGCCGACCATGCAGGGAGACGCCAAAGACATTGTCCGCAGATGCGACAAATGTCAAAGATTCACGCCACACACATATGTCGGCCCAGCCAATGCCTTCGATGACTAGTCCATCGCCATTTGCGCAGTGGGGAATGGACATCATCAGACCGTTGCTGGCATCAGCTGGCAAAAAGTTCATTTTCGTGGCCATCGACTACTTCACCAAGTGGGTCGAGTCCAAGCCTCTGTCCATAATCGGGCAGGTCCAGATCGAAAAATTCATTTTGACTACGACTGTTTGTAGATTTGGCATTCCCATAGTATTGGTCAACTACAAGGTCAAAAAACTGTGCAGGAGTTTGGGTATCGATCACTACTTCTCTTCGCCAGGACACCCCAGGCCAACGACCTAGCAGAAGTAACCAATTAGACGATCCTAAAAGCCATCAAAAAGAAGCTCAACGCAGCCAAAGGAAAATGGGTCCAGAGCTACCAGGAATACTCTGAGCATATCAGACAACTAAAAGAGTTCCCATCGAAGAGACACCTTTCGCCCTGGCATACGGGTTGGAAGTCATGGTTCCGATAGAACTCGAGGTGTCAAACTTTCGAATGAAAGAGTTCAGACCAAACGGTAATGATGAAAGCTTTGAGCGTGGGGCTAGACCTCCTCGACAAAAAACATGACTTAGCCTCCGCCAAGATAGCCGCCTACCAGCACTTGCCCGCTGATAACGACTCACCAAGAGGTCCTTATGAGCAATAATAAGGGCCTGGTCAACTCTCAACCAACGACGACTCCCGCTGGTTGGTCTCAAATTCGTCGCAAGGTCAACGACAGCGACCCAAGGCAGTACAAATTTTATGAACTACAAAGTATGAAAGTAAGCCCGACACTACAGGACAAAACAATACTTTCATTCAAAAAATTTGTTTGTTTGTGAAGGGACGATTACAATCACTTCAAAGAGAGGTGTCCTCCCCTGCAACAAGTTCTGCTAATCCAGGGCCCTCCCCTCGACCAATCGGTAAGAAATTGGCCCTCCTATAGCGGGCAAAATCAAGTTCGATGCCAGGATGTCCTCCCTTGATTAACTCTGGAAGCTCCAGCCTGCCTTGAATAACCTTAGGCGAGACCGGCGGCCTCCTGCCCGACATATCAAAATTCATCGCACCCACCATGCCTGCGTAGTGTGAACGCTCGTCCGCCAACAATCGCTCTGCCTCACAAGCCCGGCGTAACCCCTTGGGAACTCCTTCTCGATCCGTCTCTCCTCCTCGCTAAGATATGGAATGACAAACTTCCCTGAAACAACGGAGTAACATCAGAACCTACGCTGCAGAAGGGAAACACAAAACATAAATGACAACAGTGAAGAAGCTCACCAAGATCAAACTGAAAGAATCGAGACACTCTAAGACTCCCAATCTTGCAGTACATAGAATCCACAAAGGCCAATAACCAGTACTTCTCCCAAGACTCAGTATCGCCAGTCGTCAGGCGCAGACAAGGAGGACAGTTCAATAAACAGAGGCCCCTGGAGTCCAATCGTGTTTTGGTCATGTGATCGGTCACTATAGGGGTCAAGCGAAGACCAATGACGTGAGCCCTTAAGAGGATTGCGACCAAAATCTTGAACCCGCTCAGGACCATTTGAGCGGGAGGCATGCGAAAATTGATAAATAACCTCCAGATATCATCTGGCACTGGAAATCGGAGCCCAGACTCGAACATGCCTCGGTGCAAACCTATGTACCCCTGAGGGGGGTAGTCAGGGCAGAACATCTAAACGCGGGAAAGATTTCCAAGTCCCTTGGAATGCGGTACAGACTACGAAGCCTAATCAAGTCTATTTTGTCGACTAGGCTACCCTCGAAAAGCTTAGAACAAGAGAAGGATAACGAATCCTTGGGAGAAGCTCAACGTTATTGGCCATCGGTAGAAAGAACATCTCTGAACCTCACCGCAATACTACTACTTGAAGAAATGATACAGACGAAGATGAGAAGGCCTCCACCAGAGCAGCAGATATTTATAGAGAAGGCAAATCACACATTCCCTCCTCGAGCAGTCACGTAGCCATCAATGTTATGCGCCGCTTGAGATAAAACACTTCAAGTCCAATCATCACGACGGTACAGTTGCTTTTTCAAAAGAGTCAGTGGATCAACTTAGCGTTCCACTAACTCGGGGAAGTAGCTGATGATACATAAAAGCGGTCACGCCCTCGAGCCATACACGTGTCATGATGATCTCAAGGAATTATGGGCTTCAACGTCAGTTTAGCACTGATCCAGCTCAAGCAGTTCTAAGCTCGCCAATGCAGTCCGCCTGACGGACCTGGACTCTTGCAGCATGCTAAGCCCAGACGTCTCACAGCTACTCTCAATATCCGTAAGCCCTATTAAGGCAAATATCTTGATGATCAGCTTCGGACGGACAACTACAGCAACTATCTGCATCCAACTAGGAAATAAATGCTAGAATACATTTCACACAAGGAGATTTACTCCTACGGATTGCTCTCGTATTGGAAACTATCTCCTGCGTATCAAGGAGCATAAGGCTAACATGAAATTTCCCTTCACAGCACGACTCCTAATTAGAGAAAGATCTCCACGAAGATCTTCTTCCCTAAACTACGCAAACGATGGTCTGGTTAAACCAGGACTCACACTATAAATAAGGCACGAGGTTGGTAAGCTAGGGGAAGCAATACGTTCCCTATTTATAGCATTACACATTCCTCGGTTCTCTGCCTAACTTTAGCATCGAAATGTCATCGGTCATCCCACGGTGGTCTGTGGCTCACGTGTGTTACTTGTGCAGATTAGCAGGTTAACGAAAATTGGTCAAAGGAGTGAGCGAAAAAATACTGCATCAACAGTAATGGAGGTAAATTCATGAGGCTAGAGTGAAATGCTTATTGAGTTGAAGAACTATCTAGAAGTGAATTTCACCATTAACTCAAAGACCACAAGTGGAGTCTGAAATTCCAAGAATGTCTAATTTTTCACGAGGTCTATTAATTGTTAATAAGCTGAAGAACTATCAAAATGAACTGAATTTTTTCATGGGGTGATCTAGCAAAGATATCATCTTCATATAAACTAGAAAGTGAAATCAGGCAATATAAGAATTTCCGCACAAAAACTTGTAAGAAATCAAAACCAACACAGAGCCTCGACTCGAGGATTAATTGAATCTGAAGCTGCAGGAGCCATGGAAAAACACTAGCAACTATCTGCACCAAATAAAAACAACAAATCATTGGCAATAAAACAAGCTTCTTAGCTGAACCTTCAAACTTCACAAATAATCAGGTTACCGATTCTTAAAAAAAAAAATCACTAATACAAAAAGGTCCAAAATTAAAGGGAAAGTAAAGCGGTTCATAGTTAAAAAAAGTTCTAATTTCTAATCAAAATACATGGAGAAAATAAGATGCCACACAAGCTACAAAAGGGCAAAATTAATAAAAACTAATCAAGATCTATTGAGATTGGATGAATCAGAGTGTAATTTGAACCAGACATCTCTAAAGGTGGAAACTTTGGGATCAAATGGACGAAATTTAATATGGGGTTGAAGATTAGACAATCAAAATGACGGATTCACTACAACACAAATGGTTATAGATAGCACATGATAATAGCGTTTTTTTAAGAATGCTATGAAAGGTATTTTCGCTGGAGGCGCCAAAGTGATTTTGGTCAATTGATGAATGAGATTTTTAAAAACCGCTATGAAAGCTGGGGGCGCCAAAGTGCCCGCTCGATCCAAACCAAAAAAAAAAAAAAGAGAAATAAAACAGAGAGAGAAAGAAGGAAGGAAGGAACGAAGCAGAAGCCGTATCTCCCTCTCCCTCTCCCTCTCCGACTGCTCTCATCTCCCTCACCATTCTGCTCTCCCTCTTCGATCGCTCTCCCTCTCCGATTATCACCCTGTGCTGTCAACGCCCAACCTGTTTCGCTGTGTTCTCCCTCTCCAACGTGCTCTACTTCTCGCCGTGATCTCCTTCTCCGTTTCAGGTCTCTCATTTTCAACATACTCCTTCTCCGAGATCTGATCTTCTTTAGCTTCGTCAACTCCCGGAGCAACTTCAATTTCATTGAGAACAACATCGAATGTCACCGATTCGCGACTTCACAGATTTGATCTCTGTTTCATTAAAAGACGCAGGTGAGTGTGCGCTTGTTTTTGTTCGTTTTTGCAATTTTTTGCTTGAATCGGTTCGCAATCTGAGCTTTAGTAACTCTTGCTCAGTAGCTCAGGTATCTCTTTTACTGATTTTTTTCGCTGTAGATTAGCAATGGCAGTGATTATCTAGGGTTTCAGGCGCTATGAAGATGGAAGCCACCGCAAAGCCATCTGTTTCGGCTGCTGTTAGTTCTCAATCTGTCCACCTGATCGCCTTGGAAACTCGATTTAACGAGCTGTGCGAGGTTTCCTCTGTATCTGTCTCTCCTTGTTTTCAAGTCATTTGTACTCATTTAAAAAAAATGGATTTATTGTGGTATTTTTCACCGTTAGTATTATCTTCGATGCACTGCTTTGTTGTGCTCAAATCATGGATCAGTTGGTCAAATGGTATGCAGTGAAAGCTGAAAATGAATGCCACTAATGGTTGCAGCTGAATGTACACATGGTTCTTAATATTTGTTTCATGATGCATTTAGTGGTGTATCATGAATTTTGTTTTGTGTGCTTTCCACATGCTAAGTTGTAGTTTTAGGCGCCACGATGAGCAACAGCTTTGTCTTGAATTCTGCTTGTGTACCTACAACATGCTCTAAGTTGTAGTTTTAAGTGTCATTGTTTACAAGAGTCACGATCCTTTTAGATGTGATTGCATTGGATAGGGAAAATATTATTAATCTAGGTCATACACTACTTAATTTTAATTCGCTGACTTTCTCTTTCAGAATCGATTCCCAGTCGCGAGTTCACACGTCGAGTAAAATCAGTGTCCATGGCAAACTTTATTACATCAGAAGTTAGTGCACTTCAAGCTGGTGGAAATGAGGTATAGATGCATATTCTATCACTTATTTTCTGGTACCCTTGCCTGCCAATAAACCCCTCAGTGTCAGGTTTTGAAGTATGAACTATGTGTTTCTTGTCTTACACAGCGTGCAAGGGAGATTTATTTTAAAGAATTCGATCCACAACGCCATTCTATTCTTGATAGCAGGTTATTTCATGGCCCTTATTATCTAGTATTGATTCTTAGTGATTGGGTTCTTTCTGATCAAATGTTCACTCACAGTAATGTTGTGAGACTCTGGGACTTCATTAAAATGTCTACGTGGATAGAAGATACACTAGTGAGAGGCCTGTTGACAAGCCTCCAAGGATAAGGATGGTATATCTCACCCTTCCCTTTTCTGCTGTAATTTTTCCTGATGGTCATTGTTTGAAAATTAATGGAGTTACGTGTTTGTGATGTACAGACCGACAAAGAGGATACTTATGAAAGCAGAAAAATTGATCCATATCGTGGTGGTTCTAGGAGCCCACCTTTTGAAAATCAGTGCTACAATGAAAGGCCTGGCATTGGTGAACTCAACGTCACTTGGGCATGTCCCTAGTAGCGGTTTGGACGAGATTGGTGGGTAGGGATGTGTCCCTTCGGTTGATCAGTTGGCACTTCCTCAAGAAAAGGCAAGTACTTGCAGATGCATATTCTCGACTGCCCTTTCATGAAAAGATTGACTACGATCGTGTTTTCGACTGCCCTATCTCTCTTTGATTGCATGTATATTTCAATGCCTTGAAAGCAAGAAAGATAACATCATCAAAGCATAATATCTTTCTGCAATGATAGCTGATTCAAAAAGGCTTTTTAAGATGCTATTTTACTTCTAATCTTAGACTAAAACCAATGTCTTAAGCTAAATGAAAAGAATTGGTTTAGTTGCTCTTTGCAGAAAATTGGAAGCCATGGATGATGATCAAGTGCCTCTGGTTCGCGAGGATTCGCCAGTAGAAGTTCCTAAGAATCATAGTAGAGATGTTCACATTTTGAGTGCCTCTGGTAATGCTTGTGCACTATTTTTATTTTTTATTTTGTGTTGAATTTGAATGACTTATTTTTGACATTTGGAAGAGCTTAAACTATAATATGAATGAAAGGCATATGAATTTAGAGTAGACATCTGGAAATCTTAACCTTAAATGGTGATTATAGAAAGTTGGCGAAAGACAATTCACTTAGTATGAGTGAGTTTTATTCAATTTGAAGAAGCTACTAAGACTTGTGTTGTATGTAAGGCACTCAATTGATAGGAGCTTATGTTTAATCTTTCCCAATGGGACCTTAGCGTTTCTCGTGTGTTGCCATCTACTGCTAGAAATAATATATTTTCCCTTGTGGCAGTTAAGTTTGTATTACTAGGGCCAGATTATCACACGAAGGATATTCATAGACGTAGATTTAATGGGCATTATGGTGACTATGACCATAGGTAAAAAGTCAGGGAGTCTCAATTGAAATGCGACCAATGATAACAAGAACAGCAAAGAGCCTAGCTCTATAAACACGAGCTATCCATCTAATGTCTGAAGTTTATAGGCAACATGTTGCCAATCGGTCCTCCCAACGACCTTGTTAATGACATTTGAGATCAAGCAAGCTTTCAGATTAATGTGATAAATGATTATTAAAGAGCCTGCTTAACACTTAGGATTGAGCATTATGTGTGCTAATAATATCCAAACTGAATGCTATTGAACTTTCATGCCTTAGTTTTGAATGCTATTGAACTTTGACGATGCTAGAGGTAGGCAATACGCACGAATGTAACTTTTCTACTTTTTTTTCCTTTTCAGTGGTCCGGGGAGCCCATATAAACCCCCACGCTTGCCTTTCAAAAAAAAAAAAAAAAAAAAACTTTCTTCTTACCTGTTTTTTCGGCTTTAATTGATGTGAAATCTGAGTGTCAGTTAATACTTGAGTTGGAAAAATTGTTGTCAATGTGTGAAGGTCTCAGAAGATCCTTATAATAGAATGTATCAAGAAAAGATGCATCAGTACATGGGGGTGTTCGCAACAATATTGATTTCATCTCATTGTCATATACTCATCATGCTGAAGAGAAATGAAGAGCATATGATGCATTATGTGTGTGGTTGGGTTAATAATGCAAAGGTAGTGTCTTGTCTTCACTCCCCTGTTTTAAGCAAGAAGACAGGGTGCTTTATTGGTGAGATTACACTGTCTTCTGTTTGATTTACATAGATATATCACAATTAGATAGCTTTTCTGCTAGTTGGTATGAGTTCATGACCACCTTCCCTAATATTTGCATGTCTCTCCCTAACTGCTTCATTTTCAATTTCTTATACATTATCAAATTTCAATCAAAATTACATTAGTGGCAAAGTACATATTCCTCTAAAATCCATACAAAGTACAAATATATACTGCACTTTACACTTTACTGAATTCCATTTGATCCATGTCTACAAATTTTATGGGTGAGGGTTTATCTAGTACAATGAGGCTACAAGGCTGTTGCATATAGTAAGATTGCCATTTTTATGCTTAAATATCAAAATCTTTACCCATCGGTTAGAATAATGCTCGCTATAATCTGTTTACGTTGGTCTTTTACATGATTGTTCTCGAATTTGCAGTCAGGTCCTGTGAAGATTGCATTAAATACTTAAGAAGGAAAACCTTGATATGATTATTGTGGACCCAAGTGGGCATCACAAACAGGAAGCAACTCTCTTTGAAGAAAGGTGTGAAGTTTCTGCAGCAATGGTATCTTTCAATTTTATTTAAATTTTAAAAAATTTCCAATATTTGTTATGGTGGATTGATTGCTACAAATTATCTCTTCGTAAATGTTCTAGAAACAAGATCCTGTCCTACAAAGTTGCTATGATTCCAGAGGTAACAAGCAAGTGCTTTGGGTTTGTTCAGTTTGAACTTGAAAAATCTGCGAAAAAAGCTATCAGACTAGTTCACGACACCATGGTTGATGGGAAGAAAACGTAAACGTCGTCTGACTCTCCCCTAATGTTCATTGAAACTAGTTGCTCTAGTTGTCATAATGTGTTTGCTTATCTTAAAACCTTAGGTGAGTTACTTTGATTTTCATTTTGCTTTTGATTTTCAAGTCATTTTTGCATGTTTTTGCATGGCTAAAGATATGACAAGGTTGTACATGCAAGCTTTTAAGGTTCATCAGCATGTTTTTTACAGTGTCAGGAGTTCCTAGTAATCCTGATGATTATTTTCCAGTGTTTGATGAAAGAGGGAAAGATGCTTTGGGAACAAAACACAACTAACTTGATGATTATTTTCCAGTATTTTTGACTTTTCAAAAAAAGTTTTAAATAAAAAAAATACCGAGAAGCAGCAGAAACAGAAGCTCTGACAAGATCAGCTCCTCATTGTCATGCATTACATTGTGAACTCATTCAATTGCAAATGGAGTTTGATTTGAATTTTGATCTTCTAGGCCAGGCTAGGCTTGCCATATGCCTACCCATTCTACAGAATTTGCCCATTATGCTTCCATTTCTCTCTCCTTCTACAGATAGGAGGTCTGATTTTTATATGTTGCATTGTTTACTGTTTATAAATTCATATATTCGGTGCTTTTCTTCTAAAATTTATATGAATTGATGTTTCATTTGGAATAACTTCCAGTCTGTCTAAGGCAGACAGAGTCCTGTCAAGAGAAAACGTGAAGCGGTAGCTCCTGCTGATGATAATCCTGTCAGGCAAACACGAGACAGGGTTGCACGTCATGCTAGTCCAGGAATTGATAGAGAGGAGGAAGCAATACTCTATTCTGGGTGAGTTTTATGTTTTTTTTTTTTTTTTTTTTTTTTTTTTTGTAAAGCGAGCAGGGTTATTTAGGATCCCCGAACCTGGAAAAAAGAAGGATGATCATGGTTCTAAACTTAGAGTTGAACTTTTCCCTTTTTCAGATTGTGTGAAGGTGGAGAACTGCTTGACAGAATTTTATCCAGGTAACCATCATTTTATTTTATTTTATTTTATCCAGAGTTTTTTTTTCTTCTTGCAGAGGTGGTATATACACAGAAGAAGATGCAAAGGTTATTGTTTTACAAATCCTAAGCGTAGTTGCATTTTCCCATCTTCAAGGGGTTGTGCATCGTGATTTAAAACCATAGGTCTGCATGAACTTAGCTCTGTTCACTTTTCCTAAATTTTTACGGCGTGTAAAGGTTTTATTTCTTTTGAAAAATTTGATTTTCCACGTACTATCATTTTTTGTCATTAGTAATGCTGCTAAAAAAACTGTAAAGTGGCTCTAACAGATGATGGTTCATTATTCTACTGGGTTTCGTCTGATCTTGATCTCCGTTGCAGACAGGTTTGATTTGAATGCATATGGATTCCAATGTTTACCATCCTCTTCATATGTGTCTAACTCTTACGCTTTCTATTGTGTGTTGTTATTGTATGTAGCTTTATTCGATGAGTGGGAGAAACCTCGTGAGTGTTTCTGCCGGAAAGTACTGGACTGCTGCAGTTTCAACTACGGGTGATATTTATATGTGGGATGGGAAGAAAGGTAAAGGAGAACCTCCTGTTCTTACTCGATTACATGGTGTGAAGCATGCCACTTCAGTTTCAGTTGGCGAAACTCATTTGTTGATGGTTTGTGCTCTTTATCATCCTATCTATCTTCCAAAACTGGCTGAGAATCCTCCCAAGTCAAGATTAGAGAAAGGGGATGAACTGGATGAGTTAGATGAGGATTTTATGTTTGACAAAGTAGAAGACAAAAATGTGAATGATGAGACTGATGCTAACAAGTCTATACCAAGTTTGAAAAGCCTTTGTGGAAAAGCAGCTGCAGAACATCTAGTGGAGCCAAAAAATGCTATACAACTTCTTGAAGTTGCAGATTCTCTTGGGGCAGATGACCTGAGGAAGCACTGCGAGGTAATCATTTAGATTTTGTTGGTATGATTTTTCATTTGCATTTTATTGTAACATTTCTTTCTCTTTCTCTCTACTCTTTCCCCCTACCTTCTTTTGATAATTAACAAAGATATAGTGTTATTGAAACAAAATGAAAGAAGCTACATATAGTGTATACAAGTGATAAGCTAAGGAGGTCTCTGTAAATAGACAAAAAATGACACTATGAAGTAAGAAGTCCAGAAGCATTAGATTAAAGCTTAAGAATGGAAAATTTCCAATGCAACATGAAGTCATCAAAATGGAAGAAAAGTCCTAAGCGATCTTGTAGCATCTAGGTCATGAATTTAATGATGATCGACTGTGCACTATCCTTAAATGCTACTGTGTGTTTCTCTATCTGTCCAAAACACAAATTTGTAAGAGCAACAATAATGTCTTGTTTTGTCAATATTATTATATTGTGCTTTGCATTTCTTTTTCGGCCATTTAAGTTGATGCTAATGAAGCATCAGTATAAATGCAGGATATATGCATACGCAATTTGGACTATATTGTTACAGTCTCAGTTCAGGCTATCGCAAATGCTTCTCCTGAGATACTCGCTAATCTAGAAAAATTATTGGACGCCAAATCCTCTGAGCCATGGAGTTACCGTCGTCTTCCAACCCCAACCGCTACGTTCCCTGCTGTTATTAACAGTGAAGAGGACAACAGTGATAGTGAATATCTTAGGGTACGTGACAACCACTTAAAACCCGCCTCAAAAATTTATGGAGGCAAGAGATTGGATTGCTTTCTACACCCAAATGATGGTGCAGATGAAGCCATTACTAGACAAATTCGTGCTATACGGAAGAAGCTGCAGCAGATAGAGATGCTTGAGGTCAAGCAATCTGAAGGCCATCTTCTCGATGACCAGCAATTAGCAAAACTTCAGACCAAGTCAGCTCTCGAGAGCTCGCTTGCTGAGCTTGGTATTCCAGTTCACAAAGAAGATAAACTTCCAGTATATTTCGAAGAGAAGGGGCCTAAAAAGCACAAAAAGAAAAGCAAGAAAAATGCTGCACAAGGTGCAGTTTCCCCTGTAATTTTCGAGAGTGCTGAATGTTTTCCAATAAAGGGGTTCTTGGCCAGTGATAACTCTCAAGTTTCAAAAGAAAAGGTCAGTTTTACTTGCTGCTTCCTATGCACTTTTTTGTTCTTTTTTTAATTATTGAGATTCAACTAGAAATCTGAGACATACTTGGTGGGCTGTACTTGATGTTGATTGTTATACAACGTTGGTTGCACCCACTTATTTAGTTTTAGAGTGCAAATTTTTGAAATTTAAATTTTCATGTTCCTTAACAGTACCCGTTTTTTGGAAGTTGTAGCACTTGTAAAGTGTCTCATCAGGAAATGCAACGTTATCTCAAACTCATGAAATTATAGGAGTACCCCAACTTCAATGTCAGAGTTCATCAAATTCATGCAGGACGCCTGATAGCAAGTTTCAGTTTATACATGCAGATTACTTATCAAGCTGCATTTGACTTTGTTTAGGAGCAAGACAAGGAGTTAGAAGAAACTGGTGACAAACAGATATCAGAAGTTGTTGCTTTTCGTACTCCTAAGAAAGATGTTCCTCAAATTGGTAAGAAAGATGCTCCTCAAATTGGTAATGTTAAGCCAGCATCACCTGCTGTATCCAAGAAGAAGAAGAAAGGTGGTCTGTCCATGTTCTTGAGTGGAGCACTTGATGATGTTCCCAAAGATGTTGCTCCTCCCCCACCGGCTACTCCAAAAATGATGAACAAAGCAAAACAATGGAGAAACAGCCAAAGGGAAAGCTGAAACCCCAGGTTGATGATAAGGGAAAGAAGGGTACGTAAGGCTGTGCAAGAAGAAGAAGACCAAACTAGATGTTGATGTTAGAGTTTAGTTCAACAGTATTTTCCATGTAACGGTGGACGGTGGGTTTTCCCAAATTGGGGTTGCAGACATGCGGTCTAGTGTAAATCTTGTAAAATTTCGCTGGAACTTGTAAAATCTTGTACAATTTCTCTTGAACTTGTTCAAATTGTTTAGCTTCTATGGTTAAAGAAATTAGTGTTATAATAGTGTTTCTGAAATTTCAAATTGATAGCAAATGAAATTAAAATAAATAAATAAAAAAAAAATTGCTATGTATACCTACCGAAACGCTATGGTAGACTCTATCATAGCGTTTCAGAAACGCTATAAAAGGATCTACCATAGCGTTTTAAAAACGCTATAACAGGGTAACTTTCTATAGCAGTTTTAAACCGCTATAATAGACCCAGGGTCTATTATATCGCCGGCAAACATAGCGTTTACTAAAACGCTATGGTATCCTACCATAGCGTTTTTGAACCGCTATTAAAGGGCTTTTTTTTTTGTAGTGATTTGGGTTCTCTTCAATGAATTGAAGGGCCGCTTTCTTTACATAGTTCGCTATTAATATCCTATTATGGCTTCTCAGTTTTCTAATATACTTGTTCATATGGACAGGGACAGATGCGTCCACATGGAACTCCTCCTGAATCATAAGACAACCATAGACCGCCTTGATTAGCAAACTAGGCATTGCTCCATCCTCTATTTTTATCGACTCCAATTTTGATAAATTGGATACCTCCAGAAGTCTAAGTGTGGGGAAGCTCCCCTTGGCAAAGCACAACTCTGCTACCTCTAATGCATTCCTCCGCAATCTTAGTTCCACCAACCTGGGTAGCTTCTGTTGAAGACTCCCAAAAAATGAGCTGTCTTTTATTTTCGAGTTAACAAGAACTAGTTTGGAGAGCTTTTCAAGTGAGAGAATCCAATCAGGATTGTCCTTCATTATCCCAGTGAGGGATAATCTCCGAAGAGATCGTGAGCATTTCAGATTCAGATTTTGTTCTTCAAAACAATAAGTTCTGTTATCAGCTGTGCGTAACTTTAAAGTGTGAAGATATTCCATATTTGCTGTTGAAGCAAGTACAGCAGTTCCATCTTTTGCTTGCAAATTCCGAACTACCAATGATCTCAGTCGGGTCAGCTTTGCCACTTCCGCACCATCAATTCCTCGCGCTCCATTAGCACAATCTAGATTTTCCAAGGTAGCCAACCTACCTATTCCTTTGGGTAGTAGAAAACATGCACCAAGGACATTGCGAAGGCGCGTTAGCTTGAGGATCTCATCTGGCAGTTCAACATCATCTTTGCACTGACCAAGATCTAAGGTCTCTAAGTTTACAAGTTTCTCCAGAGATCTTAGAATAGGCATGCCACGTAAGTTTAGATGTAGATGTCTCAAAAAGAATAAATTGGTTATTAGCTCATCACCTGAGAATCCCACCAATTGATCACCTTCCACATGCAAGACTTTCAAGAGCTTACTTCCACCAGCAAGAAGTTTGGAAATAGTATTATGGCAGACGTTTCCGAATATGAACAATGATCGAATCTGCAACAATGAGCTTGGCAAAGTATTGTCCGCAACGTCCTTCGTATTGAACAAAGATAGGCGTCGTCTAACGTTGTCAATATCTCCATCAGGCGACCATTCGGTCCAGAATTCAGCAAACTCTTGATCATGAGCTTTTTTTAGAATGAAATCGCGTAAGAGATCATGGATACGACATGTCTTCACCACACCGCTGATGTCAGTATCTTGCACTTGAATAAGGCTCCGCGCAATCAACTCATCAAGGTGGCGCTCAGCTACTTCTTCCTTTGTGATGGCCATGGACGAGTTGATAAAACCCTCTGCAACCCATAACGGCAGTAGCTCTGAGCATTTGATGACATAATCCTCAGGAAAAATGCATAAATATAAGAGAAAAGATTTCAGATGGTAAGGCAAATCGTTGTAACTTAGTGACAATATTGTAGTTACGTCACTAAGTTGGGAAAGCGAATCACTGTCTCTGTATATTTTTTCCCATTCACTTGGCTGCTTAGATGAGAGAAGACCAGCCATGGCAATGATTGCAAGTGGTAGCCCTCTACATTTGTACAAAAACTTCTGAATAACTTCTCTCATCAGATGTTCATCACTAGAGTAGTTCTTCTTTGTGATATCTGATTTAAATGCCACCTTATGGAAAAGTGCCAGAGAGTCTTTTGGTGATAGCGGTTTGAGCTCATATGCATAACCAGAATTTTCTATGCATGAGTTAGCTATATCTCGATGACGCGTTGTCACAATGATACAACTAGCACATCCGCTATCAGGCAACGGAGTTTTCACTTCTGTCCATGCCGCCGAATCCCATATGTCATCCATGACAATGAGATACCTTTTGTCTTTATAGCAGTTTCGGAGCATCTCCTTTAGCTTTATGACCACCATATGTTCTAGTTGAGGGATTAAGTCCCTTAGCTTTTTTTCCTCCTCCTCCCTTTTTTTTTTTCCTCCTCCCCCTCCTCCTTTTTTTTTTTCCTTTTCCTCCTCATATGTTGCCAATGTTGCCAAAATCAGTTCTTTCAAAAGGCGTTTGGAGTCGTAATTTTGCGAAACAGTGATCCAACAACGAACAGGAAAGTGAGATTTGACTGTCTCGCTTTCATACACCTTCCTGACAAGAGTGGTCTTGCCAAGACCACCGGGTCCAAACACGGAGAGCACCCCAGTGCGCAAATCTTCTGACTTTTTCTGTCAACCATCCTGTTAATTCTTCTTTGGGTTTGCTGATGCCCACCACTTTAGCCTCGTCCACAAAAAGTGCATCCTGTCGAGGATCACGAACAGAAGAAGTACCTGCGATTGATATGAAAAAAATAAAAAATTAATGCATCAATATTCAGGTGGAGGCCAGATCATCTGCTCGAAGGAGCCTGATCAGACCTCTCTTTAAAGTTCATTCAATTTTACAGGTCATTATGGAACTTTTAGCTAGTTGGATGGAGTGGCGGACCAAGGATACTCGAGTTAGTAAAATAAGAAAAATATAACTATAAAAGTATATTGAATTAAGTATAATACAATTTTAAACCAAAATAAGGTCACAATATCAATAACCTTAGCAAGAACAAACGAGCGTAATAACTAGAATATATAACTAAAATCACAAAATAATTATGATAAATATTTAATTGAAGTTAAAAATAATTGGAAATTTACGAACATAATAAGATTCTAATACAATTTCATCGAAAAATGTTTATATGAGGCTCAAATTTTGTACAAGTTGACTAGTGACATATATTTTCATTGAATTCTTTAATAATTATTTTAAATATTAATTTCAAATATTTTTTTGGTTGGAGGTTTTACGCCACTTGTGAACAAACAATTTATTGTTTTAATATTTGCAATTACATATAAAATTGCGTTGAAAACAAAAAGTAGGGAAATGTCACAAAGACAAATTTGCATAGACATAAAGAAATCATACGCTCCGAGATGACAAAAAATAATTATTATTATTAAACTAAACAATTTTTTTAATGTTTGCAATTACTATAAAATTGTATTGAAAATAAAAAATTAGACGAGTAACAATGATAAAATAGTATTATCAATAACCATAAAAATGTATTGTGAATAACCATAAAAAAATATGCGTTCGATGAGTATCGAATTCGGGTTGTTTACAAAAATTTACAAACTTTCAACCACTACACCAATAGAAAGATATAAAGATGGTTGAATGAACAATTTACATATTATTATACATTATAAAATCAATTTTTAAAGATTAAGTATATAATAAAATTATTTTAAAAGTTGAGGGGGCAACTCCCTTGGTAGGTCTGCCCCTGCTTGGAAGTCCATGTCTATGGAAAATGATCAAACACACCCTAATAGCTAATTGAAATATATACATATTATGACATGATATTTATGTTGACTTCAGCACGCAACAGGGTGAAACTCATCCGTTTGGAAAATTCGAAATATGTTTCGTTTGTTTGTCAAATTTTTATTTGAGTTTCTTTTGATAAACCAATTTATCTAACGGTGTTTGTAATCTATTTGTAATCTGAATGTTTAGGATTTTGTATTTGGGTTTCTTTTGAAAAACCAATTTGTAAAAAGGAGTTTGTAAGATGTTTCTAATCCAAATCTAAAGCAATAAGATCGAGTTGCTATTTATTATAGATGTAGGTGAGTTTGCCGAACCAAGTAAATCTATTGGCTCAACTATTAGTTATTTTGGTTTATTAATTTCGCATTTTGATATTGTCATGCTTCGCATGCAACAGTTTATATGTATATCCGTACCATTATGTATCACTCAGTAACAGATATTGTAAACATATATGATATATTATATCAACTTGTTTAAACTCCAGGATTGTTTCAACATGTTCATCGAGTAACATCAAAGTTTCTCATCAGACTAAACCTGGACAATTTGTCCAAAGAAAAATTGAATGTGAGGTGAGTGAGCAACAAGGGACAGTTTAGCTATAGTCAATAGGAAATTTAACTGCTCTATTTTATAGTTGATGATGACTTTGTCTTTGTGAGGGGGGATTCTAATTGGCAAGGAAACAGGAGAAACCCTCCATCTTCCTTCACGCATCTCAAGGGAAATGGAGGGTTGCACCCCCTCCTTCGCCCATTTCCTCACCAATTAGACAAGCCCCTTTGTGAGTGAAGTAATTGGACTTAATGATCAAGTGTATAAATCCACCGAAAAATAAATAAATAAATGCAAGCAATACACAAGCGTAGAAGCACATATGGGTCGACAATATTATTTAACCTTTTTAATTAAGAAACTTAAAAGTATAAATTAAATTACTAAACATATACGCGAAATCCTTTAAAATTTTAATTTGCATTTATTGATTTTTTAAAGTAAAATAAAGAAATATTAAACATACGCTCACATGAAGTGTTAGTGTGAGAGTATATATATATATATATATATATAAATTCATGGATAATTGGCGAACTTACTTGCTGTAGTAGTTGAATCTTGATTCAGGTTAATGAGGTTGTACTTCTCCTTTCTTTTCGAAATGTTTTCAATTCGGACTTTGATCTCTTGTATCCGACCGGCCAAGTTATGTCGTTTCATTGACTTGGTGAAGAAGTACTTGATGTAGATGAACCCACAGGTCCCGTACCCATGAACACCAGCTTGTTTTGTGTGGTGCCGAAACAAGTATTCTTCAAGGACATCTTCAATATCAAAAACTACATGCCGCAAGTCCTTCAACCAAAGTTTTACTTGCTCACCATCCGCCAATTCTCCCTTTTTATCAGCATCCTTTAGTAGAGCTTTGATGCTGTTGAATTCTTCCTTGATGTATCCAACTTCTGTTCTAAAATTTTTCAAGAGCCCGACCTCTTGCCCGAGCAATGATCCCAGCTGTTCGATAGCAAAGCTCACAACACTCTCAGCCATTGTTTTTCTTTCTTTCACTCTTGAGTTTGGTTTGAGCTTTAGTTATGTGCAGACTCTTATATTCTGACCTAATTTAAGGTATCACATGTACTATTTGATTTTATTATTAATGGTGGGAATAAAAGTCTCATAAACATAAAAATCACATACCTTAAAAGACCAAGGAGTAAAATTCATATGTTCATGAAATTTTCATTCCCACCATTGATCACAAAATCAAATGGTGATATCAAATGATAGATATAGAGTGATATATCAATTTAGCCTAAATTATAGGAATTCTCTCATAAATTTTCATAACATAAAATTTCATGCAACCAAACACACTCTGAGAGTTAATTTTGGAGTATCCATTCCATTCATTTGTTGAACAACAAACCATGTCATAAAATAAAATTAGATTATATGCATCTACATTATAAGTGGCTTAGTGCACAACCCCAAAGATTCTAAAATAAAATTAGTGTCTAATGCTGTTGTGATATGCTAAGTTGGTCATAAAATGCCAAACACATTACTTATTTTAATCAGATTTAGGTAACATATTATTAAGTTGTGGGCCTAAAGTATCATCGTGAATTAAATTTTTAATTATTTAAATCATATTTAGGTCAATTACGTGTCGCAGTTTTCTTGGTACGCAAAGCAAAGACAAAGGAAATGGGATTCAATTATTTGGAAAGAGATGGATTTAATTATTTGGAAAGGGACTTCCATTGCCTAAAGGTAACTCAATTATTTGGAAAGAGACAATAATTGAGTATACACATGACAAAAGTTTTTTCTTAATTCATCACTTTATTATTTTCTCGGGTTTAGATTGGTGGTAGATATGGGATGGGATGGGATGGACATCATCCCTATTCTATAATATTTATTTGAAATTGAGATGGGACGGAATAGACTTTATCCGGATCTCGTTATATCCCAAACTGATTCAGGACAAGACGAAATGAGTATGTACTAAATTTTGGATTGAAAATTTAACATACAAGCTTGAAAATTTTAGATTTACCTATACACAGCTCTAAAAACAACTATATAACTTTAAGCAATTGATTATTATTTTTTCATTTCATTAGTTTTTACTCTTTTTTTTAGAACCACTATTGAAAATAACCATTTTTTGTACATTGCTAACGAAAATAATTAATGGGTTTGTCATTTAAAAACTACGAGGAGCGCAGATTGTTGTTGTCAAGAATTCGAAAAAAAAAAAAAAAAAGGAGAGGGTTTTAGTTAGATTCATTATCTAGGTAAGTCACATGAAAACTTCTGAAAATAAAATAGTCATGTCAATAAATAAAACAATAAATAAAATACATGTCAACAAATATTTTCATTGTTTCATATTAAAAAATCGGTACCGAACGGAATAGGCGGGATTGAAAATCTTCATCTAAACCCATCTCACTCAAGATCGGGACAGGACATGATCGATGTGATTGATCAATCCCAATAAAACTCGAAAAAAATTGAAACGAGATAGAATCTGAATCGGGAGATGGGACACCCACCCCTAATTCAGACTCAACTGCTTTTTTTGGATCTAATTTTTCTAATTCATATTTTTCTAATTCATATTTTGAAAGGCACATTAAATAATTTTTATAATTTGGCGGCCGCCGTAGCAATGAATAGAATAGCCATAATAGCATGATTGATGTAGCTAAAATTCTTATTACATATGTCATAAAACATAGTTATTAACTTCATGAATTATTACGTAATATTTAAATAATTTGAAGGAATTTACTTGAGTCAATTGCTTAAGTCTTCAATGATTTTTTGAAAAATCAGTCTTCATCAAAACCTTCTAAAACGCCATCAAAGAGAAACTAAGGTTTCTTTCTTTTAGCCTATAACTCAATTATGTGTTTACTGTTTTATATGAAGAGAGAAGACCTAGTTTCCTAATTCGATTACTCAATCTCAGCAATCCATCACAGTTGAGATTGAGTAGGAAACCAATTTCATTTAAAAGCACAACTTGACTATTTAGTAATTCCTTATCGATTATTGAACATTTAATATCGAATGAGACATCGAATAGTAACTTGATCACAGTTGTTCATGAGGAATGTGCCAACCCTAATACGAGAAAGGCTTCAACAATGTCCTAAGCGGACCCATTCATAAACTGATGTTCAGCATGTAAGTCAGGTGTTCAAACTCAAGTCGCGCTAGCCTAAAAGGCACGGGTCTTGTGGTTTGGCCTAGGATAATAAGGTCCAAACATGAATCTCTGAGCTGCCATAAGCACGGGATCTACTTGTATAAATTAGCTCATAGCCCAATCAAGTATTAAGTCTTAAACAGAGCCAAATGTCAAAGAGACTCAGTCATGTACATGTAAGATCTTGGGCGCGATCTCTTCCCTCCATCATGTATGGAGGAGATGCAGAGGAAGATGAGAAAAATAAGAATTGGGATGAAGATATAACTATTCAAGGAGGAGACTAAGGGAGCAGTGGTGCTTATATTCTACAAATCTGAATTTGGTGTGTTATAATATTATCACAAGAATAAATTTTTATTTTTATTTTATTTTGTTTTCATTCATCTATTGTAAACCAACTTTCAAGTGGAAGAGATGTGCAATTGGAAGTTAAGCAGCGTTTAGGTGGAAGAGATGCGCATGATGTTAAAGCGATTGATACTTGTGTTTGTGTTGTTCGGTTTGTTTGGTACCAATGTTTCTGTATTGTAAAATCTGCTTTGTAATTGTCTTCTGAAATCATTTAATAGAGAAAGTTTGTTTGTTTGCCTGAGAAATTGTCTTGAGTTTAGTCATTAGCCTGTTTTTCCCTGCGTACAATATCTCCCTCCTCACATAGTGTCTACGAGGCCCGGGAACATATTTCACTCCTATTAAAATACCCTTAAACTCTTGCCCCAATTAGACTCTCATATGCTCGAGCTTTGCTACAGAGCGAGGGAAAGGGGGCGAGGGATGGGTGGTAACCACCCATCTGCCTCGAGATGAGCGCATCAAATTTGAGATGTGCGATGACGCTCATTTCGAGACGGATGGGTGGCTTTCACCCATCTCTCGCTCCCTCCCTCGACCCCTAGAATTTTCCCATATGCTCATATTAATTGGATTCGTATCATGTGTTATTACAAAAAAAACATCCAACACTGGATTCAGAATTGAAATGGAGCTTGTAACAACAATTTTTTACTTCTAGGATATATTATCATCTCATCAATTATTATAAGGTGGACAAATAAATTAGACTTTTAATTTTTAATTAAATGTCAATTCTAAGTTATTGGTACGTAGAACTGCTTACTTAGACTAGATCAACAACAAAGAAAAAACCACTTAATTAATCCATATAAACCATTTTACTATATTTGTAATTACCTTACAATGATTGAGTATCCATAGAACAAAATTCAAGACCAAGACTTTTTTTATTCATCAGTTTATTATTTTCTCCTCTTGTTAGGTGACCATGGGTTCCGACTCTTTTTTTTTTTTTTTTTACGGTCAAACATGAAGATGTTTATTAATGAAAGAAAGAGAAATAAATTACAACGAGAAACATTCCTATATCAAGGAATGCCAAGACACTATAAAAGTGTCAAAACCCAAATCCTTAAATAAATTACATGCCGAACCCATCCTCCACAACAATTCTCTAATCTCGATAAAGATAGAGTGCTCCGATCTGTGTAGTCCTTCAAAAACCCTTTTATTTCTTTCTTTCCACACACACCACATGAGAACGTGAGGGACCCTACGCCATAACCACTCCCCCCGACGGGAAGGATTAGCTTGAGACCACCAACTTAGCCAATCTAAAATGGAGCCTTCAAACATCAAACTCAAACCGAATTCCACCAAAAAATTGCTCCAAATGGATTTGGAGAAACTGCAATGAAGCATCAAATGGTCCAGTGTTTCTTCAAATTCATTGCAAAGCACACAAAGACTCCCAGTGAGGATTCCCATTTTCCTTAACCTATCTTTAGTCAATATCTTCTCGTGCAAAACTGACCAACTAAAGAAATTAATTCGGGGAAAAAGGTTTTTCACCCATACCAGATTTTTGTGGGAGGTAATGAAGGGGTTACTCAACTGCTTTATATAAATCTAGTTTTTCTAATTCATATTTTGAAAGGCCCATCAAATTAATTTTTACAATTTGATTTTGGTGAATCATAAAATCTCTGTACTACATTCATTATACCATAGATTTTTAATAGAGAGATTCATACATTCATTTCCCCTTTCTCTCTTTTTTTTTTCTTAAAAAGAAAAAAAAATGAAGTGTAAAGGCATAATTAAATACAAAATATGCATTTCTTCCAAGTTCTTAGGTAACCAGTTAAACGGATGCTTGGGATATATCAAGAATCATGATCAACAATTTCTTTAAATCCATGCATGCTTAGTGTTAGTAAAATTGATGTATATAAACCCTACAAAAAATAAATTGATGTATATATAAATCAGATAAATTCAGAAGTTGGTGTACCTAGAACTGATTCTAATCAAGACAAGTTGGTGTTAGTAAAATAGATTCTTATTTCGTATAAAATAGACTAACTTGACAAAGTATTTATTATTCAGCATTTTGAAGGTTAATCAAATAGTTTCTATAAGTTTCTTTTGGTGAAGCATTATTTTATTTAATTGTAATGTATTTATTCCTTTTCAAGCTAAAATCCTTACCAACCAGTTTCCTATTAATAGTGAAGCAAATCCTCCATCCTTGTACACAAATTTCAATTTGAATTCAAGACAGCAAGAAAAGAAACAAGGGGGACAATTGCCCACTTAATTTTGAAAATCCTTTACATACATAGTTTAAGTGGGTTTTAGTTGCCAATGGTAGCCTGGTTGGATGGTTAAGGCTGTGGTGGTTTAACCCCCACGTCTTGGGTTCTATACCCACTGGCGGCACGCTTGCTTTTCAAAAAAAAAAAAAAAAAAAAAAAAAGTGGGTTTTAGTTATTTGGGTTTTAGTTATTTCCTATTAATAGTTATTTGGGTTTTAGTCCCCCTTATATTTATCACACTTTTCACGTTACATCCTCAATTATGAAAATCTTGTGTAGTACATGGTGTATGTGGGTCTCAATTGTTTAAGATTTGTTAGATTGCCCTCTTCTATTTATCACACTTTTGAAATTGTTGCCCTCTTAATTATGAAAATCCTTTGTAGTACATGGTGTGTGTCATAATTATTTGGGATTTGTTAGATTGCCGCTTCAATTTATCAAACATTTTTCAAGCCCCCCTTTTGCCTCCTCTATCTAATATAATGTATCACATAGTTATTACAAATACATTACATTATGTAGTTTTGTGCTTCATGTATATTGGTTTCCCTTAGTGACTAGCATAGATGGGTAACAATATTTTGATTGATTTTTCTTTGAATACAACAAGCTGGTTGAAAACCCAATGAATGTCTTCTAAAATATTTTTAAAATACATCTTATAAAAAAAAAATCTATTTATATCTTACCTTAAATCTCTAGCATCAATCCTATTTTCAAATTAGATTCAATTAAAATTTTCAAACATTTGTAATGAATAGCTTGATTGGTAGCTAAAATACACATTTATAATCTTGAAATTAGAATAATATAAAATAATATAACTCATGATTCATGCAAATAAATGTTAAGTTATTTTATGCCTTTTGCCCTCCCTCCCAAATGAAATTCTTGGCTCTGCCACTGAATGCTATCCAAAGAAATAGGCAGGTTGAGTAGGGCTGAACAAAAAACCGATCTAAAACCAACACAGAGCCTCGCCTCGAGGATTAATTGAATCTGAAGCTGCAGGAGCCATGGAAAAATACTAGCAACTATCTGCACCAAATAAAAACAACAAATCATTGGCAATAAAACAAGATTCTTAGCTGAACGTTCAAACTTCACAAATAATCAGGTTACCCATTCTTTAAAAAAAAATTAACTAAT
Organism: Berberis thunbergii; assembly: GCA_003290165.1. Taxonomy (NCBI): domain Eukaryota; kingdom Viridiplantae; phylum Streptophyta; class Magnoliopsida; order Ranunculales; family Berberidaceae; genus Berberis; species Berberis thunbergii. The sequence goes on along the minus strand of QNQO01000872.1, from coordinate 31,598 downwards.
AAAAAAAGTCCAAAATTAAAGGGAAAGTAAAGCGGTTCCTAGTTTAAAAAAGTTCTAATTTCGAATCAAAATACATGGAGAAAATAAGATGCAACACAAGATACAAAAGGGCAAAATTAATAAAAACTAATCGAGATCTATTGAGATTGGATAAATCAGAGTGTAATTTGAACCAGACATCTCTAAAGGTGGAAACTTTGGGATCAAATGGACGAAATTTAATATGGGGTTGAAGATTAGACAATCAAAATGACGGATTTGGGTTCAGTCTAGGGTTTTAGAGGACATCCCTGTTCGATTTGTCAGAGAAAATGAAGATGATGATCATCGTATGGACTCTCTCCCTTATATACAGAGACAATGGGGGCGGGAACATGTGGGTTGGGCCCTGATCCAATTGGGCCAATATAAGGACTCTGTTTGATCGAGCCAAGTTTATTGGGAGAATTCAGTCCATCACTATGTGACTGTTGTTCTGCTGAAACAGAAGCGTTGTTGGGAAAATAATTTTTTTTTCCATTAGAAAATACAAAATATGGTGTCATTAATAAGATACATCAAGTCTTTGTTCTCTACATTCTCTTGCATATGAAAGGTATTACTGATGAAAAAGTACAATACCGAATACATGGAAATTTTCATATTAGACTTTTTTTTTAATGGATTGTTGTTGTTAATACATCACTCTTACATTTCAGCTTGGATTTTTACTGTTTATGAATAGTAATTTGAGTCTCTTTATTCTATGTGGCAGTATTTGTATTTTGGCAAAACTTAAATTTAAAACCTTTCCCTCGATACTTTTCTCACTCACTCCCCACCTCACTCCCCCCTCTCTCCCTTCACTTCTTTCTTTCTAGGAACTAGGATGCTTTCTGATTTCAAGAGATCACCTCTTTGTCCAAAGACGAAGCTCTCTTCTTCCTCGACTCCGCCGTCTCCCCCTTCTTCTCCGCCGAAATCCCTACTGACCCTCCTCCTCCTCCTCCTCCTCCGCAGCAGATCAACTTTCCCTCCCCGTCTCCATTATTTCCTGCTGCGATGGCTCACAAGACAAGAAATCGGCCAAGCCGTCTGGGAGCCGCGCCGGAGGGATCCGTACACTCGCTGATCTGAATCGGAGAGCTGATGGTCCGCAGGAGTACTACACTGGTGGCGAGAAGAGGTAACCATGTTCAATTTCATTTCTTAGTGTTTTAGTGTTCATTTCATTTCTTAGTGTTTTAGTGTTTTTTTTTTTTTTTGTTGAAGTTGTGAAACCCAATTAGGGAGTGGGAGATTATTCATCTATAGGGAGTGGGAGATTATTCATTACTTGCATCTCATAATTTTTTCAGTTTAGATTAGTTCAAAGTCTGATCAAATAACCATTGGGTTTTATGTTTCAGGTATGCGAGGTGCAGGGGGATCTCGGAGAAAGCACGTTTTGGTTCTTGGACTGGCTTCATGAGGCTGGTTTCTCTGTTTGGCAGGTTTGTCTCTAGCAAAATTTGTTGAAGTTTATAGTTCATGTTCCAATTTTGATTTTGTATTTTTGTGAAATGGATGCAATTCTTTTCATTTTGCTGAAATTTGATTGTTTAGGTTTAAAGTTTTTAACTTTATGCTTTTGTGTATATGCATGAAATTGTTGCAAGTAATTTGCTTTAGTTTTCATTGCAAGTATTTTTTTTTAAAATGAAAGAAAAACTCAATTGCGATTATTCGACAATTCGGTGAAAGTACGATGTACTCTATAGTAGTGCCAACGGCACGGGTATTACACTAGTATGTATAACAATACAGAAAAGCTTTAAAAAAATCCACTCCAGTTAAGCGGGCTGGATTATTGGTATTGGCTTGAATAGTCCCACATCTATTAAGGTGGAATTGTCACAAAAGAATATAAGGTGTGATCTACTCCTTAATAGCAATGAGACTTTTAGATAAAACCATGAAGCTAGGGTTACAGTACCTTTCACATGGAACTCCAAAGGAATCGAAGGACAACCATAGACCACCTTGATTAGCAACCCCATCACTCATAATCCATCATCCTCAATGACAACAATTTATACAACCATTTATACTTGTTCACATACTTGTTCATATGGACAGGGACAGATGCGTCCACATGGACATCCGAAGGAATATAAGGACAATCATAGACCGCCTTAATTAGCAAGCTAGGCATTGCTCCTTTCTCTATTTTTATCGACTTCAATTCTGATAAATCGCCTACCTCCAGAAGTCTAAGTTTGGGGAAGCTCTCCTTGGCAAAACACAACTCTGTTACCTCTACTGCATTCCTCAGCAATTTTAGTTCCACCAAATTGGGTAGCATCTGTTGAAGACTCCCAAAAAATGAGCTGTCTTTTATTTTCGAGTTATCAAGAACTAGTTTGGAGAGCTTTTCAAGTGAGAGAATCCAATCAGGATTGTCCTTCATTATCCCAGTGAGGGATAATCTCCGAAGAGATCGTGAGCAATTCAGATTCAGATTTTGTTCTTCAAAACAATAAGTTGATTTGTCATCTGTGTGTAACTGTAAAGTGTGAAGATATTCCATCTTTGTTGTTGAAGCAAGTACAGCAGTTCCATCTTTTGCTTGCAATTTTCGAACTACCAATGATCTCAGTCGGGTCAGCTTTGCCACTTCCGCACCATCAACTCCTCGCGCTCCATTAGCACAATCTAGATTTTCCAAGGTAGCCAACCTACCTATTCCTTTGGGTAGTAGAAAACATGCACCAAGGACATTGCGAAGCCGCATTAAATTGAGGATCTCATCTGGCAGTTCAACATCATCTTCGCACTGACCAAGATCTAAGGTCTCTAAGTTTACAAGTTTCCCCAGAGATCTTAGAATATGCGTGCCACTTAAGTTTAGACGTAGATGTCTCAAAAAGAATAAATTGGTTATTAGCTCATCACCTGAGAATCCCACCAATTGATCACCTTCCACATGCAAGACTTTCAACAGCTTATTTCCACCAGAAAGAAGTTTGGAAATAGTATTATGGCTAACGTCTCCGAATATGAACAATGATCGAATCTGCAACAATGAGCTTGGCAAAGTATTGTCCGCAACGTCCTTCGTATTGAACAAAGATAGGCGTCGTCTAACCTTGTCAATATCTCCATCAGGCGACCGTTCGGTACAGAATTCGGCAAACTCTTGATCACGAGCTTTTTCTAGGATGAAATCGCGTAAGAGATCATGGATACGACATGTCTCCACCGCACCACTGATGTCAGTATCTTCCACTTGAATAAGGCTCCGCGCAATCAACTCATCAAGGTGGCGCTCAGCTACTTCTTCCTTTGTGATGGCCGTGGACGAGTTGATAAAACCCTCTGCAGCCCATAACGGCAGTAGCTCTGAGCATTTGATGACATAATCCTCAGGAAAAATGCATAAATATAAGAGACAAGCTTTCAGATGGTAAGGCAAATCGTTGTAACTTAGTGAAAATATGTAATTTACGTCACTAAGTTGGGAAAGCGAATCATTGTCTGTGTATATTTTTTCCCATTCACTTGGCTGCTTAGATGAGAGAAGACCAGCCATGGCAACGATTGCAAGTGGTAGCCCTCCGCATTTGTACAAAAACTTCTGAATAACTTCTCTCAGATGTTTATCACTAGAGTAGTTCTTCTTTGTGATATCTGATTTAAATGCCACCTTATCAAAAAGTGCCGAAGAATCTTTTGCTGATAGCGGTTTGAGCTCATATGCATAACCAAAATTTTCTATGCATGAGTTAGCTATATCTCGAATACGCGTCGTCACAATCATACGACTAGCACATCCGCTATCAGGCAACGGAGTTCTCATTTCTTTCCATGCGGCCGAGTCCCATATGTCATCCATGACAATGAGATACTTTTTGTCTTTATAGCTTTATGACAATGAGTCCCATATGTTTCGGAGCATCTCCTTTAGCTTTATGACCTCCATCTGTTCTAGTTGAGATATTAAGTCCTTCTTTTCCGCCTCCTCATGTGTTGCCAAAATCAGTTCTTTCAAAAGGCGTTTGGAGTCGCAATTTTGCGAAACAGTGATCCAACAACGAACAGGAAAGCGAGATCTGACTGTGTCACTTTCATACACCTTCCTGACAAGAGTGGTCTTGCCAAGACCACCGGGTCCAAACACGGAGAGCACCCCAGTGCGTGAATCTTCTGACTTTTCTGTCAACCATCTTGTTAATTCCTCTTTGGGTTTGCTGATGCCCACCACTTTAGCCTCGTCCACAAAAAGTGCATCCTGTCGAGGATCACGAACAGAAGAAGTACCTGCAATTGATATGAAAAAAAATAAAAAATTAATGCATCAATATTCAGGTGGAGGCCGGATCATCTGCTGGAAGGAGCCTGATCAGACCTCCCTTTAAAGTTCATTCAATTTTACAGGCCATCATGGAACTTTTAGCTAGTTGGATGGAGTGGCGGACCTAGGATACCTGACTTAGTAAAATAAAAAAATACAATTATAAAATATATTGCATATACCAAATTGAATTAAGTATAATACAATTTTAAACAAAAATAAGGTGACAATATCAATAACCGTAGCAAGAACAAACAAGCGTAATAACTAGAATATATAACTAAAATCACAAAATAATTAGGATAAATATTTAATTTAAGCTAAAAAATTGAAAATTTACGAACATAATAAAATCCTAATACAATTTCATCGAAAAATGTTTATATGAGGCTCAAATTTTGTACAAATTGGCTAGTGACATTTATTTTCATTGAATTCTTTAGTTATTATTTTAAATAATAATTTCAAATATTTTTTTGGTTGGAGGTTTTACGCCACTTGTGAACAAACAATTCATTGTTTTAATATTTGCAATTACATATAAAATTGCATTGAAAATAAAAAAAGTAGGGGAATGTCACAATGACAAAATTGCATAGACATAAAGAAATCATACGCTCCGAGATGACAAAAAATAATTATTATTAAACTTAACAATTTTTTAATTACTATAAAATTGTATTGAAAATAAAAAATTAGACGAGTAACAATGATAAAAATAGTAATTATTAATAATCATAAAAATGTATTGTGAATAGCCATAAAATATATGCGTTCGATGTGTATCAAATTTGGGTTATTTACAAAAATTTACAAACTTCCGACCACTACACCAATAAAAAGATGTAAAGATGGTTGAATGAACAATTTACATATTATTATACATTATAAAATTGATTTTTTTAAAGGTTAAGTATATAATAAAATTATTTTAAAAGTTGAGAGGGGCAGCTCCCTTGGTAGGTCCGCCCCTGCTTGGAAGTCCATGTCCATGGAAAATAATCAAACACACCCTTATAGCTAATTGAAATATATACGTATTATCACATGATATTTATGTTGACTTCGGCACGCAACAGGTTGAAACTCATCTGTTTGGAAAATTCGAAATATGTTTCGTTTGTTTGTCAAATTTTCATTTGGGTTTCTTTTGATAAACCAATTTATCTAATGGTGTTTGTAATCTGAATGTTTCGGATTTTGTATTTGGGTTTCTTTTGAAAGACCGATTTGTAAAAAGGAGTTTGTAAGATGTTTCTAATCCAAATCTAAAGCAATAAGATCAAGTTGCTATTTATTATAAATGTAGGTGAGTTTGCCGAACCATATAAATCTATTGGCTCAACTATTAGTTATTTTGGTTTATTAATTCCGCATTTTGATATTTGTCATGCTTCGCATGAAACAATTTATATGTATATCCGTACCATTATGTATCACTCAGTAACAGATATTGTAAACATATATCAACTTGTTTAAACTCCAGGATTGTTTCAACATGTTCATTGAGTAACATCAAAGTTTCTCATCAGATTAAACCTGGACAATTTGTCCAAAGAAAAATTAAATGTGAGGTGAGTGAGCAACAAGGGACAGTTTAGCTATAGTCATTAGGAAATTTAACTGCTCTATTTTATAGTTGATGATGCATGGTATAAATCCACCAATAAATAAATAAATGCAAGCAATACACATGCGTAAAAGCACATATGGGTCGACAATATTATTTAACCTTTTTTAATTAAGAAACTTAAAAGTATAAATTAAATTACTAAACATACGCGCTAAATCCCTTAAAATTTTAATTTGCACTTATTAATTTTTTAAAGTAAAAAAAAGAAATACTAAACATATGCTCACGTGAAGTGTTAGTGTTATATATATATATAAATTCATGGATAATTGGCGAACTTACTTGCTATAGTAGTTGAGTCTTGATTCAGGTTAATGAGGTTGTACTTCTCCTTTCTTTTCGAAATGTTTTCAATTCGGACTTTGATCTCTTGTATCCGACTGGCCAAGTTATGTCGTTCCATTAACTTGGTGAAGAAGTACTTGATGTAGATGAACCCACAGGTCCCGTACCCATGAACACCAGCTTGTTGTTCACCAGCTTGTTTTGTGAGGTGCCGAAACAAGTATTCTTCAAGGACATCTTCAATATCAAAGGCTGCATGCCGCAAGTCCTTCAACCAAAGTTTTACTTGCTCACCATCCGCCAATTCTCCCTTTTCATCTGCATCCTTCAGTAGAGCTTTGATGCTATTGAATTCATCCTTGATGTATCTTACTTCTGTTCTAAAATTTTTCAAGAGCCCGTACTCTTGCACGAGCAATGATCCCAGCTGTTCGATAGCAAAGCTCACAGCACTCTCAGCCATTGTTTTTCTTTCTTTCTTTTTTTCTTTCACTCTTGAGTTTGGTTTGAGCTTTAGTTTATGTGCAGACTAAAAGCTTTCTTACTTGCCTTCTATTTATTGGGAGGGAAAGACAAGAATGATTCAGATTAGTAGCAAAGTATCTCATTCCAAACCTGTATCCATTGAATTTCTTATAGAAGTTAGGAATAAATTACTCTCTTTTCCCAGTTTTTTTCTTTTCTCTTTCTTTTTCTCAAGTATCTATTCTATTTTTCTTTCTTTCTTAGAAGTAAAAGAAAAGAATACTATTTTAATCTTGGACACAGCATACAGCTTTTAATTTCAGTAGTATATCTCATGAAGAAGGAAACTAATGATGTTGACGATGAACATTGTAATATTTCTTTCTTTCTTTCTTTCCTGTACTGTTCTCTCTTTATGCCCCTCTTCTTTACGTATCCATAGTTAGAATCTAGCTAATAGGAAAGCTTATATCTGAAAGGTCTCGTTGATTGCATTGGACGACAACTGAATTCCGCCCTTGACAAGCACAAGTCACCTCACATATTCCGAGTCTCTTCCTCTTCGTAGTTCGTACACAATTTTTCCTTATTTTTGTTTGTCTTGTGTAGTATGGGTTTCATTTGTTGAGTGTTGATTTCCATTCTTAATTAGACATAAATTAAAAAGCTAGCATATCTATCTCACGCCCTGATTTTCCGAAAAAATGAAATCAGTTGTATCCACGTAGAATTATCTATTTTCTCAAATTTTCGAGATGTGAAAAGTTAACAACATAAACATTTATAAAAATAAATAAAATTGAAGTATACAAAACTTCTAACCATAAAACTTTTTGGTGATGTTCGCCTCACAAGTAGCCTCCAACAACGCTGCTAAAAAAAACTCTCTAACTTGTTATAGACTAAATGGCTACGTTCCAATAAGAACGTATCAAAGAAGCATAAATTTACTTGAGTCAGCGATATAGCTTGTATGAGTATCTCCATCTCTAATAAAAAGTAAATTAAATTACATGTAACAATATAAAATCACATACACAAGAAAACAACTCAGCACAATGTAGTTCAAACGAGGCAAACATGTAATTCTAATAAGTTTTTATTATAATTATAGTACGTATATATTTTACATATACATACATTGTATGGTTGACCATGGCAAGTATAACCTACATAAACGTTAGTAAACTCTGAGATGAGAGATTTGTGGGGCTTGAGATTTGGGCCCTTAATTTGGGTTGTGGTCCATTACTAAATGTCTCTTGAGGCTTTAGTGACTAGACCATTATCCCAATACACCAAATTGACATTTTTGTAACAACTCCCAAAACAGTATCACTTTTGAAATGTAACAATCCACTTAACAATTTTACATATTTTCACAAATAAAATGATACAATAATTGTATCACCATTAAGAGTATCGTTAAAAAGTACTATTCATGATGATCTAACATGTTGTATCATTTTTTTTTGTTACTGTTTTTCATTTTTTGACTAAATTTAGTTTTGACTTGAAATTGTTTGGTGGATTGTAACATCTCAAATACTGTTTTGAGGGTTGTTACAAAAGTGTCAATTTGGTGTAGTGTCCATGTTTTGTTTGAACCATATGTTCTTTATGATGAATGATTTGTGTCACGTGTAAGGCCGTGATCGAAGGACTATTTGATGTATCAGCATATGCATAATGCATGCTTTACGTCATCAGCTACCGGAATTCATGAATTCATGTAATATTTTAGCCTTGTATAAGGAGACTAGAGAAAACTTTAATGATATAATGTTTATGATCTGGGGCGGACCTAGTAAGGGACGAGGGGCAGCTTCCCCTTTCAACTTTTAAAATAGTTTGAGTATATATCTAACATTTTAAAAAAAAACTTTAATATATTACACACAATTAGATTATTAAACACATTTATAAAAGCTTTACCATATATGCCTCATTGGCCTAGTGGTTTTTTTTTTTTTTTTTTGACCTTTTACTAATTGATCATGTTTGATTCTCTTGGAGCAATGTATTTTTTGGGCATATTTCACACTGCTTCTAGTAATGTCATTAATATTACTATTCTCTCCTATTGTTATGTCCTTGAATTTTTTTTTTTCCATTTCCATAATTAATTAATTGAAAACATTAAAAAATGTGTTTGTTCGCAGGTGGTATAAAACCCACAACAAAAATTATATTTGAAATAAATATCTTAAAATAATAACTATAGAAATTTGAGGGTTAGATTAGCTTGTAAAACCTATTTTTTTCCTATAAAATTGTAATAGGATCTTATTACGTTCGCACATTTCATATTTTGTCATTTTAAACTTAATCTTAATTATATTATATTTTAATTATGTATTCTAGTTATTGAGCAATGCTAGGGAGCATCGGTGTTTTGTCTGGTATTTCGCCTGGTGGGTGTTAGGCACGTGCCAATTCATGGGCATAAAAAAAAAAACAAAAACGACTCTTTTCACTCCAAAAGCGACACACACCCCAACCAATAGCACCACGTGTTGCTTCTCTCTCCATCTCTCTGCCCTGACCTCACTGCTGCTTTGAGTGCCCAAACTCTCATCTTCCCTTTGTCTTCTCTTCTCTTTCTTTATTACCTGCAAAAGGGAACTTGAAGCTGGGGGAAGTGTGGGGTGATTTTGTAGGCGAATTTGTAGCTCTCTCCTGCATCAGTTGATGCAACTTTCAAGCAAACTTCAACAAAACCCAAATCTTATGTAAAAGAAACCCAAATCTTCAACAAAACCTGTTTCTCCATTCTGCTTTGGTGCTCTCAAGAAATCAATGTAAGATGGCAGTGGCTGCGAGAAAGAGAAATCTGATCAGCTCTACATGTATAAACAACATAATATACTATGATCTCATAGCATATCTCTGACCCTTTGAGCACAAACAGTCCACGTCGCCAGCCACCATCGACTCCTCTCTCAATCACTTCTGTTTGCAATTCCTTCTCACAAACAGTCACGCATCCCCAACCACTCCACCATTACAGATCATCTCCCAAAGCTGTTGCTGGCTACCGCTGCCTGGGTTGCTTGCCCAGTGACGTGTACAGATCATCTCCCAAAGCTTGAGTCGATTGGGGAGGATGAGGATGAAGATGAGCTTCTCCTTCCGTTTTTTTTTTGTCCGCTTTAGTCACACGTGCCTGGCACGCCTGGATGGGCACGTGCCTAGCACCATCCAGGCGAAATCCCAAGTAAATTCCCAGTGTAGTTTAGAATTGTTGCTAGTTATTACACACATTTGTCTTTGCTATGATTGTTGATGAAATGACTTATGACTTAAAATATGGCTGTAGGGTTCAATTGTATATACAATCCACTTGTACATTTTTTTATAGCTATACTCATTTGATAAGTGCATAGTATTAAAGGTGTGTTTGGTTGCATGTAATCTTATATGCCATGAAAATTTATGAAGGGATCCCTATATTTTAGGCTAATTTGAGGTATAATTTCACATGCACTATTTGATTTTGTTATCGATGGTGGGAATGAAAGTGTCATGAACTTGAGAATCACAGGCCTTGGGGACCAAGGAGTGAGATTCTCATGTTCACGAGACTTCTGTTCTCACCATTGATCATAAATTCAAATGGTGAAAGTGGAGTGATATATCAATTTAACATAAAATATAGAGCTCTTCTTGGAAATATTCTAAGCACTCAACAATCAGCTTTTCGGGGAAGTTTTCCTCTAAACGAAAAGTGAATATGGAGGTTGTTTCCAGATTCATCTGTCGATCCCACTGCATCTCATCGAGATCATCCAAAATTCTCGTCTCAACCAACCTCGACATACACTCTATCTTCCCAACCTTCCAAAACCCTCTCTCCCCAAACCCAAACGTTCAATCTCTGCGCGCGCGAAAATGAAAAACCTCCTCACCAAAACCCTAACCCTAAACCGCTCACTCTGCACCAAATCCACCGCTTCGACTTTCGCAGTGAAGAAAGTGACGAAGAACTTCGATTCAGCACTCGAAGACCTAAAGCCCCATGTTCACAACGCCGATTTCGTCTCGGTGGACCTCGAGATGACAGGTATCACGAGTGCCCCATGGAGGGAATCTTTTGAATTCGATCGATTCGATGTGAGGTACCTCAAAGTGAAGGGTTCGGTTGAGAAGTTTGCTGTGATTCAATTGGGTGTTTGCCCCTTTCGTTGGGACGCTTTGAAGCAATCGTTCATTGCTCATCTGTGAGTTCTCTGACTTAGTTTTGGTCTGGGGTTTGGTTAATGTGATAAAGCTCTGATTTTTAATGAAAATTTTTGTTGAGTTTGTGAGTTTGGTGGGTTTTGGAGATAAAGTTGGAAGCTTTATGTTTGATATAGTAGTTTGAGTTTCCGAAATGAAATGGGTTGTTGAGCAATTAATGGTTTTGTGAAACAAATAGTGGAACTTTACGTTTGATTGATTGATTTGAATGGCAATGAACTGGGTTGGATCTTTACTGGTTCAAATTCAATCTACTAAGGTTGTGTTTCGATTTCTAGAATTTTTATTTGTCTTAGTTTTGATTAATTTGGGTATCTGATTGATGTTGGAGATAAGGGTTTAAGGTTATACAGGAGTATCTTCCTTTAGGAATGTCATCGCTCCAACTCAGGGTTGAGATGCTCGGTCAGCTCTGAATAGTCGTGTATTAGTAACTTTTAGTTATGGTTGTGCATCTTGATACTGAATTTGGTACTGTTGTCATTTTGTAGGCATACATTTTATGTATTTCCTCATAAAGAGCTTCCGCTTGATGGGCATTCGCATGAGTTCTCTGCCAAACAGCGTCATTGGACTTCTTAGCACGATACCAGTTTGATTTCAATGCTTGCATTCATGAAGGTAGTTTATGGTAGCTTTAGTAATGTCTTCTTGCTTGGGTTCAGACCTGTTGATATGCACCATTAGTTTCTTGTTTTTCTGTGGGATGATTAGCAAACCATGAAGAATATGTTGATCTCAACATTGGACATAAAGTCTTACGTTTCAAAGCTTGATAGAAAATAACATATGAGCATGTAGGAAATAGGGTTATGAAACACTAAATTCTCAGGAAATAAAGTTCCTTGATGATTTGTTGTTTTGTTTCTTTATTTTGTTAATCAATGTATAGTTCTCGTGAAGCGCAGATTTTGGAAAAATAACTCCTTAGAAGTTGATAATTGTCAAGCATTTTGGTAATATTCTAGAATATAAAAGAGATACAAAATGTGCTGTCATTGTAATTTGCTTCCCTGTTGAAGTGTTGGTAGGTTATGTTGAGCCAGTGTTGTGCTAAAGTTACTCTTAGTTTGCAACCAAGCCTCCTAGCCTACAATTATCGAATTGTTCCATTCTTTTGAAAGACAAATTCGCTGAACAACGATGATGAAACAAAAGGGAATATAGTTGGTTTTGTGGGGTAATTCATGTTTGTTCTGTACTTCCGTTACTTCTTCACATATTAGATCTTCTCGTTTCTAATAAATAACTTGAGATTATCTTCATAACTAGATCTTTTGATGGAATGGAATGTACAATCATGTTTAATCAGTAAATTTAAGCTACCATTATCATGTGTGGTTATCGTGATCTCCTATTTTAACTAGAGTAGATGCTACATAATCTCTTCAAGAATTTACACTCTTGGGTAATCCCAGGGATATCTTATTTATCCAGAGCACAAGAGGAAGAGGCAATGAAATGCTTGGATTTGGCTTACGAGGACGAATTATCTAGCTCAGGGTGTCATTCGAAAGAAGTCTGCGACATTCCATGTATTACCGATATACTTTTCACAGAGAGGATAAAAAATAGATTCAGTGAGTGGTGGGACAATCTGTCACGGAGTACAAGCAAAGGATCTCAGTTTGATGGAAGCTCCATTGATCCAAAGGCACAAATGCAGACTGTTTTCTTCGGGATGCATCCAGCCCTTAAATTGGAGGGTTTCACTTCTCACCAACTTAGATTGATTCAACGGGTAAGGTTTTTGTTTTGGTGCTAGGATATTTAGGCTGGGCATTGGATTTATTAGTTTGTCCTTACTCATCATTGTTATTATTATTGTGGGAAGGTTATAAATCTTAGATCCACGGTATATGGTACTTTTCCAACGTAAGGCAGCATGTAATACAATTCTGTTTGTGAGTGTGTGCACTGGTGAGGGTAGAGTTTAGACCAACCATAACTATCAGTAAATGAGTATAGAGGCCCAGAGTATGACTATACTTTGGACTTGGATGCTAAAGTGTGTGAGGTTAAGTTGGAGTTGAACTTGTTGTGTGAGCGAGGGAGCTGGATCATTTAGTTGTGTTTTGTTGTTACTGTTATTTTTATTTATATATGCGGGTAATATGTGTTCTCAGTGAGGCCTTCACTCTCCCCCTCATCATGTCTTGCGTGATCTTAGAAAACATATTGATTTTGAGTACGTTACTGTGGATTTGAAATTAGCAGGTGGTAAAAAAACATTTCAACGATCTTGCTTATGTCCATGTTGATGGTGAAAATTCTTCTGAACAAAAACTAGTGGTCTACACAGATTCCGATGCTGAAAAGAACTTGCTTCTGGTGAGAAATAGATTAGGAAGCTTAAAATTTTGTTGTCAAGCTCATATGTTGATAAAAGATATCTTCGCTTGCATGCGGGATGAGTGTTTGTATCTTATGTAAGTCATTTTCCAGAAAGAAGTGAAGAACAACCAACGGAAGAAAGCAGAGGCTAAGATTAGTGATGCTGCAGGCTTACGCCATGTTATTGACCTCCTTTCCTCAGAAAAAAAGCTGATTGTTGGCCACAATTGCTTTTTAGGTACATGTTTTTCAATATATGTACAGATGTATATGTATCTCTATCAAAACTTGTGCTCTGATTACTCATTTTCTTGATGCAGATATCGCACACATATACAAGAAGTTTTATGGTCCTCTACCTTCTACTGTTGAAGAATTTGCATCATCTGTTCATAAAAAATTTCCATACATACTTGATACGAAGTATTTCTTAAAGAATGATAAACTAATTGATAACTTGATGAAGAAAAACAGCAGATCCTTGTCAAAGGCTTTCTCCTTTTTGTGTCCGGAAATTGCTTCTGTTTCCCAAGTCTCTGGTTTGGGTAGACGATCCCGCGTAAAGGTTGAAGTTCAAGTGGATGAAATGAGGTTTATACCTATCTTTCTTATTAAATTTTCCTGCCTGGCAATTTCATAGTTGCTTTTTCCTTTTTCGTTTTATTCATGTTGAATGATAATGTGAAAGTCCTTTTATTTAAAATAAATTATAAAAAACGAGGACACTACTTTGTTTGTAGTTGTGACTTCATCTATAGAAACTGAAAAATAAACAATAGCGAAGTGTTTAAAACTGAGCCATATAACCATGAAAACAAGCTTAAATGGAAGCCACAAGGGTTGTCTGTCACTTTTCTCTCTGTACCTCATACCAGTGGTTGTTTACATGATTACCAAAGCAGGCATCCGTAATAGGAATCAACCTTGTAATAAGTAAATAGAGCAGACAGAAAATGAGAAATTTGGTTTGCTTCAGTCTCATATGTGGAAGTTAAAACTGAAACAGAGTAAAGATGAAACTATAATGTGCCATTGCTTGTCTTTCCTCTTGGAGCTATATGACCAACAATCTATTTTCTGATGCTAATTTGAATTTCCTTTGCAGCTCTTCTAACTGGAACTCGGATGCCAAACATGAAGCTGGCTATGATGCTTTCATGACAGGGTGTGTGTTTGCTCAGGCGTGCAGCCATGTTGGTATTGATTTTCAGCTCCTGTCACCGTCAAGTAACTTAGGAGACAACGAGAAACTCCAAAACTACACAAACATTTTATACACCAGTTGGAATAATGGAGCCATTGTCGACCTAAGCGCAAGCAAAAGTTCTGTAGAAACTTCAGGAAAATATCATACAAAGCGTTACCCAACAATTGAATTCAAAAAAATAGTCTTAGTTTGGGGACTTCCTTCCAATTTCAAGCCACTGGAGTTCAAAGAATGCCTCATTAAAGTCTTTGGCTTAACAGCGGTAACTTCCATTTTTTACTTGGATGAAACTGCTGCTTTCATTCAGTTCAACAAGAAAGAACTTGTCCATGATTTCTGGCTTTGAAAGAAACCCTGGAGCAAAAGAATGATGCAATTTCTGTTTTGCACCCTCTCTCAAAATTGTTGGAAGGTGGGAATACCCGTGCTGCAGATTATGAGACGTATAAGGAGATCTGTAGTTCCTCCATATCAAGAGTGTTGTTTGCAGATCAGGCCGAGGTGGTTGGCAGCAGAAGGAAGGCCGAAGTTATAAGGAAATCAACTGAGACCTCAGAAGAAAAGACGCAACAGTCCACTTGGGGTTACATCACTGAAAATGAGACGGGAAAAGAAAGCAGTGATTCAACGAAGGATTCACCTTATGAAAATATACATGTGTGGATCTGGTTGATGCTCTGTGTAAAGCAGACAATAAGCTTCGGAAACAGACTATAATTTCGACGGCGAGACCATGTGCTACTGTAGTTGCCATGCCTCTCTGTATGTAGTGTTATCAATTAGTTTGCTAGCAAATGATGTCTTGTACCAATTCTTTTACTTTAGCAATCGATTTTGGTAGGTTAAGCTTCTTGTTACGTCCTCAAAATGCATGGGGGCTTTCCACTGCACATAACCGATGTTATTCATTTTTACAGTTAAAATTTTGTCCTATCAGTTAAGGTATTGCAAGTACCTTAGACAGATGATCGTGTAGTTCTACTCATTTTGCGAGAAAAATGAAGAAGAGCTGCAGAGTGGTCTAACGGTCAAAAAATACTTTATCGGAGCTGAGCGTGCATAGAAGACATTTGCATCTGCGTGATAAGCTTAAATTTAGACCATACATGAGCAAAAGACTACGTTCAAGATCACAATCGCAAATAAATTTCATAGAACACTAAACACCAAAATGCTACATTTAGCAGAAACAGAAGATTATCTGCTGAAAACCACATCCACACTGTAACCAGAATGCCAAATGAGTTCCTAAAATTCTTTGGAGATATCCTCATCCACTGCCGATTACATGCCTGAATGTGAGGTTGATCCTTATAGCATCTGCCCTAGCACGCTTAGGCACTGAATGGACCCAATCTCGCTGTGTGTTCCCTCTCATCACCAATAATGATCCGTGTTTCAGCATGTATGATTGTTGATTGTCGTGGCTGTTATTCTTTGATCGCTTGCTTGCAGGCTGGTCATCACATTTGGCAGTCTGTACTCGAACTTGCATAAATAGATTTAAGACCTCAGTAGATCCATAGTTGTTAAGTTAATGATTGCAACTAGGCATGCTGTAAACACGAACTATACCACAAAGCCAAGCAAAAGAATCCATACATTTGAGTGACTTGCTGGGTCTTTTCCTCAACAAGAATTCCCGCTCACATCCAAAAGAAACTGACGCAATCTCAGGAGTTGGTTCATACAACTTCTCATCATCGGCATGCCATGCCACATAATCAGAACCACTCTTATACCTGTTCAACAGCAAGCTATTGAAACTACTTCCAGGAAGGGCTTCGTGAACCTGCAGCACACCAGAAACACAAGTTGAATCAAACATGAGACATAAATTTCTATACGATGATGGCAACAACAATGATGCATTTTCATCCGGGTGTTCTTACTGCTGCTAATATTTCCTTAAGTGGTGGATAATCATCCCAAGAATAAGCATATGGCTGATATCCGCTGTAGCGCAATTCTGGCAACCCCTCATTGGCAACATAGCAAGTGTCTCTTGGCTGCAGAGAAGCATATATCTTATTAGAACAACATACTGATAGAAATGGAACAAATATAAAGCCCCAAACCTCAAATTCTCAAAACCCCTTAATCCAACCCCAACATTAAAATTAACAAAGTCCAACCAAATGAACCATAAACCACACTAAAAACCCTAAAAATCAAAACTTTATAATGCCCATCTAGCATCCACCCGAATCATTCAAATCAATTAACTTCAACCAAATGAACTATACATTACACTAAAAAAAAAAAAACCCTAAAAACCAAAATTTTACAATGCCCTTTTCAATTCCATCTACAACTCAAACCCCAACCATTCAAATCAATCAAATTCAACCAAAATAACCATAAACCACACTAAAAAAAAAACCCTAAAAATCAAAACTTTACAACGCCCATTTCACTTTCATGTGTCATCTACAAATCCAACCCCAACCATTCAAATCAACTAAATTCAACCCAAATGAATCACAAATTACATTAAAACCCCTAAAAAAATCAAAACTTTACAGCACCCCTTTCACTTTCACCTACAAATTCAACCAAAAATCGATTTGAACAGAAACAAAACCTGAACACAGGAGCGCCCGAAGACATGAATCGATGGCCTGGTCCATGGAATCTCCTTGTTGAGGTACTCCAACCATTTCCACGACTCATCGAAAGGTAGAAACCGAGGAATGTAGACGACTTCACTTCCGTCACCGAGATCGATTGTTCGACGTTTCCCCTTGTCGTCTGGGTTAGGGTTTGTCACTTGAAACCCTAATTTAGTCTGAGAAGACGAAGAAGCCATTAACGTTTCTGAGACAGAGAAAGCCCGCGAAATTTGATCTAGATTTCGGCTTTTATGGCGGTAAAGGTTTTTAGAGGACGAAAATGCCCCTGATTTGGAACTGAAATTACAATGATGACTTTGCTCAACTGGAATTGGAACAACAATTCTGGAACCATTCTAGTAACAGGTAAAATTTAAGGCTGATTAGTTTGTTATTTAGAAAATAGTAAAAATATTTATATTCGAGTGTCAGATCGATGTCATAAAATTTAAAACACAAAATAGTTGTCCAATTTTGAGATGTTGCACAATTTTGAGATGTTGCCTACATAAAGTTATGTTTCAATGACACATTTGTAAAAACCCCATACTCGAGAGGAGTCGAGTGGATGCAGGTGTCTAAGTTTGAGACAATAACTTGAAACATATCGTGTAGTAGTGGTGTCAGAAGGTTTCGCAACCTTCACCCCTTAAAACTTGAATGGAGCTCAACAATTCTATGAAACAATTGTATATTTTGATCAAAAATTGTAATAGAGTAGATGAAAGCTAGAAGATCATTGAGAGACAAGTTTCTAACAAAATAATTGCAATAAATTTCAGTGAATGTCAATCAAGAAAACTACATATCCTAAACCAATTTCATGACACTTTAAGTCTTCTTAAAACAATTCAAAAATAATCCAAACTCCTAAACAAAAAACCTATTAGACCCTAAACCAAACAGAGCTTAGACAAACAAGTAAACAACAACCATGAGCACTCCAAATGCTGAAGTCATGAAAAGTGAAGCAACATGAAGTGCAGCATTTGATGCACTTGGTGGTGCTGGAGGTTTCCAATCACCGGAACCTGAACCAGACCCGTTTTCGCTTTGTGGAGAGGGAGCAATGCTTGGAGGCTGCAGGAGTCGTGGATGTGCCATAACGCGGATATCCAATTTCTGTCCTGATTTACAGTGTCCTGGTTCACCACTGATGAAGTAGAAGAAGCCATGGCGATCAAATGTGTATACTGTGTGGCCATCGGTGAATTTGGAGATTGGGTTGGCAATGTTGCAGCTTGCGTAGCTTGGGTATTTTACTACTAGGACAGAGTCATTCTGGTACTTGAAATCTGGAACAAAGAAAATTGGAACTTGTTATTTTTATTTCTAAATCAATTGATACACCAAAAAAATTATACAAAAATATGATCAGGTTATAACATAGCATCGTTTTTGCATGAATATAAATAACCCGGAATACAATGGTCAATTTTTTTACAAATAAAATGAGCTCTTAAAAGTATTAGAAATTGAAAAACAATAATACTAAGAAACTTGGTTTTGCAACCAAAATTACGTGACATGATCTTAAAAAAAATGATGAAAATCTCCAAAGTGATTATGCGTATATTGAGATTTATAAAACCTCCTCTGATTGCAGAATCTGATTGCGAAACCTAGTTTCCTAGCATGTCTCGTTGAGAAAATGTAATCAGGGACTTACAAAGGGAATCACCAACATGAAATCGATGCTCTACAGCCCATTCATTGTAAGTGTTGGAGTCACTTCCGGTAGGTTTGATCCAACCTTTCGAACTACCAATAATGAACTCTCGACCGGATACTATTGCAGTCGTGGAGATCAAAACCAATGAAGAGAGGAATGCAAGAGTGAAGAGCTTGGAATTCATGAAAGAAGCCATTGATAAACTTAAGAAGAGAAGTTTATGAGCAAGTTTGCAAGAGTTTTGTAAGTAGAGAGCAAGAGCAAGAGCAATGATAGTTGAGTGAAAGGAGGAAGTGAGGGGTCTTTGTGGTATTTAAAAGGGAGGGAAAGATTGGCAGTTAAGTTAGTTTGTTTGTGGAAAAGAGGGGGGAGTGGATTTGTTGAACATAACTGCACACGTTTACCCACGTTTGCGTAGTGATAATCTATCATCGATCATCTCGTGATCTGTTTTACAGATCTTGGTGTTGGTGAAACTGAAATTGGAATTGGAACAAAAATATGTTCATTCTGGATCTGGTTTCTTAACCTAACCCTCCCAACAAACACATGGAGTATCTCGTATATTTGAGATCGCGGTTATATATATATTGAGTAATTCTTGCTGGCCTGAGCCCTGCTGTCTGATTGCTGCCAGAGAAAGGGGAAAATACACTTTTTCCTCCCTTTTTAAACATTTTTCTTTCAAAAAGTGGTTAAGGGGAGAGCAAAAGTGTACATTCGCCCCCCCAGATAGCAACCTCGCTCCCTTTCTCAGGCCAGCTAGAATTGGGGATGTATATTCGATGAATAGGGATTTTTTTGCAAGTTCTAGTAAAAAGGGTCATTATTCGATACTTTTAATTTAGTCCGCTTACCTCTTTTTATTTTTCTTCTTCTTATTTCTGAAATTGATATTTTTGTGTTAGTCGTATAAAAACTATTGTTTCATCATGTTTAATTAGAAAACAAATTCACTCACGAGTGGTAAGGTTTAGAGCATGTTTGTTAAAAACATTGAATCTGAAAACTTATATTGATCAATATTGATATTGAAAATAAACTTTAAATGCTGAATACGAATGCCAGAAAAAATTGTTTGTTGATTTCCTTATAAAGATAAATAAAATTTGATTTAAAGTTTCTGATATGTTAATATTTTAAGGGTGAAAGACTGCGAAAGTGTCACCTATACCATACATTATATTTGGATCCAGACCATCTAGGAACATTAATACCAATCAAAACACCTGGGAAAGAAAAGGTGATCTTTCCGGCTAAAGTTATAGCTTTTATTTAAAGGCTCTTTTTAGACTCTTAATAATTTAAACATATTAATTAGTCTTCCCATTTGAATCGTGTTCTTAGTTTAAAAGTGATCTAAAACAAATGATATCGATACCATACCAGACTAATCCTTTTGTACCATAGGTAACTCTTCGATGGAATCCATTACACGATAAGATGGACCATAGGAAAGGGACAAGAGGGGGAGATTTTGGTAGAGGCCATATTCAAACATTTTACGTCAATTATGCTTTAAACTTTTGACAAATTTTGTAACTTTAAACCTTTTGTGTATGAAATTTACCAAACATACTCTAAAAGTCTTTCAACTTTCAGTTCAATGTTTTGTTGACTCTACATCAAAAAATCAACTTCGATATAAATATCATACAAAGAGATTGATCATTGAAGTCCTTAAATTTCCATTTTCATGAACAAGTAGGCATATGCAATGCACGTGCATACCAACTCACACATCTCTTTCATTTGAAACACAACACACACTACTCTATTGATCTGTCCACATCATCCATAAAAAAAAAAAAAATCTTCTCAGGGAGATTTTGGTAACTATAAAATAGAAAATATTTTGTAAAATTTTGAGATATTTCGAAAAATCACTTCATGTGTTACATTTTAGGACTTGTGAGTTGGTGCGCTAGTTGAAGGTCGCAAACTAAGCATAGATGAGTTAGTCAATCAACAACTGAGTTTATCGTCATATTGATCATTCGACTTACTTGCCCATGACTAACCTGAACTTCTTTTACGTAATTGTTATTCATTCTTGAGCTTTGCTACAGAGCGAGGGAGGGAGCGAGGGAAAGGGGGCGAGGGATGGGTGGTAACCACCCATCCGCCTCGAGATGAGCACATCAAATTTGAGATGTGCAATGATGCTCATCTCGAGGCGAATGGGTGATTACCACCCATCCCTCGCTCCCTCCCTCGTTCCCTCCCTCGACCCCTAGAATTTTCCTTCATTCTTAGCCTACCTGAACCTGAACTAGGCTTTGCTCGCTCAGGATTAGGCGATTCGAGTTGCAACCCTAATTCAAAACTAATTGAGACTTGAGAGAGATACAAGGCTTCATGAAAGGGTCACCCTCAAATGACGCAAGGACTCATTAAAACCGATGATGCTAAACAAAAATGGAAACCTGTAGAGCCGGTCACCCATCATACTAAAACTCCCCATTTTTAGTCCCATATTTACTGCTATTTCTTTGTCACCTGGTGGCCCTTAATAAATTTGTGTCAGCCCAGCCAAATAACCCTTTACCCAAATGTAGAAGAATCTCTCATACATAGAACCTGTAAAAATAGGGCAAATATAGTTTTCTTAAAAGGACCTCTAACCAGGCCACCACCACCTCGACAACCGGCTATAGCCAGTCACTACCACCTCTTAGAAGGTCATCAAAGGAAAGGAGGGTCTATAAGAAGGTGACCCCCTCTTCATCACTGTTTCATAATGTAGTAGAGTTTCAAAGTTCATAATTTTCTTTGGTGGTTTCTTCATTCTTCACCAACTAGCTAAAATTTTCATTATTAACAAAAACCAATTGTTTGTGTGAAGTTTTAGGGATGGTTTCATGGTGTTCTCAACCATTTTTTTTTTCTTGGTCCTCTATTGTACTTATGCTCTTGTGGATCTGAAAATCATGGCAGGAATCTTGTTCTTGGAGTACTTTCACATACAGGCAAGTCTCAAATTTCTCTTCTATTTGCATGCATGCACACACATGGTGATCTCATTCATACCTTGAAGAGAGAGATGCTCAAGCATAAAATGATGAAATCTTATAGGCATAAAGTAATATCCAATGTGTGTGTTTAGGAGTTGGGACCCTAGATGGAAGTTGGGACCTCACAAATAGGTCCCTAAGAAGTTCGAAGTTCTATATTTGAAATAATGTGTAGTGTGTATGCATGTGTTTTGGTATACTATATTTCACAAGTTTATTTGGTTTTTTTTTGTTACAGGGAATGTGAAGTTGAAGACCCATGGAAGAGTATGGAGAGGAGGAGGAGGAAGAGAAGAGGAGATATGTTGACAGAAGAGAGAGAGCACAATCCATCATCAACAAAAGAAGTCTTTGCTTTTGCTGGAGTGTGCTCTTTGTTCTTCTGTCATCATCAACAAATCTCTCTCAGTCTCTCTCATTATCGGAAACCATTCAATGATTTACACAAGTAAACAACACATCTTGGAGAGTGATTTGGTTACAAATCTCTAATTTTATCTTTCATCTATATATAAAATAATTTGATTTTTATTTTTCAATATAATTTTTCTAACTGTTATGACATATATTTGATTTTCCTATGCCATAAAATCGTGTATTTAAGACAGGAAATAATGGTCGATCACAATATATCATTCATTAGTTCACTATATATCCGAATCTGATTTCAATCTTAGGTAATTTAATTGCAAAATATCATTTATGTCTTCAAAACTTTATGATATAGGAATAAAGGATAAATGCTGATGAATGTATTTGATTGTGCTGAAATCTGATATATAATTTGACATAAGATATTTCAAACCATAGATTGCTTGCAGGTAAGTTTTCTGACTTTTTTTTTTTTTTTGGAGTGTGGTTAATGTGTTGTAGGTAAGGCAGGGGCGAAAGAGACATGGAGATGGGTGTACTTAAGATTATGATAAATGCAACCAAAAGTGGAATTAGCACTCGATAGCTATCATGAAGGAGGTGCATGTGATGAATATGGTGGTGCAGATAAAGCAATGTTTGGTGGGGAGCAAGTAACATGATGAAGGCCAAACCTAGGGAGATTAGAAGGTTGGGGGAAGACTTTTTAAGAGAATGTTATATGTTTCTCTTGTTTGAGAGCTCCTTTTGTGATTCGCATTGTTGAAATCAAGTACAGTTCAGTTCTTGTCTGATATAATTTTCATACCAGAGTAATATAAACAAACCATGAACATATTGTGATAGTAATAGAGAAGCATTTCTTCATTACATACTTGTGGAAATGGAGAGATACCATGATACAACAAACGGTTCGGAGAAAACAAATATAAACAAGCTCTAGAGGTCCCGAGTCATGCTAATACATGTTTAATGGTTAATCCCGTGATATCATCATGAACCTCATCAACATAATGTAGATTAGAAATAGCTTGCAATTCTACAACATACATGTAATACTCCACCATCACCTGAACACAGACCATTGTTTGAAAAAAGTATGAGGTCATACAGACTACCTGTCAGATATCATTGACAACACTTTCTAAAATCCTACACTCAGATCAAGACTAGAGCAGCTTACTTCATTGGCAGAGTGGGAGCAGGGGAAGTATGATCAACCCACTTGAGCTTGAGCTGAATTTCCCCGGACTCTACGCCACCAAGCCTCAACCAAACATCTTGCACAACCTCGCCATTTACACAAATTATATGGCTGTCCCTCACTAAACAATTATCCCGATCAGGAATGACAGTCCTTATCTGTGTCTCACCTGTTGAAGTCTTTATGACCCGCTTCAGCCTTGAGGCAGAGGCGATTGGTTGGAGGCTGAGGTGCGCATACCCCATTTCATCATCTGACTTGAATCGGTCTTTATCAAACACCTTCTGTAGAGTAAATGGTAGTATTAGAACTCTGATGCCTGGTTGAAGCAGTACCACTTGTTTAAATTTGAGTCCACTTGATAACTGACTAATCAATAAAAGTGGTTCACAATTTTAATAGTATCTACACCTACAAAGGGTCATAAGGATTGCGCAAGTTCTATAACAAACATTCTATGTCCAACTTTTCTTTTTCACTAGAATACCTCGTCAGACATGATACAAACTATGCCAGAATGGATTGGATCGTTACAATTACTGCATGAGATGATATGTCTAGTAGTCATTCTGTCTAAAATGTTTTGATACAGAGTTTCACATTGTCTAGTAAAATATTAATGTTCATTGTTTATAGGCTATTCTGCAAACACGGGTTTCATATTGTTGCTCCAAAGCACCAACTTAGCAAAATTTCCCACATAAGATCATGTCAAAGAAGCATTAAACCAGTAAAACAATAAAAAAGCAGCCAATGCTAACTCGGGAAGCAAATGTGGGTGCTTCAATTAGGTAAATGGCTACTTGATTATTCTTACTTATTTTCACCATTTCATTACATTCTAGTAGTTTCACGTAATACTATGAAATTTTTTATATTGTTTTCATTTAATAGAAAAGCCAAGATGAATCTGGTCGACCTGACCAAATTTGAAAATGGGTCAGATCTGGTTGAATGTGATCTGGAGCCAGTCTGTTTAATATGGTTTGAATTTGTGTTGACCCTGACCCAATCTGGATCTGACCAATTTTAGGACATAGGGCCTAGTTACAAACAATGACTATATCCTAACATTATTGAGCATATATATAACACATAAACAATAAACATAGATAGTAGGATTTGAAAAAGGCAATCATAGAGGATAGCTATAAAATAGCAACCCTTACTGCTGTTACTGATATGTTATGTTAGGTGTAACAAAGTATTGTAGTTATTGATGGCTGGTAAATAGTTACCCTTACTACTGTTATTTTTTGCTGTGGATAACTCATAGCTGATAACCAATAACAAGCTTTCAAGTTTGGATGAGAAACTGGATATAACAATTAGGAGGTGCAGTGGTGACAACCGGCTCTCAAACATGTTCCTGTACATGACTTGTTTTCTTAATCAATAGAATATAGGTTTGTTATTTAGGAAGGTATGGATAAAGTTTAGAACAATTTGTCCTTGCGTGGATAAACAAATAGATGATCTTTGTTCCTACTGTTGGTAGTCAACAAATATACAACCAGATAATGGCAGGAGTGAACAAGCCAAAATTTTAAATTGTTTGGTGTGTGTGCGTGTGGGGGAGGACATCCTGGATAAGATCTTGGAAGATTAAATAAACCAATACAGAATCACGAAATCTATAAAATAAGTTGTTTAAACCACATTGAAGAAACAAAGGAAAGTTGAAATATCCAAACTAATAAGAAACTCACCAGGTTTAGCACTTCAAGAGGTTCTGTAACCGAGAACGTTAACTCCTCATTCCAAACAGGATTGAGACAACTGTTAATGACCTTAGTCTTCGCAGTCTGGTGCAGAAAATTAATACTGATCAGTGACTAGCTCAAAATTTTGACTGGATCACTTAAAAGAAGACCGGAGACAGAGACACACTGCTTATCCAGTTTAATTTCACTTCTTTGAATTGACTTATACGTTGATAGATGTCGATGTTTATATACAAACATGTACATCATATGCAAAATTATACGAAAATTTCCCTATGGTCGTGTGTTTGAATTATCTCAGATGGTTCGTTACCACTTACCAGAAATAGTTACATCATTGAATATCAAAAGTTAACATGAGTAAGCACATTTAAAAAAACTCAAACATTATACAATGCATTGCTCATCATTATATTTTCTTCAGAGGAAAACAAAAATTTTGTGCAGTCAATACATAGAATAGGTCAACAGAATCCATCCTAAAAAACAAACACAACCTAGTTTGTTTCTGTTGGTTGTCTATATCTCACCAATTCGGCTAATTTTGGCCCATATAAGAGATTCAACACGCTTTTGTTCAACTGTTGAACTTCATTAGAACCTCCTTAATATGGGAAAAAGTCCGGCATAACAGGACTCTTTTCTATGATTTACAGGCCATTCATCAAACTATTGGGTACAATAATGTAACAAAAACAATCGAAAGGAACACATACGGGATGATGAAACATGAAACAAAGATCAAAATAATAAGTATATAGAGGTTCACCTGATTGCCCAACTTAACCACGACATAAGGATCACTCGTCCTGAAATCTCGAATCACCAGCTGTTTCCCTTGCACCACAATCACTTTCACCAGTCCAATAGTGTCCCCCATGAATGCTTTGTTACTAATACATCAAACTCTGAAACAAGCACCCACCCTACTTCAACAAACTTTCCAGAAAAAAAAATGTTTAAACTCATAACAAGTACTAATCAGAACAACCCTTCCTAAGTTCACTAGTGATATAAAATCCAACTCCCTCTATGTTTTAGGTTTGGAAAAACAACAAATTCTCATAACTAGCACACCAACCATCTCCATAAAAATTGAAGAAAAAACTAAAATAAGAAGGTAGAAATGGTAAGGTGAAGAAATGTATGTTTGGGGTCCTCATTTTCTCTTCAAAAAATCATTCTGTGAGCTTCAATTTCTCAATCTTTTATGAGAGATATAATTTTGGTTTCAAAAATGGTTCTTTTATCATACAAACTATAAGTCATTACAAGCTTAAAAAAAAAACTAGGTGGATCAAATGGGGATACCCTTCTTGATCCAAGCACATAACATCAAGTTTACAAAACCAGATTTTGTTGATGAATTCACAAAAAACAGAGTTGCAAATAAAAAACCCAAACAACAACACAACAATTGAAGATGAAGAGATACCATCAAACTATGCAGCAATTCAAAGGTAAAGCTCAAACCAGAGAACAGGAGCTGTGACTCAAACAAAATGGAGTGCAAAGTGAAAATAAAAGGGGAATTCAACATACCCTTTAGTGGGTGTTCCTCACATGTGCCTGTGTTGGTGAGAATTGATAGAGAAGGTGGTGTGACTTGTGAGTGAGTGAGTGAATAAGAGTGGAAGGAGGTTGTTAATTGGTTGTGGGTGGGTGCGTACGAGTGGGGGCAATGTGGTTTGTGCTTGGTGAGCGTGTAAGTATTTTTCTCCAATGGGTCAACCTTGGACTCGAGATTGGCGGGTTCCATGAGCGTGGGATCTGTAGAGCATTTAGGACTAGGGAAGGTGAATTGGCACCACAAACTATAGCTAATAATGGTGGTTATAATTTATCTCCAAATTCCTAAATCTTTTATTGCGAAACACCATAGAGCATCCAATCCATAGTAAGTTGTGGTATTTTGATGATCTCCTCGTGATATAGGGCACCCCATGGGTTCGATAGGTCTTCAAACAGAAATTCTAAATGCCGAGGAAGTGGGCGAGGAAACGAGCGAGGGGAGGGAGGTGGTGGAGTGGGGACCGTTCACCTCCCTCGAAATGCTCATTTTTTGTGCGCACGTCTCAAGAGAAGTGAATGGTCTCCACTCCACCACCTCCCTCCCCTCACTCATTTCCTCGCCATGTAGAACTGCTCGTTTTCAAATTGAAATCAATGACATTTTAATGGTTTTTAATTTAAAGTTTAAACATAGGGTAAGAACTATGTGTATCCACAACTTTTGATTATGCTACCATAGCCACCAAATTTTCTACTCGATATTACCATAAAGTTCTGAATAACTGCCAACAAAAAACAAACGGTGAACTATAGTTCAAAGTATCAATTTATGATTTTTTTTCTCTACCTCCAACTTAATCCCCTCCTGATTGTTACTTATTTTCTCATACTATTCCTCACTATTTGGTAGGGCTGAACAAAAACTGAATGAACCGTCTGAACCAAATAAAATCGATCAATTTGGTTTGGTTTTATTTCAATTTGGGTTTGATTTTTTAAATTTTGAAATCAAAGTGATCGGTTCATTAGAGGTTTGAGGTTGAAAAAAAATGAGGAAATCACATCGAATTGATACCTATGTTTATTTGTAAAATTATACATAATATAAAAGATTAACAGATAATACATAATTTTTGTCATTTCAATTCGGTCTAGATCGATTTAGCATAGTTTTTTGTTGGTTTTGTTCAGTTTTTGGTTTAATAAAGTTTTACTTCGATTCGGTTTCAACACACACTCCATTCGGATTAGATTTTTGTCAAACCAATTAATATGGTTTGGTTTGTCATTTCATGTTGAAACCGAACAATGAACAATCCCACTGTTTGGGTACAAACAAAAATGAAAGAAATAACAAAGAAACTACAATTTTGCAACTTTTTACCAGTGCAACTCTACTATTTTTTTCCTAATTTTTTTGAACTCTTTTTCTTTTATACTCATTATTTTTTGCTAATATATATAAATAAAAATGAACATTCAGAAGGAGATGAAATTCTTACAAAAAAAAAAAAAAAACACCTATGATACATTAATTATATATATTACAATTCAGAGTGATGTTTTACTATTCATTATTAACCGAGACAAAGTCAAATCAAAAGAATTATAAATAAAATATAATTATGATTGAAAGTTGGAAATGTATTGAATTTTGAGGATTGAGATTCATTTCCTATGATGACATATTTGTAAATTTAAAATATATAATGGCAAAAATAATGAAAAACTTTTGAAAAAAGTCGGTGGAATGTACATGTGGCGGAGAGAAAAAACATTGTGTTTTCCTTTTAGCAAAAGAAAATTTTATCATAACTATCTACATCGTTGTCGGATTTTAGTAAACTTAGTATCGTTGGAATGCATTTTTGAAGATCTTTTCAACAAAATCATTAATCAATACAAGTGCTAAAATTTTAAATATATATATTTTATAATTAAAAAAAGCGTATAACGTACTTCACATCTTTAATATTTTTCAAAGCAATGAGACGAGTCGATAATATCAGAAAAAATGAGTCGGGCATCTTAATGCACATTTAAACAAAAATGTTAAACTTCATGTTTTGGCCAATTCAAAGATTGGGAGAGAACTTATTCTCGACGTTTAAATTTTTGCCTCAGCTGGTTCAATTTTGACTGAGTCTAACCTTAACATTTATAATATATATTTTTACCTTAGAATAGGCTTACACTTCAATACTTATAACAAAAACGGAATAATGATGGTATTCAGTAGAAAATATTTAGCAAAAATAAAATTATGTGGAGTACCAACGACACGGAGCATACTCTAATTACAATACAATACAGAACTACACAAACTCTTCCAACAAACCCGAAGAAAATAATACACCCACCATCATATCCTTCCAATGATCATTGTTTAGCTTGACCACAATCAAGATTCAAAGAATTACGCCACAAATTTGCTCACATAAGATGCATTTTTATTGACCAAATTAGGAAAAAATGGCTGTGCAAAGTGAAAAGTTATCGACATGGATGTTCAATGCTCAAAGCCGAGTAGTACACTAACCCAAGCCCAACCCAAAAAAATTGAGCAACCAGCTCAATGAGTTGGAGTAACTGGACTTAACCTTTATCCAAGTCCTCTCCTTTCCAAACCCTCCTCTCTCCCTCCTCTTCACATTCCAACCACTCTGAAACCACCACTCTCTCTGCCTCTCTCACACTCTCTTCTCCATCTCCCTCTCAAAATGGCCGAAGAGGAAACTACCCCAGACCCCCAAACACCCCTTTCACCCCCTCCTTCCACAACCCCACCGCCACACTCTCAAAAAACGCCCAGAAGAAGCTCCTGAAGCAACAGAAGTACGAGCAGAAGAAAGCCCAGAAAAAGGCGGCAATCAAAGAGCAGAAGCAGAGGGAGGTGGAGAGGAAGCGCAGGGAATGGGCGGAGAAGCTTTCTGGGGTGTCTGAGGAGGAAAAATTGAAGCTTTTGGAGTCTAGGAAGGAGCTGAGGAAAGAGAGGATGGATAAGAGGACTGAGGAGAGGGAGCAGAAGGCTCGGAGGTTGACAAGAGCGAAGGAATCTGGGCAGAAGATTGTTGTTGATCTTGAGTTTGCTCATCTCATGACTGGGACTGAGATTCATAGTCTTGTTCAACAGGTGAAATTTTGCTTGCCCTAATTTTGGTTTTGGTTGATTGGATTGGAAATTTGTGGGTATAATTAAAAATGTCATCTTTATGTGCCGGCGTCTGTTTGCGATTGTTTGTGCATGATTCTTGGTTTTTGGATTGAGAATTGTTTGGTGAAATAAAAAATGTCATCTTTATACTAGTTTGTTTTACCAGCTAGAATTACTCCTTGTTTTACATATGTGAGCGGTGAATGGGTGGTTAATGATTAGAGTGTTTATGCCAATTCTGTGGGAGGTGTAAAGTTATCACTTATAATTTTTGGCAATAATGTGATAGGGTGGTGTAGAATTGTTTTTGGGTGTTTTCACCCTGCAATGATATAGCAAAGCAACTATGTAATTTCCATGCAATAACTTGAAGTAACCCTTCCCTGTTTTAATTCATGTCATATCAATGTATCTGGGTCTACACATGTGTATTCAACATCTCTTTTTTGTGTTTGGGTAAGCTGTTTTGATTGACAATATTTTGCTAGTTGAACTTCCAGTTGAAATACTACTTTTGTAGTTCTTGGTTATCTTTCTATTGGCAGAGAAGTTTTGCCAGTATCACTATAAAACTTTGTGCATATTCTAGTTGTTGAGAATGATCTACATTTACTGATATAAGCTGCAGATTATGTATTGTTATGCAGTGAATGGAAGATGTACATCACCCGCCCATCTGCTGGTTAACTGGATGCCAAGGAGAATAGGCGGCGCAACTAGAAAAAGCTCCCCTGGTTTTGATAAGTGGGTCATTGAGAAGGAGAACCGGTCATATATCGAAAGCCTTGGAAGAGGGAAGGAAAATCTGGTTTATCTCACAGCAGATTCAGAAAATGTGCTGGAGGAACTTGATCTGAACAGTATTTATATTATTGGTGGATTAGTCGACCGTAATAGATGGAAAGGGATAACCATGAAAAAGGCAACTGAGCAGGGGATCCAAACCGCAAAGCTTCCCATTGGAAATTTCTTGAAGATGTCAAGCTCCCAGGTACCAGGGCAGGGATCGCACTCTCATTTTACTTTCACATTGATTTTTTTATGCTTTACGACATGAATCAATCTTTAGAATGGATGCATGTACAGAGTAGTATATTCTGACATGAATCCTGATCTTGCTCCTAAATATTTAATTATAAGTAGCACTCAGTGGAAGTATATGATTCATCAAGCTGATAGTAGGTATTTAGTATCACAATCATTTATGAGTACTCTGTCTGTTGTACTTTGCAAAGGGTAATTTTTATTAGGGAAAAGGAAACACAATAGTTTAGTACAAAGAGGTTGAGAGGTACATCAAGAAAATAAACAAGATTGGTCAATGTAGAACCCACTTAACCACCCGGAATTTCCTTGTCCAAATCCTTTAAATTTTAGATTTCCCCTTCTCCAAAATTCAAACCCACCGCCTTTTCAATCTTCATCCACCGATTTAATTTCTCTCCCAAATCTTACCATAATTTCCCTTTTCCAACCACTTATTTCCTGATTCAGTAACTCCTCTCTCCATTCTTTGTTCCTCCCATTTACTATTTTGTTTCCCTTTCCTTGCTATGAATGCAAAAGAAAGAGATACAGTGAGAGAGAGTTCCATTGGACCCTTCCCACCCTCAAATAACAGAGATCGAAGTCTTTACAATTCCTTCCCAGTTAAAGAAACAAGTTTGGTATCGGGTGTCTTTTAGCAGCCCCTAACCCCAAACCCAAATTGTGCTTTAATCTCTGTTTGGTTTATAAATGTATGGTGCAAATCAAGCCGCCACCTTGCATCCGTGCACCCCTGGGAGAGAGGTTCAGCACATGTTATGTCTCTATATTTCCATTCTTTTATGACTTTAGCCAAAGATGAAAAGCTCACA